>CM060959.1:123389232-123665306 GCA_030765055.1 Mantis religiosa
CATCATCTTCATCATCATCTTCATCCTCTTCATCATCTTCATCATCTTCATCATCATCTTCATCCTCTTCATCCTCTTCATCATCTTCATCATCATCTTCATCCTCTTCATCCTCTTCATCATCTTCATCATCATCTTCATCCTCTTCATCCTCTTCATCATCTTCATCATCATCTTCATCCTCTTCATCCTCTTCATCATCTTCATCATCATCTTCATCCTCTTCATCCTCTTCATCATCATCTTCATCATCATCTTCATCCTCTTCATCCTCTTCATCATCATCTTCATCCTCATCCTCTTCATCCTCTTCATCATCATCTTCATCCTCATCCTCTTCATCCTCTTCATCATCCTCTTCATCCTCATCATCATCTTCATCCTCATCATCCTCATCCTCATCATCATCTTCATCCTCATCATCCTCATCCTCTTCATCCTCATCCTCTTCATCCTCATCCTCTTCATCCTCATCCTCTTCATCCTCATCCTCTTCATCCTCATCCTCTTCATCCTCATCCTCTTCATCCTCATCCTCTTCATCCTCATCCTCTTCATCATCTTCATCCTCTTCATCCTCATCCTCTTCATCCTCATCCTCTTCATCCTCATCCTCTTCATCCTCATCCTCTTCATCCTCATCATCTTCATCCTCTTCATCCTCTTCATCCTCTTCATCCTCTTCATCCTCTTCATCCTCTTCCTCTTCCTCTTCATCCTCTTCCTCTTCCTCTTCATCCTCTTCCTCTTCCTCTTCATCCTCTTCCTCTTCCTCTTCATCCTCTTCCTCTTCCTCTTCATCCTCTTCCTCTTCCTCTTCATCCTCTTCCTCTTCCTCTTCATCCTCTTCCTCTTCCTCTTCATCCTCTTCCTCTTCCTCTTCATCCTCTTCCTCTTCCTCTTCATCCTCTTCCTCTTCCTCTTCATCCTCTTCCTCTTCCTCTTCATCCTCTTCCTCTTCCTCTTCATCCTCTTCCTCTTCCTCTTCATCCTCTTCCTCTTCCTCTTCATCCTCTTCCTCTTCCTCTTCATCCTCTTCCTCTTCCTCTTCATCCTCTTCCTCTTCCTCTTCATCCTCTTCCTCTTCCTCTTCATCCTCTTCCTCTTCCTCTTCATCCTCTTCCTCTTCCTCTTCATCCTCTTCCTCTTCCTCTTCATCCTCTTCCTCTTCCTCTTCATCCTCTTCCTCTTCCTCTTCATCCTCTTCCTCTTCATCCTCTTCCTCTTCATCCTCTTCCTCTTCCTCTTCATCCTCTTCCTCTTCCTCTTCATCCTCTTCCTCTTCCTCTTCCTCTTCATCCTCTTCCTCTTCCTCTTCCTCTTCATCCTCTTCCTCTTCCTCTTCCTCTTCATCCTCTTCCTCTTCCTCTTCCTCTTCATCCTCTTCCTCTTCCTCTTCCTCTTCATCCTCTTCCTCTTCCTCTTCCTCTTCATCCTCTTCCTCTTCCTCCTCTTCCTCTTCCTCTTCCTCCTCTTCCTCTTCCTCTTCCTCTTCCTCTTCCTCTTCCTCTTCCTCTTCCTCTTCCTCTTCCTCTTCCTCTTCATCCTCTTCCTCTTCATCCTCTTCCTCTTCATCCTCTTCCTCTTCATCCTCTTCCTCTTCATCCTCTTCCTCTTCATCCTCTTCCTCTTCATCCTCTTCCTCTTCATCCTCTTCCTCTTCATCCTCTTCCTCTTCATCCTCTTCCTCTTCATCCTCTTCCTCATCCTCATCCTCATCCTCATCCTCATCCTCATCCTCATCCTCATCCTCATCCTCATCCTCATCCTCATCCTCATCCTCATCCTCATCCTCATCCTCATCCTCATCCTCATCCTCATCCTCATCCTCATCCTCATCCTCATCCTCATCCTCATCCTCATCCTCTTCCTCTTCCTCTTCCTCTTCCTCTTCCTCTTCCTCTTCCTCTTCCTCTTCCTCTTCCTCTTCCTCTTCCTCTTCCTCTTCCTCTTCCTCTTCCTCTTCCTCTTCCTCTTCCTCTTCCTCTTCCTCTTCCTCTTCCTCTTCCTCTTCCTCTTCCTCTTCCTCTTCCTCTTCCTCTTCCTCTTCCTCTTCCTCTTCCTCTTCCTCTTCCTCTTCCTCTTCCTCTTCCTCTTCCTCTTCCTCTTCCTCTTCCTCTTCCTCTTCCTCTTCCTCTTCCTCTTCCTCTTCCTCTTCCTCTTCCTCTTCCTCTTCCTCTTCCTCTTCCTCTTCCTCTTCCTCTTCCTCTTCCTCTTCCTCTTCCTCTTCCTCTTCCTCTTCCTCTTCCTCTTCCTCTTCCTCTTCCTCTTCCTCTTCCTCTTCCTCTTCCTCTTCCTCTTCCTCTTCCTCTTCCTCTTCCTCTTCCTCTTCCTCTTCCTCTTCCTCTTCCTCTTCCTCTTCCTCTTCCTCTTCCTCTTCCTCTTCCTCTTCCTCTTCCTCTTCCTCTTCCTCTTCCTCTTCCTCTTCCTCTTCCTCTTCCTCTTCCTCTTCCTCTTCCTCTTCCTCTTCCTCTTCCTCTTCCTCTTCCTCTTCCTCTTCCTCTTCCTCTTCCTCTTCCTCTTCCTCTTCCTCTTCCTCTTCCTCTTCCTCTTCCTCTTCCTCTTCCTCTTCCTCTTCCTCTTCCTCTTCCTCTTCCTCTTCCTCTTCCTCTTCCTCTTCCTCTTCCTCTTCCTCTTCCTCTTCCTCTTCCTCTTCCTCTTCCTCTTCCTCTTCCTCTTCCTCTTCCTCTTCCTCTTCCTCTTCCTCTTCCTCTTCCTCTTCCTCTTCCTCTTCCTCTTCCTCTTCCTCTTCCTCTTCCTCTTCCTCTTCCTCTTCCTCTTCCTCTTCCTCTTCCTCTTCCTCTTCCTCTTCCTCTTCCTCTTCCTCTTCCTCTTCCTCTTCCTCTTCCTCTTCCTCTTCCTCTTCCTCTTCCTCTTCCTCTTCCTCTTCCTCTTCCTCTTCCTCTTCCTCTTCCTCTTCCTCTTCCTCTTCCTCTTCCTCTTCCTCTTCCTCTTCCTCTTCCTCTTCCTCTTCCTCTTCCTCTTCCTCTTCCTCTTCCTCTTCCTCTTCCTCTTCCTCTTCCTCTTCCTCTTCCTCTTCCTCTTCCTCTTCCTCTTCCTCTTCCTCTTCCTCTTCCTCTTCCTCTTCCTCTTCCTCTTCCTCTTCCTCTTCCTCTTCCTCTTCCTCTTCCTCTTCCTCTTCCTCTTCCTCTTCCTCTTCCTCTTCCTCTTCCTCTTCCTCTTCCTCTTCCTCTTCCTCTTCCTCTTCCTCTTCCTCTTCCTCTTCCTCTTCCTCTTCCTCTTCCTCTTCCTCTTCCTCTTCCTCTTCCTCTTCCTCTTCCTCTTCCTCTTCCTCTTCCTCTTCCTCTTCCTCTTCCTCTTCCTCTTCCTCTTCCTCTTCCTCTTCCTCTTCCTCTTCCTCTTCCTCTTCCTCTTCCTCTTCCTCTTCCTCTTCCTCTTCCTCTTCCTCTTCCTCTTCCTCTTCCTCTTCCTCTTCCTCTTCCTCTTCCTCTTCCTCTTCCTCTTCCTCTTCCTCTTCCTCTTCCTCTTCCTCTTCCTCTTCCTCTTCCTCTTCCTCTTCCTCTTCCTCTTCCTCTTCCTCTTCCTCTTCCTCTTCCTCTTCCTCTTCCTCTTCCTCTTCCTCTTCCTCTTCCTCTTCCTCTTCCTCTTCCTCTTCCTCTTCCTCTTCCTCTTCCTCTTCCTCTTCCTCTTCCTCTTCCTCTTCCTCTTCCTCTTCCTCTTCCTCTTCCTCTTCCTCTTCCTCTTCCTCTTCCTCTTCCTCTTCCTCTTCCTCTTCCTCTTCCTCTTCCTCTTCCTCTTCCTCTTCCTCTTCCTCTTCCTCTTCCTCTTCCTCTTCCTCTTCCTCTTCCTCTTCCTCTTCCTCTTCCTCTTCCTCTTCCTCTTCCTCTTCCTCTTCCTCTTCCTCTTCCTCTTCCTCTTCCTCTTCCTCTTCCTCTTCCTCTTCCTCTTCCTCTTCCTCTTCCTCTTCCTCTTCCTCTTCCTCTTCCTCTTCCTCTTCCTCTTCCTCTTCCTCTTCCTCTTCCTCTTCCTCTTCCTCTTCCTCTTCCTCTTCCTCTTCCTCTTCCTCTTCCTCTTCCTCTTCCTCTTCCTCTTCCTCTTCCTCTTCCTCTTCCTCTTCCTCTTCCTCTTCCTCTTCCTCTTCCTCTTCCTCTTCCTCTTCCTCTTCCTCTTCCTCTTCTTCTTCTTCTTCTTCTTCTTCTTCTTCACTCCATGTTTTGGACATATTGCCCGTTCCGGCTTCATATATTTCTCCAGCGTTTCGTGGGTCGTCCTCTGTCTCTTCTTCCTTTTGGATTATAGTTTAGTACTGCATTTGGATATCTTCCATCCTCCATTCTTAATATATGTTCATGCCATTGTTGCCTTCGTTCTGATATTTTGCCATAGATTGATTCTATTTCTAATTCCTTTCTAATATCCTCATTTCTTATTTTGTCCAATATTGTACAACCTTTAACACTTCTTAAAAATTTCATTTCTGCAGTCTGTATTTTATTTTGTATTGTATTTATTTCATCTTTTGGAACATAATACATATGTTATAGGATACATCAGTTCAAGATACAAAGATAAATATAAAAAGTTACATAAGGCTAAAAACTGTAACAGATACAGGATCCAAAAAAAGTCTAAATTAGAAAAAGCAAGTAAATATTGTCAATAGATTGTTGGTTACAATTTCTGACATAGTCAATTTTTCATCATTAATAATACTTGTACACAGTCAATTATACAACATTAGAATCTAATTTACAGGGTCAATTACAGCATTAGAAACTAATTCTACACATGATCAGCTTAATGAATTTATCACTTTAAAGTATAATTAAAGCTGCAATGTCATATATAAACATTTATTTATGAGGAAAGCCTTTAACTTCCATTTAAACTGCTGTTTTGAGATGCTAGCTATTGATTTAATATCAGATGGCAGTTTATTGTAAAGCTTAATTCCTAGTATATGTACATCCTTTTGAGAGACAGTTTTAATTGCACTATTTCTATAATAACTCATATTGGTTCTGATTTTATGTTCATGTACCTGACTGTTTTAACTGGATTACACTTGTCTACAATAAACATTATAGCTGTATAAGCATACAGAGAGTAGATGGTGATTACGTTTTATTTATAAAGGTATCCCTGCAAGATTCTCTTGCTTTTAGATTATACCTGACCCTAACACACTTTTTTGGTAAATAAGCAGTTTAAATCCTTTTGTGTTGGCACCCAGCTTTCGCTTCCATATAGTAAAGTTGGAGTACCATTACCTTATACATTTTCATTCCTTTCTCACTCTTTTTAAACGCTCTTTGGATTGTCCCATATAGTGCTCGGATTTTTTTTACTTTTTCTTCTGTATGAGCATTGTTTCTAAGACTTATGTTACGTCCTAAATATTTAAAACTCGAAATTTGTTCTAAAATCTTATTTCCTAAAACAATTTTTGATTTTACATTATAGTTTCCTTTAAATGCCATAATTTTTGCTTTTTCTTCTAATATTTTAAAATTATACTTTTGTACTATATTTGTCCTATTACCATGCGTGGGTCGTCTTCCATGATATCCGTCCGCCTGAAGTCCATGAAGCTTTTGATTAGTAGAACTTCTACAAGGTTGGATTACCGATCAAACGCTTCAACCACCATTTCTGTTGGGTCCGGTTTTACTTTGGAGTTTCCTCTCCTGGATGAGTTGTTTTCCATAACTCACGACTCTCATCTACCCGGGGTGTTTAGATATTTAGATGTCTCTTCCGCCTCTTTGGCCGTTGAGAAACTTTCTTCCTTCGAGCCGTTGGACATCTTTCGTAGTTGATGGTCACCCATTCATCTCCCACGTTGGGACTGTTCTTAGTTCCTCTCGCCTCTTACAGCCGGCAAGCCTTCAATCCTATACAACCAAATGATGGCATATAAAAGCAATATTTTTAGTTATAAGAACAAAAGAGTACTTTGTGGAAATGATCCGGTGACAATTGAAATTTACAAAATAACAAAACAATATTTACTACATAGTGATAATATTGCCCATAATACTTCATATTAAACAAACATACACGTTTCAGTTAAGCATTTGATACATTTAGTTTTCGGTAGACACTCTTGCCTTCTGACATCCTCTAGTTCTCATAATATTCGTCACATTTGGAGACGATAAAACACTAGACCCTTAATGTACACTTAAAGTTATGATCACTGACGTTGGCTCTCTGAGTGTTTTTAATTCATTTCATAACTTAAAGTAGGTCGAACCAAACACTGCAATCATAGCCGCCTCGGTAGCGTGGTGGTAGCATGTCTGCCTCACGTTCAACAGATCTCGAGTTCGAATCTCAGTTAGGGCGAGTTACCTAGATAAGGTTTTTCCGGGGTATTACCTTATCCTGATAGACGAATGTCGGGTAACTCTAAGCTCCATGGACCGCGGACTCATTTGAGCATCATTTCGCCAATTTTATCCATCGTCCGATATGACTTAACGTTGGAGGACGTAAATTAAAAAAAATTGCAATCATAGACGTAGCACGTCTGTGTAATCAAGGGAATCTTGATTTAGGGAATGTCCTGTAGCAATCTAGCAAACTTTCTCTGTTTCTGTAACTGTCAGCAAACTCAGTGCCACATTTCAAGGTGATACCTATTGTGCCTTCTATTGGCACCACATATAGCATTTATTCCACAACTTCCAATTTACTCCACGAATATGAGGCATACTTTATAAGTCAGTAGGTACTTTCATCAATAGCAATACAGAATGCAACAAATTCTCTTGCTCTTTCAATAATTGTGCGTAAATGTTTTCCGCCAGATCTTGAATTCTGCGTGAAATAGTATGAGGTGACATACTGACACGCATACGTCGTTTAATAATAAGTGGACCATCAGAAAAACTACTAGAAGATCTTGCAATTTCTAGTGCTATTTCGTAACTTACATAAATTGAGGTTTCTGCCATCTCGCCATCCCCTTCTTCCTGTTCCTCTTCCGGCGATGTGATCTTTTGTCTGAGATTTGGTATCTCTGCAGTGCGTTCTTCTTTTTCTAGGGCCGATAGTATGAGATGTATTAAAATGTCGCTGAAGATTAAAGCGTTTCGGAACTTGCATTTTTTTCTGGCAAATTAAACAAATAGCACCACCGCTACTTTCCATGAACAAGTACTCAGTTTCCCATTCGGGATTGAAACAGATGTCGGCCTGGGTACCCTTCGCTTTAATGAGTGCCCTTCCATATCAAACTGATACTGAAATACGGACAGCCACTGCTACGGAAGACAAACCGTTCAAGTACGTACTGAGGCAACACGGTGCTTGTAGCCCAGCACATGCACCGCGGCAAGCGAGTTGGTTGTGGATGTCTTAGAATGTCCTTAGAGGTCATCTTCATACTGAAACACTTTAGTGCACTTGCTAAACAAAAATCTTTCTAAGCAAATATGTATATTTTGTTAAAATACACGATTATGCTTCCTTTGTTCTGTGGGCCCGCCTCGGCAGCGCAGTGGTAGAATGTCTGCCTCACGTTCAAGAGGTCCCGAGTTCGAATCTCGGTCAGGGTGAGTTACCTAGATAAGGTTTTTCCGGGGTTTTCCCTTATCATTAAAGACGAATGTCGGGTAACTCTAAGCTCCATGGACCCCGGGTTCATTTGAGCATCATTTCACCAATTTCATTCATCGTCCGATATGACTTAACATTGGAGGACTTCAAATTACAACAACAACAACAACAAAAATGTTCTGTGGACCAATCCTATCACATTTCTTGGTATTTGTTTCACTTTTTTAAATTTATTCGTTCCTTAAATGATAAATCGTTATTCATTTTTTATCTCTTGGTCATACAAAGAGATCAGAATTTGAAAGCCCTCTCTCAGTCACCATTTTGTAACATTTTACCATTAGTTAAATATACTGCATTCCTATATTCCGTTGTACCTTCAACAAAATTAAAAAATAAGATAACCAGTGGCGGCCGATAAAGGAGGGCTGCGGGGCTGCACCCCCCCCCAAAGCAAATTTAAATTTTGTTGTTGCCTTAATTACCTAAAATGAATAGATTACTCCGTATATATATATTGTAAGTCATTACAACAAGTTCATAGACTGTGCAGCAAGTTCATATGTGAAGCCGCTTCTCCCTCTTGGACTGCCAGGATAACTCGCTAACGTGCATATTGCCTCCATTTCCCCCTCCGCTAGCCCCCGCTTCACGTTTCGACCTATTGCGCGCCTCAAAGCTTAGCGAACTCACTGGACTGCCTTATTTGCAATCCCAATTTCTTGCGGATTTTCGTGAAATCGACATTTTGGAACATTTTCACGTTGATTCAAATATATTTTTGTTCCTGACAGTAAAGTGTAATAAAATGTGACTTTTATACTGGCATCAATGGTGTGATTGTAACAATGAGTAATTCAGTCGAGTATTTAAAGTAACTTCGTTTTGGCGCTTTAACACTGCAAGAGAAATGTGACATTAAAGTGCGATGAATATCGATTCCTGTGTTAAACATTATTCAAAGTGCAACAAGCCGCCAAAAACAATATAACAGGTGTTTCATTCCTGAAATTTACACGAAATATGAGTGGATATGTCGCTGTGAAGTCAACAATTCTCTGTTCTATTTTCTTTGCGTTTTATTTGGAATTAGACAACGCAGCCAATATTGCATTGGTTCAAAAGGTAGTTTCAGACTTTAAGAGACTATATGAAAAATGTTATAAACATGAAATATTTGGAGAACAATTCAAGAAAATTGGTGGTGCTGTAAAATTACTTCATTACCTTAGAGCTAATAGTCTTTGTTCCACTTTTTCTAAAGTGTTAAAGCTTTTGAAAATAACTATTAGTCTGTCTCCAACAATAAGTGAATCTGAGCGCTGTTTCTCCACACTGAAAAGTATTAAAACATTACTTAGGAACACTATTGAAGATACATTAACAGCGCTTGATATGTTCTCCATAGAGAAATAAATGATAGCAAACAACCCGAAGTTCAACGAGAGAGTGGTTAATAAGTTTCCCACAAATAAAGATCGCCGTATGCAGTTCATCTTCAAATAGTTAAGGTAAGGTAAAATTTCAATAATCAGCGCAGCTCCCCTAATCCTTGTTTCACATAAGCTTGCTCCATATCTCTAAACAGTCACGTGACCTTATCACCTCTCATTGGCTGCTATTGTAGTATAGTCATATATCGCCATTTGAAGGTGTGTTGTGCCGAGTGCGCGAGCTAAATTATTTTACTGATCGTTTACTGCGCATGGACTTATTATATGTATAATGATAGAGTCTAGCGCCAGTTTTTCGCTGAAGCATCGCAAGGGAAAACGTTTACAAAGTGGCGAAAAAAGAATTGTGGTGCATGTGTTAATTGCACTCACAGAGAAGAATCCGTCTTTCTCAGTGAGAGAAGTCGAACAGCTGTGTTCTGAACTTACAGGTGTGAGTGTTGGATGCGTGGGAACATCGCGACGTGAAATTGAGACAACAGGAAAACCTACCACTCCAGGGGCGATATTGCTGTGTGGCGAAGACGTTATTTAAGGACAATCAGACTGTACCGGGATACAAGTCGCAGACTTGGGTGAATGAAGAACACTCGACAAGTATGGCGTGACACGACTTTTAAGACTGAAAGACAAGCACTTTTGCAAGTTATGTGTGCTGGTTTAAAAAATCCCAGTGAAAAATGCCGAAGGCCTATCTTTATAAACTTGTTCGAGTTTCATGGCTCATTCATTCAGTTTCAACTTGCTCAGTTGCATTATAAACTTCATTATTTTTGCATGCCTTCATATTCTTATTTGTATGATTTTATATATCTTCCTGGCAATTATTATGACGTTTACTACAGGTTTCAATGTGACGGGAAGGCACCGCCTATGGCCTATGGCGGGAAAGCATTAGCCAATTAGGATGAGGGGGAAGGTAGTTGCACGCGGAGTGATACATGTCAGCGGCGCTTATATGAAACAGAGATTAGGTATAGAAAACATGAGCCGCCACTGAAGATAACCTTTATTTTGATTAACATGAAGTAAAAATAGGGACAAAGGTTTGTAAAAATTGTTTGTATAAGAGTAGAGAGAATGTAATGTTAGTGGATACTTCAGACATGTATAAAATAATCCCCAAATGTAAAAATTGGTAAAAGGAAACTGTGGTTTCGGAATCATGCAAAAATTTTGCATTTTTAGTCAACTTTGACTTAAACTCCTGCAGTTAGACTTCATTAATTATAAAGCTAATAATCAGAACGATACACGCGGTGAATATCTGAAATGCCTGTGGATAAGCAGCAAATATCCTATAACTGCGAATGCCTTTAAGCCGTGAATTATTGTTCTCATTACAGTATTCACAATTTTATTGCAATCATTAAATAGCAACTTCCAGCATGTTTATGCGAGCCACTGGGCATAGGATTCATAGTTCATTTGTTTTGCTTACAAATTCTAGGTCTCGTCGCATAAAAAAGAGAGAATAAAACAAGAGACGGTGCTAGTCACAAAGTACGTTTGAATGAGTATAATGTATAGAAGGGACAAATAAACGAACATCGGCTGTGCTTGGCTCACGTCATTTGTTCTACAGTATTGTTTAATGTAGAGCGGTCGCAGTGTATTTTAGTCACATAAAACAGTGACAACTGAAGCGCTATTATCGTATAAATCACGCTCAGTCACATTTATTTGTTTTTTGTTTTTTCTACCTCACATAAATAGAGAACTGTTGTAAATATTTTACTAACAGAAAGAAGCAGATGCTGTTCTACTGTCATTACAATATATTTGGTTTTCTTTTGTTGTTTCGGTAAAGTCAGGAATGGCAAAACGGATAAAACGATACTCAAACGAGTCTGGGAGTCATGGAATTACTGACGTCACATTTATTTTTACGGTGTAGGGAAATATCTCGGTAAAAAGTGAAACTTATCTGAGTAATTCAACATATCCGAGATGTGAACACAAAACCTGTTGAATGCGAGAACAAATACGAAAACATGTACGTGTGGCAGCACTGGTTGACAAAGCGCAGTATATACATATTGTGACTTTGCGCGTTCGTAGAATTAGAAGTCCAACTGCACAAACTCAAAATGTTCTTTATTTCTCCCGAATTACAGTTGGAACACTTGCCGGTTACATAGAATTACGTAGCGCACACAATTACAATCCACCAGTTCGTCTGTCACAGGTCCACTCCACACTCGCAACTACGTACAACTGCTCTGATGCACTACGCAGTCTTCCACTCCATTCATTAGGACTGTGCTTTTTACGGCTGCTTGCCAAGAACTGAACTGAAATGTCCACTGTAGCTCTTATATAGGAAGATCGCTGTTTCTGAAAGTTTCGCGGCTCGGAAAAACAATTCCGATTGTTACAGACGTCAGGAGGAGGGGAAAGAGACGGTAAAGTGCCTAGTGACACTTTCCTAACCATCCCCTATGTTAGCGCTACAAGATAAATGGGTGGGCGTGCACTGAATGCCTCCTGTCCCATACCTAGCTCCAGTTGGTCGTGCCTTCCGATAATTGGGTGACAATATATACATTGCGACATAACCGCATACCAGTGTTAAATTGATTGGGTTCTAATTGAAGCTATGAGTTTTGTTATCCTCAGGTGAGTGGTTGTAGGAAATGGATTTCGGTGGTTATTGGCTACTCAGTCGTATTAATAACAGTTTGTTGCAGAATTACTTGGTTTAATTGCCACCAAGTTTGCTTATCAACTTGTATCGGTGACCACCTGTTAGTAAAATTCTTAACATAAATTCAATTTTACTTGAAACCCTGGATTACTTGTTTAAAGTTACTTCCGCGCGGTTTCTGTTTCTTCTTTATACGGCGACTACTTTGCTCTAAGAAACTTCTAATGCTGCTTCCACTTACGCTGTTTGCGCTATTCTTAACTTCTCTACATTTCGGACTTATAAATCTTCGCTTCTCTTCTTAACGCGCATGAACACGTCCTTTCTGTCGTAGTATCACCTTTTAGGTAAGTGTTTCTTACTTCACGATTCAGTTCGAAACTTACTCTGACCACCTCTCTAACTTTATCACATGACCAAACTAGCTCACGCTTTTCAAATGCTACATTATTATTGGTTCCTCATTTATTTTGAATTTTCGCATTGGTTTGCAAAACTCATCTAACTCATTGACGTTCAGCCCACCCTGAGTTGTTCGTAACGGTATACATCGTTATCAAATCAGCGAAGTAAATCTCTTTAGCGTTCATGCTTAGCTGCATTTTGAAACCCTTTGGTCCCAACACATTCCTGGCTGGAAGTATTCTATAGTTCTCAGACATACTTTTCCTAGCACAAAGAAGGTAACGGTCCTTCCTTCCTGTCTCTCCGTCGTGTACAGATTTTTACAAGAATATTTTCTCTTCCTTGCCCGGATGCTAGTATATATGTTATATTAAATTATATTCTTCCCTTCTTATTCTTTAAGTCAACCGCTATATTAATCATTACTCTATCCATTCTAATTTCATATTACTATAACAAGATTTTTATATTAGTTTAGAAAAACATTTTTATTAATTTATCTTCTTTTTTAAGTATCTGATTTCGATTACTTCGCCGCCTCCTAATCGCTCCTACTACGGTTACAAAATTTTTATAAGGTAATAAGGTAGGCGATGCTACCTTCGTGATAATTGTGTTGTTGATTTTGTACAATTAGTAGGTTCACATTAATTCTTCCAACTGCAATCCTGCAAATTATAATTCTACATGTCCATGTGATGACCAACCTTGCACATTTTCACTTGACGAAGATGTCAGAAGAGACCTACATTGTTTGCTGTATCAAAGTTAAGTAAAAAATTCCTTTGTGATGTTCCGGAGGGTAGATTTACACAGAAACAATGGATGGTCGATACTACTTCTTCTCGATATTTCATACTCGAGCCGATACATCATATTTTCCACGATACTTCGATACCGACATTTCTTCTTCTAGTTTCAATACCAAATATAATATTGGGAGAAATGTGTAACGCTAATGATGGCGGCACCATGGCTGAGTGTTTAGATCACTTGGTTCTCACGTAGGTGGCCCGGGTTCGATCCCAGGCGACCGCAAAATGGGATTTGTGGTGGACAACATGGCTCTGGGGTGGGTTTCCTCTAGTTTCCCCCACCATCATTTAATCAATTGCTCCATCAGTCGTTCATCTCAAGTCAGAGGTTTTCGGCTCCCACGCTCTGAGGGAACCCAAGCGCCTCCTAACGCCAGCATTGACGAGAAAGGGAGAAAAGAATTTATTTACTTTGTCCCACCCGTTACGTAGTATTCGGGTGTATTACGACACCAATATTTCATTTAAATCCGCCTCGGTAGCGTAGATGGTAGCGTGTCTGCCTCACATTCAAGAGGTCCCGAGTTCGAATCTTTGTCAGGGTGAGTTATATGGATTAGGTTTTCCGGGGTTTTCCCTTATCCTGAAAGACGAATGACAGGTAACTCTAAGCTACATGGACCTCGGGCTCATTTGGACATCATTTCACCCATTCCATTCATCGTCCGATATGACTTAATGTTGGAGGACGTAAATTACATAAAAAAACGCCAATGAAACTAACAAGGTACACAAATTTAAAGACAGAATTTAAAACAATTGTGTATGTATTTTTAAACTCTGCATAAGACATTTAAAAGCAAAATAGTCTGGTTGTGTAAGTTTTTTTTCTAAATACTAGCATTTTCACCCTTTCAGGGTCAACTCTACTTCTTTCTCTGTCACATGAAGGTACTCTGTGCTAAGTAGTCTTTCAGAGAAAACTGTTGTAGGTGAACACACAAATATACAGCTGCTAATTCATTTTAAGTTTTGGAAATTTTGAATTTGTTTTTCCAATAATCTAGTGCACTAGAAAGAGGAACTTCGAGACTGTAGCAATTTCTTCTTGGGAGCTGTTAACTAACAGTGAAACTGACACACAATTATTTGATAATAATATTGTACAGGTATCACATTTCTGGATATATCTGGGTTTAGAAATGCTCTACTTGCAGCAATAATATTTACTGTAAAACCCGGAACATAAATTACTCACAATATTGGAACTCGCTATTAAGGTGTAGCTACATCACTGTGTGTTTCAAATGGGAAGAGTTTTGGTTTGTAGCGTCAGGGCCTTCAGCGTCGCCACCATGCTACCCCCCACTCCTTTTATTCGTATTTCTCTCTTTCTCACACTTGCGAGTGTTCGTGGCGCTAGACGCAAGGGAACGTAAACAGAATTTTTCAAAGCTTTATAATAATGCAGTTTTTCAAATCACAAATGTAACATGAATATTCGTATATTACATTAATGTTTTAAATATTTAGTTTAAAGTATTTATTGTTTATAAATTACCTATTTTTTTAAACCAACGAAACTGCGCATCCGCATAGCTATGAATGTCACTTCCGTTAAGAGACAATTCGGCATTGTCATTGTCTTCATCGCCTGACTCTTGTAAATTTATGATGACAGTTCCAAAATCTCGTCACGTGCTTTTCTTTTCAAAAGCACTGTTCTTGTAGTTTATCTGATGTCTCGCTCAGTTTTCCCAGTCTTGTTATGTTTCTTGTTAATTTCATCCTGAATAAGTCTTCAACGTCAGTCAATTTAAAAATATTATTTCTGTTTGCAATATAATTTGAGCCCACATTAACTCTATTGGATCGTTCTAGCAGTAGTAAAGTGGGGAGGTCTCATTGATCCAGCTGATATAACTTTTTATGGAAGAGTAACTGATTAATGCTGCTTTGAAATCTCTAGAGTAAATAGAGATTACGAACCATTCATAAACAAAGGTATAATGTGACCACTCACCTTCTGCCAGCCTAATCTCTGTTTTATATAACCTTGCCCCGCTGACATGTATCACTCCGCGTGCAACTAACTACCCCGTCATGGCTAATGCTTTCGCGCCATATGCCATAGGCGGTGCCTTCCCGTCACATTAAAACTGCAGTAAACGTCACAATAATTGCCGGGAAGATATAAACAAGAATATGAAGGCATACAAAAATAATGAAGTTTACAATGGAACTGAGGAAGTTGAAACTGAATGAATGAGCAATGAAACTGGAACAAGGTTATAATGAAAGGCCTTCGGCCTTTTCCACTGGGATTTTTTAAAACCAGCACACATACGTTGCAAAAATGCTTGTCTTTCAGTCTTAAAAGTCGTGTCACGCCATACTTGTCGTGTGTCCTTCATTCATCCACGTCTCGTCAAGGTAGTATATTTTGCGATTTGGAGAATTTGATTGTCCTTAAATAACGTCTTCGCCACACAGCAATTTCGCCCCTAGAGTGGTAAGTTTTCCTGCTGTCTCAATTTCATGTCGCGATGTTCCTACGCATCTAACACACCTGTAAGTTCAGGGCACAGCTGTTCGACTTCTCTCACTGACAAAGACGGATTCTTCTCTGTAAGTGCATTAAATATATGCAACACAATTCTTTTTTTTTTTTTTGCCGCTTTCTAAAGGTTTTCCCTTGCATTGCTTCACCGAAAAACTGGCGCTAGACTCTGCCATTATACATATAATAAGTACACGCGCAATAAACGATCAATAAAATAATTTAGCTCACGCACTCGGCACAACACACCTTCGAATGGCGATATATGACTAATCCAGTGCAAAACAAGGTCAGTGATAAAAATCATATAAACAAATGCCATCACTACCGCTAAATCACGTGCTATCGTGCCATGTGCTTGAGAGCAAAGGAACCTCCTCTTTACTTCGTTTAAGAATTAACACGCATTTCAAATAAATCAACTCTGTTTCGTAATATATTTAATTGAAATAGTTACTAAAATATAAATTTGACAATTCTCTTCCAACATATAAAGACATATCACCATGTTAAATAACGAACTAATATTTACCGCACAACAGTTTGCACCACAACAGCAGCCAATGAGATGTGATAAGGTCACGTGACCGTTAAGAGATACGGGGCAAGCTTACGTGAAACAAGGACTGGTAAGGAGCTTATCGTTTCCTCTCATCGAATTTAACAAACACCTAGGCATATTCAAAGTACACATTTCTTTTATCACGTCATGTAAAATGTTTACGTTTCAGTTCTGAGTAATTTCGATACACGTTCACGCATACATGCCAACCAGTATTACGGTGCTTACGTCGCAATGCATTGTTATAATATACTGGTATCTACCCTATTTGTATTGGGCAAACTATTTGAGCTAAAAACATGGGTGTTGTACGATTATGCTAAATACATTACTCTCTCCTTCCACGTGAACCTGTTTATGCGAAATCTGAATTTTTGACTTAGTGCGAATGGTATTTATTAGAGATTCATTAGGTTGGCGCTCACCACTGATGGGGAATGAAATACGACAATACTGTAGTACTCCGATAGGTTGCTATCCTAGTAGCGTTCAAGTACAAACAGTTTCCCATTGAAACACATAATAGTGTTTTATCAGAAAAAAAATACAATTCAGTTGGAGAATTCATTCTCATACTGCCATACTCCCATGTTAACTCATTTGTTAAAGCAACCGAACGGAGACCAGGAGATCGCTAGCTCAAATCCCAGCTACGGCATTGAGGTTTTCAATCTGTCTCTACCTTTTCCAAACATTCTAACTTTTCAGGTAGGAAAGGTGTAAAAAGATAAACCATATTATAGTTTCAAATTATAGATTTGCTCGTTAGAAAACAAAAATTCTGATTTATTAAAAAAGTAGCATTTCAATCATAGTAATGTGGAGCACATCGAAAACTATATGTATGAGGAGAAAGGTAAAGAGCAACCAACTCACTAACTTTTCAGATAGCGACTGCAGGTGGGTTAACCGCTTTATTTCCTCCACGAAGACGAGTTGTTCAGGCGTAAGACATTGTTACACAGCTGTTCCTGACAGCCTCTGGTTCTTATGTACTGTCTGTCTTCACACAGTACAGACCATTGTGCAACTGATTTGCTCCATCTCAGCATGCTACTGCAGTATTAACGGAGAATTCAAAATAACAGAAAGCTTGGCTTTCTTTTTTACTTTCTCTTACTTATATAAATTAAGTGTGGGAGCACAAAGTATCAGGGAAAAGTAGTGTGAAACAAGTGTGAGGATTCAAGAAATTAGAAAAGGGGAAGAATAAGGCAGGGGATACCGAGATGGCTATTATGGCTAAATTGCAGAAAGCAACAAATACAGTGGGAGAGGTAGAGGAAAAGCTATAGATCAAACGTGTAAAACTTGTAGAAAAGAAAGAGAGATTAGAAGACGGTTGTGAGAAGCTCAGCAGAGTATTTGAGAAATTGATAGTTTAACTAGAAGAAGCGTTGAAGAAAGCTGCTAGTGAAATTAAATAACTTGTAATAGGGAAACGGGACTCAAGAAATATGATGTCCAAGTAAGAAATATTGAAAAGTGAGGTTAAATTAAATCAAAAAATAGCAATATATAGTTGAACCAACTGACAAACTACACGGATAAACACAAATTTGATAAGTAGGAGAAACTAGCCCAGGACACAGTAAAGGAAACCAACGACTACTAAATGAAGCAAACACTATCAGGTCGCTGACCTGAAGGGCTACCCTATTAGCAAAGGGACCACTGTACGCTACAAAAGCGTACAGAACTGTATCAAACAATGCCTTGCAGGCAATCGCAGGTGTTATACCCATCTAATCATCTATCCTCTTACATAACGACATTAAAGCTATATCGAAAGGACACTCCACTAATGCAGTAATCCCGATGCTGTTACGAACGGAAATTCGAACCAGATCCAAAGGTATTCATCCCAAAGATAACCATATCCAAATAAATACTTTAGGAGAATTAGGGAAAGCTGAAATTCTTATTTTCACAGATGGTTCCAAGACAGTAAACCACGTTGGTGCAGGAATGGTGGTTATAGAAAACTCCAAAGAGATCTACATAGGAGTTAAAAGATTAGACCTAGTAAACTCAGTATTCCAGGCTGAAGTTCTAGGCATTAAAGCAGCTGTGGAGTGGATAGAATAACAGAAAACCGGTAGCACTACTTTCGCCATACATGTTGACTCAATGGCTGCTCTCCTCGCCATTGCACACAGAAGAACAACCCACCCCTTGACCGTTCAGCTCAGAGAAAAGATCATCACCATAAACAAGGCACACATCACTCTTCACTGGATCAAAGGTCATGCAGGTCTACGGGGGAATGAAGGAGCTGATTACCTCGCTAGGATTGCTGCCAGTCACAAGACCACCTTAGACTACAAATCAATTCTCATAACTCGGGGCAAGCAGCTGCTAACCGAATACTACACTACAATTTGGAACTCCATATACACCAGATCCAATAATGCCTTTCATACCAAACTTTTCATTCCCAACATACAACACCGTCTGTCCTTAACTCTATGGCTCAATCACATAACCACACAATTCCTCACAAATCAAGGCCGTTTTCAGGCCTACCTTCATAGAATGACAATAGGAGCGTCGCCATCCTGTAACTGCACTGAAAAACACCCACAGACGGCTCTGCATTTGATGACAAGGTGCAGTAATTTCTCTAAAGATCGACCAGACGTTTTATGTTCGGTCCCTCTAGCCGTGGTTCTGAAGATTCACTTCAATACAGTTCAAGTATCAGGATTCATCAAGGGCATCTACCGCACACTTGAATAAATCTGTATAGTACTGTGAAAATAACTATTGTAAATAATCCCGTGATATACCTTTAGGTAAAACACGGACTAAAAAATATTGTTTAAGTAAATAAAAAAACCATTACCTCGAGCCACAATAGGGCTAGCCAAAGATATACAAGGGCTCTTCATTAAAGAATGATCACAATTTTTTTCACAACGTACCTTTACTCATCCTCAAAATTTGGATCGTCATTCTCAAAATAGTCTTCCCTGAATGCGATGCACTTGTCCCAGCGTTTCAGCCAGTCTTCAAAGACAGGCTGCAAAGCATTTTTGAGATATACTTCAAAATCGCCTCCGCAGCCTTCACCACTGCTTCTGATGATGGATAATGCCTCCCACGGAGGTGTTTCTTCAAGTTAGGGAAGAGAAAAGTGTCACATGGGACTAAATCCGCACTATAGGGAGGGTGAGGGATGTACTTCACGTTAATTTTTGCAAGATATTCAGCAACAATATTGGCAGTATGCGGCCGCGCATTATTGTGGTGCAGCATCAAGCCTGCTTCACGGAAATGTGGTCCTTTGCGCCTGAGATGGACTTGCAATGTTTTCAGGACATCTCCGTAGTATTGTCCAGTTACTGATGTGTGTGCAGGTACAAAATGCTGATAAACCATTCCATGAATATTAAAGAATGAGATGACCTTAACTTTCCCAGCAGAAGCAACGACTTTTGCTTTTTGGGGGTTGGTGATGAAGCAGATTTCCACACTGAGCTTTGCTGTTTGCTCTCCGGATCAAAATAATGTAGTCAAGTTTCATCAGCATTGATTACGTTTGAAAGAAACTCCGGGTCTTCCTCTAACATCAACTTCAACTGCATGCAGACCCGCATGCGAATGTCCTTTTGTTCAGGAATCAACAGTCTTGGAACCCATCGCCCACAAACACGTCTCATGTGTAATGTTTCTGTCACCAGCGTGTTGGTGGTACCCAATGAAATTTTCAGTATTTTAGAAGGTGATCTTAAGGTAATTCGTCGATCTTCTCTCACAATAGCAGCAGTGTTGATGTTTTCTTCCGTAAGAGCAGTAACTGGAGCGTCGGATCCACCTTTCTTTGAAACTGATTGTCTGCCTCTATAAACATTTTAAACTACCTTCGAGCTGTGCTGTAGGAAATAACAGATTCTCCATAGCCCTCCTGTGACAATGTATAGGCCTCAACTGAAGATTTGTTGAGACGAAAGCAGAATTTCAAAGCCGCATATTGTTCCTTGAGTGTTACCTCCATTGCAGCGGTAGGCGATACTGAACATGTCTGAACTTACCTGGTTCTCACAGGCAGGAACCAGGAGTACCAACAATGAAAAAACTACTACGACATGTTTGTTTTACATTAAGCTACCAGAATACGACAAGTTTGAATTTTAGTGCGAAAAATCATGAACGTAAAAATTATAATCATTCTTTATTGAACAGCCATCGTAGTTATTTCCGTACTTAATAAATCATATTTTGGCATTTGAAGAATATATGTAAATTAATGAATCACATCCAAAAGTTCGATTTACAGCTTTGTAGCAAACTTCCCTATCTGGGATTTCTGAATCCAGAAAACCGTTTTTAGAAAAAAAACCTCCATCTATGAACACCAGAACTCAAAAACGAAAAATCAGTTACAGATCAAAGTTCCTCATTATTTTCCATGTAACCGACACGAGTACTTCCAAGAAAAATTTTCATTCCAAACTAACTTTTATAGGGAACATTTTTTGAAAATTTCAGTTTCCTCACAAACGATTTAACAGATTTTAATGAGAACAGAATATATTTAAAAATTGTATGGCAAATAAAATGCATAACGGATACTTTGGAAATGTCATCGAAGGTTCCCTGATGACTTGATAACTGATACAGCGCAATAGGTACTCAAAAGGCAAAATATGTTGATTCTAGTTAAATACAAAATGTAAGTTAAATGCCTTTCTAATATTTTCCCTTTACAAAGGAGAAGTTCACTATTTCCTTTCATAGCCTTTGGTGGTGTAAAGAATACAGAATTCCAAAACATTTGACTATCACTTAAAGTCTAATGTATTCCCTTGTAACTACAATAAGACAATGTTTATCTTGAAGTAGATAGAGCAATAAGTGTTTGTACAAGAGAAAGTCATGTATATAAAACATTTTGACTATCACTTAAACTCTACTGTATTCCCTTGTAACTACAATAACGTAATGTTTATCTTGAAGTAGACAGAGAAATAAGTGTTTGTACAAGAGAAAGTCATGTATATAAAACATTTTGACTATCACTTAAACTCTACTGTATTCCCTTGTAACTACAATAACGTAATGTTTATCTTGAAGTAGACAGAGAAATAAGTGTTTGTACAAGAGAAAGTCATGTATATAAAACATTTTGACTATCACTTAAACTCTACTGTATTCCCTTGTAACTACAATAACGTAATGTTTATCTTGAAGTAGACAGAGAAATAAGTGTTTGTACAAGAGAAAGTCATGTATATAAAACATTTTGACTATCACTTAAACTCTACTGTACTCCCTTGTAACTACAATAACGTAATGTTTATCTTGAAGTAGACAGAGAAATAAGTGTTTGTACAAGAGAAAGTCATGTATATAAAACATTTGACTATCACTTAAAGTCTATCGTATTCCCTTGTAACTACAATAAGATAATGCTTATCTTGAAGTAGACAGAGCAATAAGTGTTTGGACAAGAGTAAAACATTATGTCGGGTTTTCTTTTTCTTTAATGGATAGATGTTGTAAAGTAGATTCTAAGTTTCCCGGAATTGTTTATGGAACAGGAAAGGAAGTCGCTTAACTAGATTAATGTGACCTACATTACAGCACTTCATTTGTGTGTTCATAATAAGGCTTTTCTTTGCTTACTAACCAGTTTTTGCTGTTTGCGGACATATTAGTTTGCCGCATTTCATAACAGCAATTTCAAGCATAAAAGTATGTTACATAAAATACCTTGGTTACCTTATTTGACTCTGGTGAATAATCAATGAAAGAGTATTGACGATATATCACCAATGGCCAGAGTTTCAATTGGAAGTATGTACTCAATTTGCATTTCGTAACACAACAGTTGTTCTAAAAGTTCTATCTCTTAGTAATAAAGAAGCAGGAAGTAATTCGTAATGTAATCTGATTAGAATGCTTGCTTCTTTTAATAGCTTTTTGATCAACATAAGTAGTGGAGACGTAACTTCGTGTTATCTCTATGATCCCATGCCTGTGAGTGCAACTCCAAAACTAAGTTATGTTGGAAGTTTTCTAGGGTCACTTTCAAGATGTAAGTACTCCACAAAGTTTTATCATAACAAAACAACTACGTGGAAGTTCTTGATCGCCTCAGAGACGAAGAGAAACTTGCGGATATGTGGCCATGAAACAAGTGACTTTTTCTTCTCGATAATGCACTATCACATTATCCAGTAATTATCTTGCTATGCTGCATATTAGCACCTGAAGTATCCTCCTCATTGCCCCGATCTCCCCACAATCTCTTTCCGAAACAGAAATCTATTCTAATATTTCCGAAGAGAAGAGCAGAAAGACCACACGTATCTGAAAATGGCTTCCAGTTTGCTTACACAGATTGAAGGGAAATATGTAATTTAAAAATGCGGTGTAAATTGCTTCAACGTAGATTGTCTCTGTGTTATATGGAGAAGCTTTCTAAATTTATTGTATACTAGGGCTGTTCAGTAGCTAAGGTTACAAAGCCTGTACACACATACAGCTAACTAATAGTAAATGCGTTAGGTTATTTCCCAAGAATTTTGCTACATCGTCCTCCGTATTATGGCACCCTGGGATGAACTTCAATTGTCACTCCTTGTAAAACCGTCGTCTCAACCAAGTCGTCTATCTTTTATGTGTCTTTCCCAGTAGAGAAAAATGTGAAAGCTGTTTGGTCCGGACTGTAGGGAGGTTGGTTGATGTCCCAGCAAATCTGTTTCATAACATCCTCTGAGCTGTATGAGGTCGAGTGTGCCGTGATGGAAGATGACGCCCTCGGTGACAAATCCTGATTACTTCTCGCAATCATGTCATGGTCTTCCCAAAATTCCCACAAGTGCGACACTCGTTCTCTCATCAAACACTGCAGCTATCACGTTCCCGGTTCATTGCGTCACCTTAAACGTCTTTCTCTCCAGACAGGAAGTAGTTAATATAAGATGGCTGTTCAGTAAAGAATGATCATAATGTTACACGGTGATAATTTCTCGCACTAAAATACAATCTTATTTTATTCTGTTAACTTAATGTGAAGCAAACACGCTGTAGTAGTTTCATTTTTGGTACTCCGGTCCCGCCTGTGAGAACCTGGCAAGTTCAGACATGTTCGGTATCGTCTACCGCTACAATGGACGTAAAACTCAAGGAACAATATGCGGCTTTGAAATTCTGCTTTCGTCTCGACAAATCTTCAGCTGAGGACTATACAATGTTACAGGAGGCCTATGGAGAGTCTCTTCTTCCCTACAGCACAGCACGAAGGTGGTATAAATGTTTAAAGAGCGGAGACAATCAATTTCAAAGGAAGGTGGACCCGGTGCACCAGTTACTGATCTTACGGAAGAAAACATAAACACTGCTGCTGCCAATGTGAGAGAGGAGCGACGAATTACCTTAAGATCATTTTCTGAAACACTGAACATTTCATTGGGTGCCACCCACACGTTGGTGACAGAAACATTACACATGAGACGTGTTTGTGCCCGATGGGTTCCAACACTGTTGATTCCCGAACAAAAGGACATGCGCATGCAGGTCTGCATGCAGTTAAAGTTGATGTTAGAGGAAGATTCGGAGATTATTTCAAACGTAATCACTGCTGATGAGACTAGCCTACATCATTTTGATCCTGAGAGCAAACAGCAAAGCTCAGTGTGGAAATCTCCTTCATCACCAACCCCCCAAAAAGCAAAAGTGGTTGCTTCTGCTGGGAAAGTTATGGTCATCTCATTCTTTGATATTCATGGAATGTTTTATTAGCATGTTGTACCTGCACACACATCAGTAACTGGACAATATTATAGGGATGTCCTGAATACATTGCAAGTCAATATCAGGCGCAAAATGCCACATTTCCCTCAAGCAGGCTGGATGCTGCACCACGATAGTACGCGGCCACATATTGACGATGTGGTTGCTGAATATCTTGCAAAAATTAACGTGAAGTACATCCCTCATCCTCCCTATAGTCCAGATTTATCCCATGTGACTCTTTTCTATTCTATTCCCTAACTTGAAGAAACGCCTTCGTGAGAGGCATTATCCATCATCAGAAGCAGCAAGGAAGGCTGCGGATGCGATTTTGAAGGATTGCTCAAAAAATGGTTTTCAGCATGTCTTTGAAGACTGGCAGAAACGCTAGGACAAGTGCATCGCATTCAGCGGAGATTATTTTGAGAAGGAGCATCAAAATTATGAGGATGAATAAAGGTACGTTGTCAAAAATGTTGTGATCATTCTTTATTGAACAGCCCTTGTATTTACTGTAGATTCAGGAAGTCCGAAAACATGTTTTCCGGTATCGAACTCTGGAATGGAATGTAATACTTCCCCTAGTCTGTACATACAGCGGGGGAAGTAAAAAAGTTGACCACAATCTACTATTAGGAAGGTAATATTATTCAAAAGTTACCGAACATTCTGTGTGGTGTTAGGGCATCTTTCTGATATTCCAGAGGTTTAAATCTCGGTAAGGGTGAGCTACTGGTACCCTATTCGGCCTTAAAACGTGTGAGGATGTCAATATTGTGCCGTAGCACAGCGTTTAGTGCAGTGAAGCACGAGTGGAAATAGTTCGCTAGTACATTATGTATAAAAATCTTTTATACAGTCAAATAATGAACGGAGTAAATAAATAGCGTAGTTCAACTTACAAAACATTTAAACATGTTCTTAAACATTTTACTTATCACGTGGTACTCCGTACTTTCCCAATTACGTTGTTTTCTACAGTGAAGTGATGCTGCTTTATTCGTCCAATTGAAACATTCAGATTCAGAATTTGTTATGTAAATGATTTTGAGAAATCCTGTTAAAACACACGATTAGCACTCTAATACCAGTTCTGTAGTAGTGCTAAAAGATTTTCGGATAAGAAGATGTTAGGTCGAACATATTATGACTCTGGCATGTTGAATGGGCATCAATTTCAGAAATAAAAGTTGTTAAGTCAGCCTTTTTGAGTTAGATGTTGTTGAGTCATGTAGTTGCCGAACAGCCGTTTGGTGGTGCCAGCTTTCTGATATGAGCTCTTGATACATTTTACATTAGATAAGTAGGCTTTATACATCTTTAGACATTCCTCAAGTACGCTTACAGATAGTTAACAGTACTTCCCAATACCAGGGAAATATCGCATGCCCATTGACAATATTGAGAAGAAGAAACGATCAGTGGAAAAAGTCTTAGTCCCTACCACATGGGTGAAACTGTTCGCAGATTCACTACAGAAGAAGCCCGTTGATGTTGTCCATGTCAAATATCCACTGACCGATAACGGACAACAAGATGACACTCCAGTTGTTGTTGACATCAAAGATGCCCTCAAGCATGTCCCTGTAAGAGGCATTCAATCCGTGGTGTGTATTTCCAAAGAGGATGCGTACCAGAAGTTCGTCACAGAATGTCTTCCTCACTTATCATCACCAGTCTTTTGAGGAGAGCAGTGAGGTTAGTAGCCTTACCCAATGCATGTGATAATGCGAAAAACACACCAGATAGGCTTCCGAAGATTAAGAAGACAAAATATTACGATCACTTTCTCCTCGGGCAGCCATCCAGGTGAAAAGATGATTAGATATCAACGTTTCGGTAGTGTGAATATCTCCCATCATCAGGATATTTATAAAATGTTACAACCACAAATGAAATACTGGATATAACACAACTATAAACAAAGATAAAACACTATCAAAATTCGCATTACTGAACAAAAAACTGTTTTCAGTAAATTAAATTCTAGGTCAGGAGATGGCGTGAGTATAAAAAATTATCAAAGAAACGTAATTACTTAACTTGATTATCAAGCTGTATTGATTTTTGCTTCTTAATGCGACGGATTTCCATGTTTAAGGCCGGTTTCCAAGAGTAGCTGAACTGAAATCCAGCATCACGATTAAGCGTGCTCCTTTCAGAGGAAATCGCCAAAGCCTCCTTAATTCTCCGCTCCCAGTAACTGTTGCATTTTGCCAAGATGGTCGTCTCCCGACAATTGGCTCTGTGGTCGTTATCAAAACAATGCTCCACCAGCCCAAACTTCTCAGGTTGCATTAAACGAATGCTCCGTTCATGTTCGAGTATTCTAGTAGCAATGGTCCTTCCGGTTTGTCCTATATACGGTGTCCCACATTCACAGGGACTGTACAGTTCCGGGAGTGTACCGCATTCAATATATATACATATACAATTAACATATACAATTACAGTCTGCCAAGGTGGTTGACTACAACGAAGAACTCACTTTCAAAACACACAAGTTTCAATTACAACTCTCGTTACGACTCTGTTTACGACTGTCGATAAACTAACCACGACTTCATTTATACATGTCTTCATGGTTCCAGAAGACAATCGAATGTTCTGTAAGACGTCACCAGACAAAACATGAACGTTCCAGACGTCTGCCTTTATCTGTGTCAGCAAGTCCAGGGCTACCGTTATCTGTTTTGCAGGTTCTTTATCTCCATGCTGCACTATCTGTCTGTTATCGCTCCGCACCGAACCTTTTGTGCACGTACGCCGCCAGTCGTAATAATGGATTCGCGACAGTATAAATGGCAGACCAAATTGACAATAAAGCACTCATCTACTTATTAAACTTAGGTACTCCAATGTTACTTGAGGCGTTCAAAAATAATTTGCACTGCCACTTTTCATTTTAAACAGAAACCGGTTATTGAACAAACTCATTCAGGTAACATTACAGGTATTTCCCTCCAATCCATCGTTCTGGCACCTTCCCTATTTACGTAGCAAACCATTTTTTTGGGGGTGTCTTATCCTGCATGACTTATTTCATCAAATCGAATATGACATAGTCGCTAGGAGGATGTGGCAGCACCGTAAAACCTAGTGTACGAATGCTGGCCATAGCCTGCCGTAAGGCATTAGGTCGTGCATTGTCTTATTGGAGAAGAACACCACGGCCCAATTTTTTATGTAGGCGTTGTTGAATGCGACGGCGGTGCTGTTACAGTGAATTGCAGTACCGCTCACTGTTGATGGTCTTATTGGGAAGGAGCCAATCTACCAGCAGTATATCTTCATGATCCCAGAACACAGTTGCCATGTGTTTCCTAAGGAATAGTCCTGGCCATGAATTCTTGGGACGAGCTCTCGAAGCATGTTTCCACCCAATATTGTGACTTTGTGGTTTCGTGAAATTAAAAGCCCAGTTGCACAGACTCAAAATGTTCTTTATGTCCTCCAAGTTAGTCTTGGTACACTTGCAATTCACAGCAGAATTACGTACCACACACAATTACGTAACACACACAATTACGATACACCAGTTCGAAGACCCACACTACTTGGCATCTTGCCGTAAACTCTGACTCAGAACTCTTCAACCGACTCTAGAAACTGACTGACTCGTCCAATGCATCGCTTATACAGACAAATCGCAGTATCTGGAAGTCTCTGCCTATTAAGGAAACATCACAGCCCTCCAAGGCGGCAGGTCCAGTAGTTTCTGCTTATTTCTCTCCACCCTCCTCTACGTCACAGGTCATTAGCGCCACGCATTAGCGTAGGCGTGGCCTAGTACAATTCATCTCCCTTACTCCCACAGCAAGAGTCATTCGGTCACACGAGTGGGCGTGGCCTTGATGCCATAAGTGCCACTCCATTGGATATCTCTTTCCGCCAGCTGCTCGTATGCTCGACGATTGGGTACCAATATACTGGCGTTTCTTTTACGGAGTCTCGTGACAAAACCAGGACTCATCGACGGTGATCAGTTTTGCAAATAATTCCTTTGGATCTGCACTGTACTGTTGTAACAGCTGTTGTCATACCCTCTCACGCTTCTGTTTCTGCGCATTTGTGAGGGTATGTGGCACCTATTGTACACACCGTTTTCATAATTAAATCTTCATGTATAATGGTGTAGAGGGTTCCCCATGACAGACCTGTTGCCTGCACTAATTCATCATATGTGATTTGCCTGTTCCTGTATTTTTCAGCACAGTCCAGGCCGTCTTTCAAATTAGATACCCAACAAAACACACACTTGCGACTTGGTGCAGACTCCCCACATATGGCCATTAACCTCTTGTGGATGTCTGAAGTAGTCATTTCTTTCCTCCGGAGAAACCACACAGTCCACCTTTGCCTGTACTTGGTAGCTCACCTTGTATAAGATTCGAACTCGGAAGCTTTTGAATGAGAGGCAGACAAGGTACTTTCTAAGGTACAGAGACGGTCTAGCCATCCAGCAGGGATGTGTTATTAGAAGGCAAGAAAAACACGAGTCAGCTGGAGAATTTAATGACATTTTGGCACGTTGGCCATAGTAGCCCAATAGTTTAGAGCGGCTGGACAGATACGAAAAGATCCGTGTTTCAAATCCCGGCTAAGGCATTAAATTTTTGAGTCTGACTCTACCCTTAAATAGAGCGTCCTACACAGGTCTAGTGTGAAAGAACAATCAATTTCCATTAATTGCACCTCATAGTGGTCCGAACTATAAAAGCCCGGGCCTTAAAAGTACTTACAGCATAGTAAGTCGCCATTAAGGTAGTTGTCTAATGTGTTTATGAGAACTCCTAGTGGTTTTCCGGGAGAAACACGAGTCAGTTGGAGAATTTAATGTCATGTTGGCACGTTGACCATAGTATCTTAATGGTTTAGAGCGGCTGAACGGAGATCAGAAGATCCGTGGTTCAAATCTCGGCTATGACATGGAAATTTTCAGTCTGGCCCTACCCTCTCATAGAAGGTAATTTCAACAGCAAAGTTTCAGACTGTTTCGAGTGCACTATAGTCACAGAATTACCACAAAATTGATACCTCACAAATAAAGTATACGCGGGACCTGTGTGGTGCGTATTATGTTTTATCATTTCATATGTTTGTTTACTGTTGCAGACGCCAGTGGACGCTCGGCGCCGTGTTGTGTAAACTCGTGCCCGCACTACAGAGCACCAATATTATGGTGTCTGTTGGAACCATCACCGTTATTGCCCTCGATCGCTACCTGACTATTGTTCACCACTGTGGACGTGATGGATCACCACGCTCTAGACGTCGAGTCATCATTTCCATCGCTCTCATCTGGATCCTAGCCGCCGCCATTAGTGCTCCATTGTTTTTCTTTCAGGTACGTGACGCTTACTTTATTTTGTGTGTTGAATTGTTGCTATATCTAACAAATACTGTACTTCTTAGGGATACCTTGCCATGTATTTCAGCTGTCTGACATGTTGCTGGATTGTAAACACCTTAAATGTATGCAATATAATCAAATTAATAGACAAACATCAACATTTCGACATATAGAACCTGGAAAATAGGGTTTTATAACACACGCACACACACAAACACACACACATAAGGTGTGTAGCCCATGTAAGCCGTCTTTCGTTGAAGTTAGTTATTCCAGGATAACCCGGACGCCGAAAGGTTTGGCTAAGTATTTCAGTAAAGGGGAGGCGATACCAACAGAGAGGAGACCTTTCTAAACGTAAGACCAGAGCATGAAAACAAACACCTAATTAATCCTTGTTTCACATGAGCTTGCCCCGTATCTCTTAACGGTCACGTGACCTTATCACCTCTCATTGGCTGCTATTGCAGTATAGACTGTTGTGCGGTAAAAATTAGTTTGTTATTTAACATGGTAATATATCTTTATATGTTGGAAGAGAATTGTGAAATTTATATTTTCGTAACTGTTTTAATTAAATATATTACGCAACAGAGTTGGTTTATCTGAAATGCATGTTAATTCTTAAACAAGTAAAGAGGAGGTTCCTTTGCTCTCAAGCACATGGCACGAAAGCACGTGCTTTAGTGGTAGTGATGATATATTTGTTTATATGACTTATCACTGACCTTGTTTTGAACTGGATTAGTCATATATCGCCATTCGAAGGTGTGTTGCGCCGAGTGCGAGAGCTAAATTATTTTATTGATCGTTTATTGCTCGTGTACTTATTATATGTATAGTGGCAGAGTCTACCGCCAGTTTTTTTTGCTGAAGCATCGCAAGGAAAAACCTTTACAAAGCGGCGAAAGAAAGAATTGTGTTGCATGTGTTTAACGCACTCACAGAGAAGAATCCGTCTTTGTCAGTGAGAGAAGGCGAACAGATGTGCTCTGAGCTTACAGGCGATAGTGTTAGGTCCGTAGGAACATCGAGACGTGAAATTGAGACAACAAGAAAACTTACCATTCCAGTGGCGATATGGCTGTGTGGCGAAGACGTTATTTAAGGACAAGCAGAGTGTACTGGGATACAAATCGCTAAATATACTACCTTGACGATACTTGGGTGAGTGAAAGATGCACGACGCGTGACACGACTTTTAAGACTCAAAGACACGCATTTTCGCAAGGTATGTCTGCTGGTTTTAAAAAATCCATGTGGAAAAGCCGTAGGCCTTTAATTATAAACTTGTTTCAGTTTCATTGCTCATTCATTGAGTTTCAACTTGCTCAGTTTCATTATAAACTTCATTATTTTTGCATGCCTTCATATTCTTATTTGTATACTTGTATTTATCTGCCTGGTAATTATTATGACGTTTACTGCAGGCTTAAATGTGACGGGAAGGCACCGCCTATGGCCTATGGCGAGAAAGCATTAGCCAATTAGAATGAGGGGGAAGGTAGTTGCACGCGGAAGGATACATGTCAATGGGCAAGGTTATATGAAAGAGATTAATGTAACTGGTTCCATAGCTCGTCGCTAGAGCACTTGCTCACTATGGTGAGGTACAGAGTTCCAATCCTCGGCTCAGAAAAGGTTTCTGTGTAGGAAAATGATTGTCTCTCTCCAGAATGATACGTACAAGGACCAAAGCATATTTGTTATCTGTTTTAAGGCATATCAACAACTCATGGCTAATTTATAAATAACACATAATGCAACAATTTGTGCTTCATAATTAGTAATATTAAAGAAATAGTGTTCAACACGCTGTACCTGGTAGGATCTCTCGCTTCTTGAACGCACCTCTACGTTTAAAGCACCTGCAGAGGATAGGCGTCATCTTGAAAAACTGTAAATACAGTCTTCGGGCCTTATATGCATAGTTCATTATGATATCTGTTCTCTTCGCTTGAGTACATTGTGCTTGCTGTCTATAGCTCTGTAAGAGCTAACCTGAACTAGAAACAGATACCGGTCCTAGTAGCCGTGGTCGTTAGCGTGTATATCTCTAGCCTCCACCGTGTAGGGGAATGTGGGTTCGAGTTCCACCTTGAGCATGGGTGTTTATGTGTATAGTGCGTATGTGTAATAGCCTGGAAAACAGAGAAACAAACGGAAAAAAACGATAAAGTAAGGTAAAGAATAATACTTATATAAAGAACATAAAATTACAAAAAAACAGGCGTCCACGTAATCTTATCAGAGCGAAACTAGGAGGAAACGTAGCTGCACTCAGTGATTTTTCTTTTTATTGTAATTTACGTCATCCAAAGTTAAGTCACATCGGATGATGCATGAAATGATGTTCAAATGAGTACAGGGCACATAGAGCTTAGAGTTACCAGACATTCATCTTTCAGGATGAGAGAAAACCTTCAACGTTAAGTCATATCAGACGTTGAATGAAATGATGTTCAAATAAATACAGGTTACATAGAGCTTAGAGTTATCGGACATTCATCTTTCAGGATAACAGAAAACCTCCAACGTTAAGTCATATCGGACGATGAATGAAATGATGTTCAAATAAGTACAGGGTACATAGAGATTAGAGTTACCAGACATTTGTCTTTCAGGATAAGGGAAACCCGGAAGAAGCCTTATCCAGGTAACTGGTGGAACAGTTTATGGGCAAGATGATGGCCATTAGGAATCTATGTATATAGGAGATTTTGACAGTGTTTAGATGTTTCAGTCAGTCCTATTAATTTGCTGAGATCATGGAGTTTTTACAATCATTTCAATACTTCTCCCCTCATTTGTAATCATTTGTACTAGATCTCCAACGTAACCTAACATAGGCTACTGCTGTCTTTAGGCTTCTTAACTTAATCACGAAGCTGGAAGCCCCTTATCCTATCTACTTCAATTTAATGAATTTGTAAGCTAATTCATATTTGAAGAAGATCTCCATAGCCATTAAATGTTAATTTAGCCTCTACAAGAATAAGCCACGGACATCCGGCAAGGCTTGGTGGTTTACCTACCTCCGAAACCAGAGAATCGAACTCATATTTTATTAAAACTTTTATATTAGCTACGTTCCCTCTCTCTTTGTTCAGTACAACATTTGTAATCAATTTTAAATTAACTTCCTGATGAGCTAGACTTGAACATGACTATGAACTGAATGACCACACAATATTAACTCATTTTCACAAAATCACTCCGCACAAAATCGCCTGTATTTTGATTAATTCATCAGGTGTTTTAGATGTTTTTGCTTAATAGTTAAATAAACAAGTATGAAAATTGTTAAAATAGCAGCTTCTAAAACCGAATAAGAGTATTCAAACGGTCTCTCCTAACTCACAGACACTCCTATCTCCATTCAGATTGACCTAAAATATAATCGTTAATTTTACAGATACAGTTTTTTTAGATTGTCTCATAATTATAGCGGTTTTTCCTTATTTTGGTATTTTGGAAAATGTATTGGGTGCCTTTGATTCAGCACTACTAATTAACTGGATGCCATCGCTAGTGTTTTGTACACTGTGAGCATATATTAGTCTTAAGTTGTTAATAAACCATCACAAAATATGTATAACAGTGTTTTAACTTCTAAAACACTACTGGAAACAAGATTATAAAGTCCTGCAGCTCGAACAATATGTGAAGAGGAAGCAGAAGGTGTCAGTGAGCGTGTGGCATAACGATGCTTCCAACGTTACAAGAATGGAGGCGAAAACACTAAAGATTTATCAGTTCTGGAAGAACTTGAGTGTGGAATATTGAGTTTTGCGAGAAAATCCGTAGAAATGTACCCGTAGGCTTTCAGAAGAACTTGGTGCATCAAAAGATCCCATACATCGCCACATTAAGACACTCATACAGACGCTGTAACTCAACATGCTGAACATACTAGTTGGCCAAGATATGAATGCACTTGAAGGAGGGCAGTACTGTTTTGTTTACTACTTGAAGCTTAGGGAACCGGGCGGAGCGAGGGGCAGCGAGGGGAAAGGCGATACTGGGAATGTACACTCGCACAATTCAAATAGTACACGCCTGCTGATGTCTTCACGTCAGTTCTCGGAAGCGGCAAATTCGAGAATGTTTGTTTCAGGTCCTTCATCTGCTATATCCGCGCTACTGTCCTTTTATCAGTGGCACTGCGTTCTTTTGCTTCAATATTCATATTCTCGAAATAACATTCATTACGATTGCAATCTTAATCGTCATCATCGTTGCTCTCTAGACCCACGTTTATAATATCTTCAATTGTTTCCTTCATTAACCCATCTTAGCGCTTGAAATCTTGATCAATTCTATTCACTTGTTACCATGCTGCTACCCAATCAGTTTATGTAATTTGAGCTGTGCAGCTTGTTGTCATAGCTTTCAGTTTACTCAAAGTAATCGATGATAATTCTTTGCTGGAATATTTGTTTAATTCCAGATCGCTCTATAGGGTTAAGGTCACAGTGCTACGGAGGAAGGCGTAAGACTGTAAAATACCTTTGTTCCAATATTCAATCAAGTCAATAAACAGACTTTTTTTAAAATTAATTTTCACTATCTCTAGTTCATTTTTTGTCATTTGCGGATTATGCTGAACTTTCTGTTGTGTCAGCCAATGAATAACCTGTGCTTTTCGAGATGAAGTGTTAGGGGCTTTATTTTCCTGTAGGGTATGGCACAACAATGCTTTCGGGTGGAAAATTTTATATTAATTTCCCTTCTACTCACTTTTTATAATTTTTACTGTTCATTGCATCATGGTAATTCGTTGATTTGGATTTTGAATCGGAAAACAATTCAGCTCCGTCAATAAATCCCATGGACCCCCCTGCATGTACAACAATTGCTCTTTGACCAGCACTAGTATTACTCAAAATACCTGGTACTTCGTAATGTTGCCAGCACTTCTTGACGGCATAGTGAGTATGGACCCAAGACTCGTCCATATAAACTCCTGGTATACATGTGCCTTTTACGTTTTCACTAATAGCCCTTAAGTATTCTGCAACTTTTGCAGTAGCTTGTGGTTTCTCCATTAGCACAGATCATTTGTTTTTGCATTTCTTATATTCAAATCCCATTTTTCTTAATATTTTTCTAAATGTTTTCCACCGTAAATATTTATTGTTTAGAGAAGTTCAGGAATTTCCTCAAAGTAGGTAGTTCTTTTTTCTCTTCATAGTACTCCAGACATTTACTACGCACAACGCACTTATCAAACTCATCAAGAGATATGAGTGTGCCTGATTTTCGATTTTTCCTCGAAGTTGGAACCTTAACGTCAGTTTCTGAAGCTCTCCCAGATTTTACCACTATTTTTGCTGCCCTAACTCCGTAATTAAACACTTTACAAGCACACAACAATTTTGTCAGACGAGCACTGCAACTGCCACTATACTATTAGAATTTTAACTGCAAAAGAAAATGTTCAAAGAAACACCGTGCTGAACTGCACCAGTTCTGCGCGTCACATTGGAAGCATCTCGGTATTGTTGATGTTTGCGTTATCCGCACTGTACCTGAGGTACTCCGCCCACTTGTGACGTAACTGTTTAGTAACGCTTCTCGCCGAGTGCATTCATATTTTGGCCGACTAGTAGATTGGATATCTGTCGTCATATATATTATCCCACGGATAATATATATGTCAGGAGTATTGTCTCTTGTGATGAAACATTGACGTATCACCGAAAACCTGATGTCTCTAAAAGAGTGGCTTGATTCCCGCCAACCTGCCTAAGTCATCGTTAAAATAAATGAGTTCGGTTCCAAAGTAATGTTGCGTATCTAGTGGAATTTTGAAGGCATGGTCCCACACATCCAGCATATAGCCCTGATGACGCGCCATTAAATTATCCACTTTTTCGATGTAACAACATTGAAGGAAAGCAAGTGGTGTCACCGAATTCGGTGGGATAATAAACCTCACTGGACGATGACTCAATACCACAACATCTAAAAGGCTAAAATCAGTTAATTACTTGTCAGAACACACTTAAAATAATTGTTTTTCTTAAAAGCCATATTACTTAGGAGTAATGGGATTTAAAACCATAACGCTTTAGCACATCTAGTAGATGATAGTAGCATGTAAAAAGTAGCGAGAAAATCAAAGAAAATTTGTACTGTAATAACGTTTTTATATTTATTTTATTTTAATGAAAATTGTTCTTTCACACTAGCCGTGTGTAGGACGCACTATGAAATGGTTGAGTCGGAATGAAAAATTCAATGCCATAGCCGGGTTTAAACCACGGATCTTCTGGTTGCCATCCATCCATCCATTCTAACCCTTGAGCTACTATGGCCAACATGCCGACATGGCATTAAATTCTCCAACTGACTCGTATTTCTCCGGTAAACCACTAGGAGTTATATCAGTCAGGGGGAGAATTTAATGTCATGTCGGCACGTTGGCCATAGTAGCTCAAGGGTTAGAGTGGCTGGACAACCAGAAGATGCGTGGCTTAAATCTCGGCTATGGAATCGAATTTTTCAGTCTGGCTCTACCGTTTCATAGTGCTTCCTACTCAGGGCTAGTGTGAAAAAACAATTAATTTCCATTAATTGTACCTAATAGTGATCCGAACTATAAAGCCCGGGCCTTAAAGTACTTACAGCATAGTAAGTCACCATTAAGGTAGTTATCTCATGTGTTTGTGAGAACTCCTAGTGGTTTACCGGAAAAATGCGAGTCAGTTGGAGAATTTAATGTCATGTCGGCACGTTGGCCATAGTAGCTCAGTGGCTTAGAGCGGCTGGACGGCAACCAGAGATCCGTGGTTCAAATCCCGGCTATGGGATTGAATTTTTCAGTCTGGCTCTACCGTTTCATATTGTATTTTAGCTTTTATTTACTTATGTTGTTTGTAATTCAGGTCGTGCCACATTAAGTCACTTTAGATGATGACTGAAATGATACTTTGATGAGCCTAGAATACATAGAGCTTAGAGTTACCAAATATTAATCTTCGAAGCCCTACATAAAGGCTAATCCAGATAACTGACCCTGACCGAGATCGAACTACGAACCTCTGAACGAGAGGCAGAACCGCTACCACCTACGCTACAAAGGCGGCATAACAAATTTGTTAAGTAAACCATCAATTATCAGTTGTTTTAACTGTTAAATTGTTTTCATAGGTACGTATTAAACATTTACAATGAGAAGGTTTCTGTTTGGGATTATAAATATGTAGAGGCCACAAGGAATTATTTTCTGCTTTTGAATCCGTTTGAATAAAATGAAATAGAACTTTTAACTGTTTTAAAATGTCATGTGAAAGCAGATAGCTTAGGGTATAATATTCTGCAGTTGGAGACTTGTGTTATCTGGTCACATGTTTCGTCGGACAATAGTTATCACTTTGGTGTAGACTATCTTCCCCGTAACTTGGTCCGGACCAAAGGCGGTCTAACTTTTCGGTATTCATAGACGATGAAAAGCCTTGTACCAAGTAAAGCCGTGGACCGGCACGGAGCAAATGTTACACGACGTAGAAAGGTTCTTCTGCGCATGCGCCAGTCACATAGAGTGCTAAACAAATCACAGTGTACCTACAAGTTTATAAATCTCTGCGGTACTTTCACAAATGTTTCTTAATCACTCTTACGGTTGCTGCTGCTCTTTGAGGTTTGGTAACAAAAGTTTGGTGTGCTGTGAATATGGATAATATGAAGAAGCGTGGTATTAAGTTCGAGTGTATTTGTGCTACGGCAGTTGGCGAACTATCTACATAAGGATGTTCTGAAACTAACTTATTATGGACCCATTAATGCTAATCTTGAATATGGTATACAAATTTTGGGGATACTAGCAAATAGGGGTTTAAGAATCAAATCACTTGAACAAGATACGATCCTGTAAAGAAACTTTTATTAGCCAGCAAATCCTTACTATTTACTCCTTATACAAGGGGCGTCCAGAAAGTAAGTTCTGTTTCAATTTATCTCCGCTGCAGCACTGCGATCGCAGTTCCACACATGCGCGAGAAACGTGCGCCATTGTGAGATCGCTGTCAGCCACGTACGCTTTGTTGTGCTTGTTTACAATGTCGGTGTTGATTGAAAATCCCGCCGCTTGTGAAATCAGATCTGTAGTTTGTGTTCTGAATGCTACGAAAATGAAACGAATTAAAATTTATCGGCAAATTTGCGATGTTTACGGACAAAATGCGATGAGTGATACAATGGTGGGAAGATGGGTCCAACAGTTCAATAAAGAACGAAGTTGGCGTCCAGTATGGTTACAGAAGAACTGGTTCACGCGATTGATGACAAGATCCAGGAAAAACCGCAAGTTTACAATTAGTGCTCTCGCTATGGAACTTCTCCAGCTCTCACGATCACTAGTTCATGAAATTGTTACCGTAAAACTGAAATTTCGTAAACTTTGCTCACGCTGGGTGCCAAAGATTCTTACTGAGCAACTCAAAACAAAACGGATGGGTAGTGCACTTCAGTTTTTGACCCTTTATGATGAAGGCGGCGAAGAATTTCTGACACAGATAGTCACAGGAGATGAAACTTGGGTTTATTACGACACCCCTGAAAGTAAGCGTCAATCAATGAAATGGAGGCACACCTCATCCCCAGCATAGGTTAAGCCGAAACAAAACTTGACACCTCGAAAAATGATGTGCACAGTTTTCTGGGACAGGACTTTAATTTCTCCTATTTCTTTACGACTCGACATCTTAATAATTTGGTCGAGTCCCATAAACAAATTTTACCACGCAATACAGATGAGTTGCAATAATTTAAATTTACGATTATAGGTACAGTGTAATTGAACATATTACTTTTAACTACAATTCATAATTTTATAATAATAAATAACTAACATAACAATTTATATAACATTCAAATGTCTATAAAGATTAATAATAACATTTCTTAACATTGGTGTTAAAAATCCATGCAAAAAAGACATGCAATAAAAAAAAGAATTAATTAAAAAGTGTTTAATAAAATATTTAAAAAGATACTAAAGCGAATTAAAACGTATGCTAAGGAATGAGAAAGTCACCTGTTATCCACCCCATAAAATTATTTGTATTTAAATTTTGAGTATGTGTCTGTTAAAGTATTCAATTATAAGTATAATTTCTTTTTTCTTATTATATCATATAATCTTTCATTCTGTGTCTTTGAAAATTATTCTTAAGATCAGCAGTATTTCGGAATTCCCATATTGGGTGCTCTGGGGTACCAATTTCACCGCATGCACATCTGTCAGATTGAATTTGGCCAAATCTAAATAAGTATTCTGAATAGAGACCATGTCCCGTTACATAGTGTATTAAGCCCTGGGACGGCTGTATATATTTTAGTTGCAATCTTTCACGAATATCTGGAAAGATAGAATAAGTCCTCCTACCAGTTAAACTTACGTCCCAGGTATCCTGCCAAATTGCTAATATTTTATCATTTAGATCTAATTCATCTTCTATATTACAACCTAACATATTGGAAGCTTTGACAGGGTTTTCCCGACGTAGCCAGTAACGTGCAGCTCTTTTCCTAATTTCAAAGTCTAAAGGTAAAATCCCTAGAATGCATCTGTAGGAGCAGTGGAAAAAGTGCTCTGGGACAGTTTAGCCCAGAGGTTCTACTCCCATTAGTCCTGAACCCGTAGGAACTGGAACCGGGCCTCCTTCGACCAGGGAGTATCCGAGCTGTCCCAAAAGGGCGCTCGGCGTCCTCCGTGGGGCTTTCAATGGGACAAGACCTAGAGACTAACAAGCCCCCCCATCTGGTCCTATGGACTCAAGACGGGATGGAAGTGGATACGCCACTTACGCGCGTCAACACTCAAGGTGAAGACTACCGAAAAACCTCGGTGGGGCCGCCTGGTGATCTAGCACACCTTCTAATAGCTTTGCAGGCTAGTACCCGGGAGAATTAATGGCTTCCCTCAACCCCGTCCGAAGACGTACCCAATTCCCACGGGTTTCGGGAACACACTGCCCCCTCGAGTCTATCCCAATCCGAACAACTCCCGAAGGAGCGGCTCGGCTGTTCGGCCCGAGGTTCCTCTAGTAACGTCAGAGGTACCACGAGTGCTAAGGGTCCGCAGCGCCCGCACTTTGGCAGCTGAAAGGGACGGATCCCTTCCCCTAGGGGAGTGCTCTGGGACAGGAAAGGCATCTTACTCATTAATTTCTTAACACGTGGTGAAACAATGAAAGCAGATGTTTATTGCGAGACTCTTAGGAAATTGCGCCGCGCAATACAGAATAAGCGCCGAGGAATGCTGTCAAAATGTATTGTGCTTCTTCACGACAACGCACAACCACACACTGCAAATGCGACGAAAACATTTCCAACAGGAATTTGGCTGGGACATGTATGACCACTCCATGGACAGCCCTGATCTCACTCCTAGCGACTTTCATCTGTTTTTGCATCTCAGATCTTTCCTTTGCGGTCAATACTTCAACAATGACGAAGAGCTGAAAGAAAATGTTTCCAACTGGTTGAAGACACGGGCGGCAAACTTCTATGAAGAAGATATACAAAAACTTGTACCTCGCTATGACAAACGCCTGCAAAATTTCGGCAGTTATGTGGAAAAGTAGTTTAAGAGTTATACAATTTTGTGCAATAAATAGTTTTTCTCTATCTGTGCACCAATTTAATTTTATGACCAAACAGAACTTACTTTCTGGACGTACCTCATATATTTATAAATTAATTCTAATCACTAAAGAAAAATTATGAATATCATTAAACAAGAATAGGTGCATTTACGGGACATAGGGCGCAAATAAATATTTTAGGTACTCTGTCAATAAATCAATGACAGCCAAAGACCCATATAACCGTGCAAGAGTATTTTATAATAAATTGCCAAAATATATAGAATCTCCTAATGATTGAGCCTTTTCCAAATTATTAAAACGCTGTTTAATCAACAAAGAATTGAGGGAATGTAAATATGTAGCTTTAATTGCCAGTATTATGTCACAGAATGATTGCAATTTATGTAATTGACACATGTGTGTTCTGTTAAATTAATTACGTTAGGTATCAAAATGTTGCATATAAATTTGTTACTAATTTTACATTGTTACTATCAGGCTTTTACTAATGTGTATTCTTACGCTTACTTTGTAATAACTGATATGTAAATTTGTGAAACTGTAATCATTGACAATGTTCGAAACTTTGTACTAAGTCCATGGATAATAAACGTCATCATCATCATCATCATCATCATCATCATCATCATCATCATCATCATCATCATCATCATCATCATCATCATCATCATCATCATCATCATCATCATCATCATCATCATCATCATCATCATCATCATCATCATCATCATCATCATCATCATCATCATCATCATCATCATCATCATCATCATCATCATCATCATCATCATCATCATCATCATCATCATCATCATCATCATCATCATCATCATCAACTGGGCAGAGGAAGAGAAGAGGTTCTTGTCTTCTCTAGTCCAAAAAGAATGAACATTATAGAAAATAAATCCGTGTTGACGAATACAAATGTGAGAAAGAAGAGGCATGGAGGGAAATTTATAACGAGTTTGCTGATAATGCGCCTTGCTGATGCAGGTCAGCAGCGTTGTCTTGATATCCTCCTCTTGTATAATACTGAAGTGCTGTTAGGATTTGAGTGTCAGACCTCGGTTATCGTCCCTGACGTGTAGGTTAGGACAATCATTTCTATCAGCTTTCTGGCGTTCGCTTTACTAAACCTGTATCTGCTTTTGAAGTTTAAGTGGTCGTACTTCACAATAATTTTTATTCTTGGTAGATTAACTACGTAGTCTTATTTCACGAATTCTACGCACCACAACTACATTCATCACCTCATTGTTGTCCATGTCGCAGAGATAGTCCGCCTTTAATCTACCCCTCCGGGGCGGACCAAAATTTAAGCCGGACCAACGTGTTTAGTCACCGGAATATCGCTTATCCCGGTTTACGAATAAGAAAATCGATGGTCCACCGTTAGTCTACCTGAAGTAGCAAGTTAGTCCGGACCAGGTCTGATCATGAATACCACCCTAAAATTAGTAGTGGAAAGTGGGAAGACTTAATGTGAACGGAGCTCCTTCAGAAATATTTACCGAAAATGACAACCAAATGTTTCACTTATTCCTTAGACGCTGAAAAAAGTCCATTTGAAACTGAGAAGTGCAAAACGATGTTTGTAGGCAGAAAATCTGCAAACTTTTCAGCTCGAACCAGCCTACTTTCTAAATATACACTTCCAATAAAAATAAGTCCTGCGCCGTGGCGTAGCGCGCTAAGTCAGCATACCTTGGTCTCTGGCCACGGAAAGCGGCCCGGGTTCAATCCCACCCATGTGGTAGGGATTTTAGGTCCCGGGTATAGGACCGGTGCCCACTCAGCATCGTGAGGAAAGTGAGGAGCTTACGCTAGGTAAGCGGCCCTGGTCACGGAAACCAACATTCCGGCTGGGGGATGCCGAGATGCTGACTACATCTCCTCCCCGTATCGGCTGGATGATCGTCCACTTCTGCCGTGCGTAAGTGGGCGTGAGGCCGGCAGTCGGGTTGGTAGACTCTCTAAGGTAAAAATAAAAACACCTTCTCTTCATTATTCAGCTCTCAAAACAAATTCAATGCAAGAGGGCAGGAAAATGTTCGGTTGGGGGCAATTTTAAGATTATCTGCAGGGATGGGAGTTTTCTGCTAAATAACAAAATTCTGTGGCATCGCTGTATATTACAGTTTATCATCATGATGATCATCATCGGTAGTAGTAGTAGTAGTAGTAGTAGTAGTAGTAGTAGTAGTAGTAGTAGTAGTAGTAGTAGTAGTAGTAGTAGTAGCAGCAGCAGCAGCAGCAGCGGAGACTTCTTCTGAGACTTTTAAAGTTATTGCAGTTGCTTAAAGCCTTACTAAGACTGCTAAGATATTCTATATTGTCGCGGGAAAACACGGAATTTTCGGTGCCGAGAGATAAGGGCAGTTTGTGTACACAAAGAGCCCGCAGCTCAAGATAACGGTCGGATTGTGCATCACTGAGACGACTTACTGACACAGATAAGTGAGGTAATTGCAACACTCTAGCGATATCTTGATTGTTGTACAGAAAAATCGAATTCATGTTTATTCCGGAAATATCTCGAACTTATCAATGAGATGTATAAGAGATTGTGACACGCCAGCGGACAGTTGTAAAACGAGAGTCAGCTGTGAAATGTTGTAACGAGAGCTGATGTTTGTTATTGTCATCGACCTTGGTGTTGTAGATTGCAATATGTGATGTAATTCTGCTGCTACGAAATGTGTTTCTACGCAAATAAAGAACGTTTAGAGTTTCGGCAAATTGGACTTTTCATCCCACGAAGCCACAAAGTCACAATACGCAATAAATGGGAACTACTGACAAAACACTTATATAACAACGTTCATGAACAAATGCCAGTTCCTACTGCGTAACTAACACGCGTAAAATACTAAGAAAATGTCAATAAAGAAAACGAGGAAGAATTAAACAAAAACAAGAAGAGGTACTTGGTTTGATTTGACAAAGCTGCTGTAACCCACGTCCAGCGTATAGCAGAAGTTAGGTTAACATCGTGTAGAAGACTATAAGTATTCAACATACACCGACATTTTTATGAATGTTTTAGCGAAAATGTATTCATATCCGATGAAGGACGTATCACATCCCAGAGAAATTGAATAGAAGGAGATTGTTGAAGAATGTATTGTGGCTCAGTGAAAGGGGTTGCTGCAAAAAGAGGGAACCAAGTAACGATTGACTACTAAATTGAATCTCGCAGGTCAGTGGAAGTGTTACACAGAGATATCGTAGACCGCTTTCTTTTGTTAAGCTGTCTTGCTTTACGATCACAGAGTTCGGGAGAAGAAATATATCGACGTTCTACTGTTTGACCTTCCAACAAGTTCTACACATACTCATTTGTTTTAGTAGTAATTAATGCTGCGTATAATGAAACTATATTTGAATCATTTATTTCAGAAACCACCTAAGTGCACATTTTTCAACTTTCGGAAAACTAAGAAAAAAAAAAGAAAAAAAAAAGCAAAACAAAAAAATCTGTTTTGCAGCTTAAGTATAGGTCTAGTCTCCTTCAATTTTTTTTTACCAAATCAAAAACATACTATTGAAATAATATATTTTTATTTTATGTTTTCTTCCTTTAAGTTTTTGAGTCATAGTTTTTTGAACAGATTGCACTTAGGTGTATCCAAAGTGATTTTTTTAAAAATTATTATTAAAATTAAGTCAAACCATTATCTTTACCTGTTTTGGTATCAAACATAAGTAACATACACACTTAAGTATAAAAGAGTGTTTTTATAAATCGAAAAATACAAGTAGTCGACACGCTACAGTATGTCTATATACAAAGATCTGGCCTTATTCACTTATTCAGCTTCTGGCGAGTCTTCTGGCAGCTCCTTACCAGTTGTTGGCCATTGGATAAGTGTCATTAGAAGGCTTCATATCCAACAGTGTATTCCATCAAGTTTTTATATTGTCTATCCTTTTTTGTTGTGGTTGTTGCTGATTGGGACCTAAAACCAACAATCTCACTGTGCAAAACCCGATAAATTTTAAAATTTGTTATAGCCTACAAAAATGTTTAGCTAAAAGTAAAATATAAGCGCCTCAAATAACCTTGGTAAAATAAAAGTAAAATACCTTCACCAAATGACAAGCTGTCTCTGTTGGTAGTTCCGGAGGGTTGGCAGTTTTTAGCAATGTGAAGATAGATATTATTCCTCCAATGAATTCGCTAGCTACCACTTTCCCCGGAGTATCCTTGTTGTAGAGAAACTGCTTGTACTTGGACACTTTGAATGGCTGCTTATTTTCTTTGGCTACTTTCTTACCTGATGTTTCTTCCGAATTTGGCATTTTCTTATATGACTTGGGCCCCTACCTTTTGAAACTGAGAACATCGTCTGATGTAAGGTGATCGGCCAGACTTACTAGCTTTTAGCATTTGCTCTGCATATTCATCAGGAGTATAAATCCTATCTTTCTCAAGAGACGCTTTATGCTTCCAAAATCTCTGTCGCATGGGGAAAATGAGTGGCCACGTACAGGGTAGTTGTGAGCTATTGTAACAGTGAGCCACAGAACACATGTCATCAAGGCTGCCAACCGACATGAGTGAAATTTACCGCAGAAAGAACCTAAGCGACGGCGCCAAGGTTCTTTCTGAAGTAAACGGATTATTTTCAAGGCTGAAAATAGCATTTCTGATATGAAACATAGGTTGTTTCTACACTAAAAGATGTATTTACCTTTAAATTGTACAGTACCACAAACATCACATTTTTGATATTTTGTCTCTTAGGTGGTTTCTGAAATATACGATTCATTTAATAATGATGATGATGACGATGACGATGACGACGACGGTGATGATGATGATAATAATAAGCCTCGGGGCAGCACTTCTGTGATACTCTCACTGATACTATTCATCGCTTTTTATGTACTTGCGGGCGTGGTAGATCTTTCTAGAATTGAAAACCTCTCGAAGTACCGTCTTGAAAGATCTTTTGTGTGGTTCCGCGCTAGTCTCGTCACGCTTTCGTGATGTCAGCTACTGATAAGTATTGATGGCGTGCTTTCCCTGTTAGTTATAAAACAGAGCATAGGTATGGACCTGACCAGGTTCAAAAGAGGAAATTACAGTCAAGTCCTATGAACGATCATTGGTACCTAGGCTGCTAAAGTGGCACCCCTCTTCCTCGAGAGGAAGCGGTGAGATGATAGCAGACAAGGAATGGCCCTACCTAAGAGAGCAGCGTTCCTATTCAAAGTCATCGGTGGAGGGTTAATAGGACAAGATTCACTCCTCAGTACAAGCTTAAGCTCCCACTCAGGAACTGCTCTCATTCTCGAAGAAACGCTTTAACCAATGAGCGGGCGCGCTAAGTTCACAACTGGAGCAGGCACGTGGGTTCATCTATATTCCACAATCATTTCTTAATATTTTAATCATATTGATACACTTCAAAATGTAAAGGTACTTATATTTCAGGGCGATTACATTTATTAGAATAAGATTTGAAAACATGTAGATCCAGAAACTGTTTAGTCAATTAGCAGAGAAGAGATCATTTATTTTCTATATTCCATTGAAAGATAGCTGGGGAAGGGAGAGGTATATTGATAGCAGGAGCAGTGAAGAAAGAAAAGGGTTAGCATGGTTAAGAGCAGGGATATGGAGATTAAGAGGTCAAAGAAATGGATACCCGCAAGACGAGTGCCCATTGTGTGGGGATCAAGAGGATATAGAACATATACTGTTTGATTGTAAGGAAACGGAGATGTGGAGGAAAGAATGTCAAATACACAAAAATGAGTAGCAGAATCAGCTTAATCGAGGTTTCAAGAAAAAATTGTAAAAACATAGGACAGTTTTTAAGTAAGGTAAAAAACAAGTGGATATGGACTGTAAAAAAAGAGAAGGAATAATAAGTGACTATTCTGTAATAACACATATTGTAACACGTCTGTAAATATACTTAATGGACTATCCTGTATAGCAGTGGCCTGGGCCATAAACAGAGGGCAGTCCAAATATTGTAAAAGCTTAGTACCTCAATAAATATTATTATTAAATTCAAAAGTTGGTACTAATTATTGATTGACTTAAGTAAAAAGAGAGTTTACTTTTTAAATTTAACTTCCCCTAACGTTAAGCCAACTCCCACAAAGAATGCAATGGGTGAACGATGCTCAAAAGGCCCAAGCTACATAGAGTTTAGAGTAACTCAATATCCATCTTCTAAGAGAAAGCCCCGAAAAGAGAATCTTGTCACCCTGACCGAGATTCGAACTAGGGACAACTGGAACATGAGACAGACACCCAACTACCTACACCATAGAACCTTCATAGAAATACCATGGGTTTTCAAATGCATTACATATCGATCAGATTTAAAGCATATGACTATTGTGACTGTGGGTTCGTAGTATTAAAAGTTCAATTTGCCGAAATTCTAAATGTTCTTTATTTGCGTAGAAACACACTGCGTAGCAGCAGAATTACATCACATATCACAATCTACAACACCAAAGTCGATGACAATAACAAACACCTTACTCAACTTCCACTGTTTACAACACTCTTGTTACATATCTTTACATCTGTTTACTACTCACGACTGTTTTACAACGGTCCGCTGGCGTGTAACAATCGCTTATATATCTCATTCATAAATTCGAGAGGTTTCTCGTACAAATAAGAAAACAAATTTTCTCTGTCAAACAAGATATCACTAATCCTTGTTTCACAAAAGCTTGCCCCGTATCTCTTAACGGTCACGTGACCTTATCACCTCTCATTGCCTACTATTGCAGTATAGACTGTTGTGCGGTAAAAATTAGTTCGTTATTTAACACGACGATATATCTTTGTATGTTGGGAGAGAATTGTCAAATTTATATTTTCGTAACTGTTTGAATTAAATATATTACGCAACAGAGTTGATTTATCTGAAATGCATGTTAACTCTTAAACGAAGTAAAGAGGAGCTTCCTTTGCTCTCAAGCACATGGCACGATAGCACGTGATTTAGCGGTAGTGGTGACATATTTGTTTATGACTTTTATCACTGACCTTGTTTTGAACTGGATTAGTCATATATCGTGATTCGAAGGTGTGTTATGCCGAGTGCGAGAGCTAAATTATTTTATTGGTGGTTCATTGCGCTTTTACTTATATGTATAATGGCAGAGTCTGCGGCCACTTTTTCGCTGAAGTATCGCAAGGGAAAACCTTTATAAAGTGGCGAAAAAGGAAGTGGTACATGCACAGAGAAGAATCCGTCTTTGTCAGTGAGAGAAGAGGAACCGCTGTGCTCTGAACTTACAGGTGTGAGCGTTAGATGCGTAGGAACATCGCGACATGAAATTGAGACAACAGAAAAGCTTACCACTCCAGGAATGATATTGCTGTGTGGCGAAGACGTTATTTAAGGACAATCAGATTGTAGCAGGATACAAATCGTAAAATATACTACCTTCACGAAACTTGGGTGAATGAACGACACACGACAAGTATGGCGTGACACGACTTTTAAGACTGAAAGACAAACATTTTTGCAAGGTATGTGTGCTGGTTTTAAAAAATACCAGTGACAAACGCCGAAGGCCTTTCATTATAAACTTGTTTCAGTTTCACTGCTCATTCGTTCAGTTTCAACTTGCTCAGTTTCATTATAAACTTGTATGTTTGCATGCCTTCATATTCTTATTTGTATGATTTTCTCTCTCTTCCTGGTAATTATTATGACGTTTACTGCAGATTTAAATATGACGGGAAGGCATGGTGACCTATGGCGCGAAAGCATTAGCCAAATAGGATGAGGGAGAAGGTAGTTGCACGCGGAGTAATACATGTCAGCGGGGCAAGGTTATATGAAACAGGGATTAGGACCTTCGGAACGGGAAATCCTATCTGTGTCGGCAAGTCCTTTACCTCAGCTATCTTTATTTACCGGCTCTTTGTGTACACTAGCCGCGCTATTGTTAACTGCTTATGCAAGCTCTTTATTACCGTGAATCACTATCCGCCGTCTGTTATCTGTTTGCGCCGAAACTTTTATGCCCTTTGCCGTGACACTATTATACCAGGTGAGTCAGCCGCGCCTTACTTGTTTGCAAAGTAGGTCACCCATCAAACGGCATGTGAGCCTTACTAAACTTTATTGCTTGACGTCCATAGACAGAGGAATGCACAAAATTGAGAGTAATAGCGGTTTAAGGGTCAAAACGTACTGCTCGCTAAAGTACAACTCAAAAACGTACGACTCCATTACCGAGAGTGAATTCCGGTTAACAGACGATTTTACAAATTTTTACTATAGTATACACGAAAAAGTAATTCAGTAAACGTCTTGGAAAAAATTGACCTATCATATGAGTACACTACCAACGTCTGCTAAAAAGAAAATGACGGATTCTTGTACTTTAGCAGGGGTTGACTGCCAAAAATTACGAAAATATCAGAGACACGCCTCATCCGTGCAGTCAAGGCGGACATATTGTTAAAGAAAGATTTATTTAAATTTTGCTTAAACTACGCCTCGTGCATCTCAGTTGACGTGCATAAGAGCTTCTGCCATTAAAGTAATAATATTAAAACACCCAACAACTGATTAAAAGTGTGTTAAAAGGCTAAATAAAGCAGAAGAACTCGTGAGGTGGCAAAGGTATAGCACCAAGTCGTATTACTGAACCCAGAACGTGCTTTTAGGCGAGTCTCGAAATAGCTCCATTAGGATTATCACGTGTCCTGTGTCCTAACACCCAATGACACAGGTTCGAGTCTCAACATTGTAATTAGTTTTGTTATGTTCGTCAAAATTTGGAAACCAAATTCGCAATAATTTAATTTTAAAGTCCCTGAGGGCGTGCATTACCCAAGGACGTCTTCAGTTCGAGCACTTTGCTTTGTTAGATGAGTCGTGTTCCAGCAATAGAAAAAGTGTCATTCTAGCGCCACAAAACATACCAATTTGAAACGACATTTTTAATAGAACATTAATTCTATGTCTGAAAAATTGTGTTTAACTTCCATGTTAAACTCTGATACTGTAATTTCCTTATTTTCTGTGTGAAAATGTGTATAAATGTTCCTTATTTGAATTGCAATATCTATAGTTGTGTTTAAACAACTACCTACTTGTATTTCAACAATAAAGAAACATCAAACAATACAATAATATATAAATAAAACAATCAAAAATAAAAATAATAACAATTTTCAGAATACTACTTGTAAATTGTGAGCATTACGTGGTAATAAGAATTAGAATACCTAGGCAGGGGATTTGAGCCACCTTCACAGTAGACAGATGTCATAGCAGTTTTGCGCTCGTTCTAACTGAGCTATCTAGTAACGTGTGAGGCAAACATCCCGTTTAACATACTTAGTATTCGCTAGTTCCAGTGGACATTTACAGACGTACAAACGTCAGCTGTCAGTTACGAATATACGAGGGCTGTTCAATAAAGAATGATCATAATTTTACGGTCATAATTTTTCACGCTAAAATTCAATCTTATTATATTCTGTTAGCTTATTGTGAAACAAACACGCCGTAATAGTTTCATTGTTGGTACTTCTGGTTCCCGCCTGTGAGAACCAGGCAAGTTCAGACATGTTCAGTATTGCCTACCGCTGCAATGGAGGTAACATGCAGTTAAAATTGATGTCAGAGGAAGATCCGGAGTTTCTTTCAAACGTAATCACTGCTGATGAAACTTGGCTACATAATTTTGTTCCTGAGAGCAAATAAAGCTCAGTGTGGAAATCTCCTTCGTCACTTGCTTCTACTGGGAAAGTTATGGTCATCTCATTCTTTGATATTCATGGAATGGTTGATTAGCCTGTTGTACCTGCACACACATCAGTAACTGGACAATACTACAGGGATGTTCTGAAAAGATTGCGAGTGCATATCAGGCGCAAAAGAGCACATTTCCATGAAGCAGGCTGGATGCTGTACCACAATAATGCGCATATTGCCAATGTTGTTGCTGAATATCTTGCAAAAATCACCGTGAAGTGCATCCCTCACCCTCCCTATAGTCCGGATTTACCTCCATGTGACTTTTTTCTATTCCCTAACTTGACGAAACGCCTTCGTGTGAGGCATTATCCATCTTCAGAAGCAGTGGTGAGGGCTGCGGAGGCGATTTTGAAGGATATCTCAAAAAATGTTTTCCAGCATGTCTTTGAAGGCTGGCAGAAACGGTGGGAAGAGTGCATCACATTCAGGGGAAACTATTTTGAGAAGGACTATCAAAATTATGAGGATGGGTAAAGGTACGTTGTCAAAAAAAGATTGTGATCATTCTTTATTGAACAGCCATCGTATTACAGGCGATGTGATAACATCTATGTTGGTACTAATTTCACCGAGTGTTTAACATCCATGTTAAATACGCGGGTAGAACCTCGTAATGCGCTCGATGTTTTCATATTGGTATATAAAATGCGGATTGCATAAAACTTTAGAATAAGGGGCAACTGATTCACCTACTGTAAGCCTAAAGAATTTTAATATTCCTGAAAAAATTAGCAATAAACAAAAATATTTATCATGAAGTAGATATGAGAATAAGTGTTTTTAATAATTGTGCCCTAATACATCAGCTTCCTCTACTCTACAGTTAGTGTTAAGTGAGTCTATTGTACACAATGGATATTTAGTGCCCATTACTGTGTCAAGGATTTCTCCTCTCCGACGAGAGTTGCGTCTTTCAATTTGACGTACTTCCAAGTTTTATCTGACGTTAGTTCCGCTCCACTTTTACTACTCGTCTCATTTCAGCCGATTCTCAAACGCTCTCATTACATGCTTTGTGTTGTTAGGGGAATCCATTAGAGAGAAATTTGTTGTCAGAATTTTATCTGGGGTTTAACGAGCTGGTTTGGCAACTATTGAAGAAAAAGACGTCTCGTTCTGCTAGTGAAGTTGTTCTTTTGTGGTGAGATAAGCTTTCGTATTGGAAGCTACTTGCAGTTTTCAATAAATATGCTCCAAGCACTTGAAGCTAAAGAAATTTTGTCAGTTGTCAACGTTCCGAAGTCTTGTTCTTTTATAGTAACGTGCAAATATAACAATTTCTCGATAAATATTTCTGAACATTGTTTTCTGAAGATCGGAGATGCTTAATTCTTAGACCATTGTTCATCTAGATATATGTGGATTTGGGGAGAGTAGGGTAATAACAAATTTTCAGCAACCTTAAGTGTAATAGCAGAAATCATTTTAAAACAATAAATTGCAAGTTAAACGAAACGACAGTTAGACAGGAAGCCATGGAAACAAATATAAAAGATTGGGTAAAGTGGTATTGCCCGCCATGTGCGGTTAATGACACTCCAAACTGAATAAACAAATTTAATATTTCTTTATGCAATGGAACCAAAATAAAACAGATATCTTATGACACACGTTAATTGTCAAGTTCGTCATCGTCATATATATTTAACTCGTTGATAGACTCTTCGTCACTGGAACTATCAGCCAAGTTGATTTCCCTTCCAGTTGTTTTAATTTCTTGGGATTCTTCCTTTCGGTCTTTTGGTTCCAATGTATTTGTGCAACCTTTTAGGGATCACCGTCTCTCTGCTTCCTGCAGTGGTTCGTTCATTGGAGAGGCTGTTAGAACCTGAGCCCTCATTTTATTTGAGTTTCGTCGAGTCTTGGAAACATTTGAGGGCACTGGAATGGAGAAATATCCGCGACGGAAGTTTTGGCAAAACTTTAGGGCGCCTTTGGCCTTTGGCGTTTTTTAATGAGTAGGTCCACTAGGTGATGTTTCATGATCTTCGTCCGCAACAGGAAGTGCCTGTTATCTGGTTGTTGGCTTACTGGTATTTCTAAGTTTTCTGCGGCCATAAAATCTTCGGCACTGAACAGATCTGGGTAGAGAGGCCAAATACCAGTGCACTGAAACCCACGAGTTGCTATTTATTTGTATTTTTGTATAAGAGTAATGGAAAGTCACAAATCCCATATCACTTTAAGCAATCCGTTTAACGAAATAATTCTAACATTCAAGTACGTGTTGGACAATTGCGCTCGCCTGGTGGATAATAGCGTTCAGGATTGTATGGAGATTTATCATGAAGAATCACGCGTCAAACACAACACCACAAGATGGACTAAAGTATCAACTGGTAGCCATAAATAGAGACTCTCAACTTATGTTACTTTATACAACATGTTCATAAATCTATTTACTGTTACCTTGTAATGATCTTGGTGTATCTGCATTAAGAAATTGACACAAAACTCGCTTCTTCTCATCAAACCCGTATACACTGCTGCACGGTCACGAAACTCCTGAGCATTACCCCGACTGTCCGCTAGATGTCAGTGGCATGTAGTATCTGCTAGAACCATTGTGTCTCAAGAATATTACATAAGCGTCATTATCCGCTGAGCACCATTGTACTATTCTCTCCGACATGACGGAGTACTCTGTATGTATCTCCGGGAGGAACGTAGCGGGCTAAGGCAGCATGCCTTGGTCCCTCGCCACGGAAAGTGACCCGGATTCGATCCCACCCATGTGGTGGGGAGTTTAGGTCCCGGGTATAGGACCGGTGCCCACTCAGCATCGTGAGGAAAGCGAGGAACTTACGCTAGGTAAGCGGCACTGGTCACGGAAACCATCATTCCGGCTGGGGGATGCCGAGATGCTGACCACATCTCCTCCCCGTATCGGTTGGATGATCGTCCACCGCTGCCGTGCGTAAGTGGGCGTCAGACCGGCAGTCGGGTTGGTAGGCCTTGGCCCTCTAAGGGCTGTCGCGCCATGGATTATCATCTCCGGGAGCTAGGGACAAATGTATGAGGCAGATTACCTGACAGATATTACTGGCTGGCAGTCGTGGTGACCTGCCAAAATTGCTGCACGGCAATTCAGCAAGAACCGGGGAAGGCCCAATTTGACAGTAGAGGCTGGAACGTTTATTCTCTGACGGAGCCGAGAAGTTTCAAATTGTAATACAGAATGAATATAAAGTTTAGGTCCCCTTTCAAGAAAACGTAATATTAGAATCAAACAAATACAGGTATTGTAAACCATATGACATGGTAACACATAATCCAGGAACGTTTTTCCTTAGTCTCATTCGATATGACCACCTTACACTTCCATACAGGTTTCTTAGCGATGCACTACTGCTTCAAACACTTTGTTCATCATTGCAGGTGTGATCCGGCGCACTGCTTGCCTGATACGCTCCTTAAGAATGACAATGGAAGTAATTTTAACTTCATAGACCTGCTATTGCACGTATCCCAATGCACAAAAAGTAAGAGGTATCAGAACTGGGGAAAGTGGCACCCATATACGGTGTGAACCCCTGCCAACCCATCGACGTGGGAATAGGGTATCCAGGTACTCCCGAATAATCATTGCAAAATGAGGAGGAATGCTGGAAAACCACAAGTTTCCAAAATGGCATCCTGCTGTAATTGTGGTTGAAGGAACAGTTGTAGCATATCCAGGTAAGAAATGCCTGTCACTGTTTGTTCTCCAAAGAAAAATGGCCCATACACCGTCGATTTTGTCAGCCTCAACCACACATTAACTTTTGAGGTGCTTCGTTACCACTCAAAGATGGCATTTAGTTGTTCATCTGCCCACACTTTGCAGTTGTGTCTGTTGACCATGCCACATGTGTGGAAGGTGGCCTCATCGCTAAACAACACAATTTGCAACAAATTGGCTTCTTCAACTGCCCTCAACAGGTTGTAACACAAGCGTAGTCTTCCCGTTCCAGTGCATGACGAATTTGGAGGAGGTATGTCCGGTTTTTTTTTTAAAGTGGAAAGCAGAATCTTCCACACTGCCGATTGTGGTACACCCAACTCTCGACTTAACCTCCTGGTTGATGCTTTCGGATATCTGGTCACAGCATCGCTTACCTGCTGCACAGTTTCATTGGTCACCCGGAGTCTACTCGAACGTTTCACGTTTTGCACATTGCACATTGAAACACAGACACGCTCCCTTTGTCTAAGGATGAAGCTCATGCACTACAAATTCCTTACACTGTGTGTACACTACCCGCACCACAAGATTACAGAGTTAATTGCTGGGTGTCTGAAAAATCTACAGTTGCCCTATATCCTGGATTGGAGAGCTTTCGTAAAAACTTTTTCACATTAAATATAATTTTTTCTGCCCTGAGAATGAATCACTTCACGTTTGTTGATCGAAAAATCACTTGTCCCAACTTCGAGGGACATGCTCACGCACTCGGATCACAAACACTGAAAAAAGATGTGTATAATAATAATTTAATGTAATATTAACAATATTAAATAATAACAAAATAACAAACCTTTACTCAAAACGAACTGAAAATTCACTCTGTTTCAAACTGCGTGACTTCTGTTTTAATAGTTGGTTCATTATTTATTTATACTTGAGATATTGAGAGGAAAGAATGGTGTTGTTTTTCAGGCTTATCTGTGTTTAATGGATGGATTTTTTTTTAATTTATGTCCTCCAACGTTAAGTCATATCAGACGATGAATGAAAGGGGTGAAATGACGCTGAAATAAGTCCAGGGTCCATGGAGTTTAGAGCTACCCGACATTCGTCTTTCAGGATAAGGGAAAATCCTGGAAAAAACCTTATCCAGGTAACTCGCCCTGACCGAGATTCGAACGCGGGACCTCTTGAACGTGAGGCAGACATGCTACCATCTAGGCTACCGATGATGTTCTAAGTAACGTAGAGACAGCATTTTTGTACGGTCATGACCAGAAAATAAAATTCTTTCTTATTATATGTTTTGCATCTGTAATATTCAAATATTTATCCATAACATTTAACCATAACATGTGAAAGATAAAATATACATCGCTCGTTTTCTAAGTATCATGAGACAGGATTTGTGTGTGGTCATGATCAGGAAATAATTTTTTTTCTTATTATACGACTGGCATTGTCATTTTGAAACATTTATCTGAGCGTAATTAATTAATATAGCGTTCTCAGTTCAGGCTCACGGGATGCGTGTAACATATTCGGAGTGCTGGTAGGAGGGGCAAGCTTAGGATTCGCTGGAGTAGGCAGTACAGTCCGCCTCCATAAGCCATTAACTTTTGCGAAGATTGCAGTGGAAATTTATTATTAGCACATCATCAACCCAGAACCAACGTGGTAGCGTGTCTCCCACATTCAAAATGTGGGATCACTCTGTTTCTTACTGACACCACCAATACACTGCCAAAAACTTCAGTCTAATCAGCAACGGATACAAAGGTAGGCAGTAATGATGTCATTTTCAGCTATTTTTTTAGAATCAGGCACATAGCAGTGTGGTGATACTCCTCCATGATATCCTGTAGGTTGGAGCGGTTCCCCTACTTTTGGGTCGGATTTATATCACACGATGCGGTGACATCTGAAGTTGGATTCGCCCCTTCGTGAGGTCTACGCCCCACACGCGCAAGTTTCGCGCTCCCTCGGTATGGCGACGCATGTAGAAGCCAAACCTTACCTTGATGTAGAAGCGATGAACCTTTCGTCTAACCGCTGTGAAGATGAAGTTCTCGAAGATTTCTATAAATCCTCTCTCCGGCAGCTGCAGCGAGCGATGATATGTGAAACTTCTCAGGCGTGGTATCGATACAAAAGGAATTTCACTTTTGGGCGACTATGGAATAAAATAATTTACACCGTTTCACTTTACTTGGAATTATATTTCTCGACATCATTTCCTTCTTTACATGCGACTTTTTGCACTGATGTATATAGCCCTTTACTATATATCAATTTTCTCCTTTTATTTATAAGTGATGCAACGGCTTTTTACTTAAATTATTTATCGTAGCGTCACGTCCTCAATGTATATTTTAAACGTTTACTAAACGTTCATAAATGATGAACTCCAATAACTTCTCGCAGTCTTTTACCGAAAACTCGTCTACCCTCTTCGAGAGTTCAAGCCAGAGGAAAAAATTTAAGAATAAAATCATTGGTTCTTTTTTCTGTTTTTGTTGCAAAGTCACCGTAAAACTTAATTGTGAATGGTCCTACGTCACAATTTGGGATTTCAATAAACCTAAGCATTTGTTGCATCATCTATATGGTCTGCTTGGTTGTTAACTTAAGTTGAATTACAGATGGCCATTCTTTTGTTCTTTTTGTAATTTACCTCTTCCAACGTTAAGTCATATCGGACGATGAATGGAGTGGGTGAAATGATGCTCAAATGAGCCCAGGGTCCATAGAGCTTAGAGTTACCAGACAAACAGATGGCCATGTTTACTTAATATGTCCATATATGGATTATCAGCTTCAAGGTGGGGGGGGGGATTTCAAGATGACATGAAGGAAATTTTAAATGTTTCACTGCGTATTTATTCACGATAGTCTAGCTTGGTTTTAATTTTATCTCTGAAGAGAACGTTGGGAATAAAACCAGACTGCCAGAGGCTATAGGACTGCGTAGAGGAAATTCAAAATCATTATCTTCACTTCTCCGTACTTCGTTTTTACCATGATGTATATTGATCCATATCTCATCTAAATAAATGGTAGAGTTACCGGAACCTCTTATCTCTTATTTTTCTAAGAAACGCGAATCGTTTAGCAGTAACGTCTGGCAGCTCCATCCCACGCGAGTTCTTTACAAATCTAAATTTCATTTTATACAACACTTTTTCGCAAACTCCTGCTGAAGACTTTTTTTTTTCCTTTTGCAACTTTATGTCTGTCTTCTAAGCCAGAGAGAAAAACAGTCCGTTTGAGAGAATAAATAGCAGCTGCACGGAAAGACAGTATCCCAGTTTTTGTGGGTTTTCTGTTTATACGCTTTTACGGGAAGTCTCTATAAAACTTGTGCTTTATTTTGTTTCTTGTGTATTGTTTTGGCAACACGTGTAGCTTCAGCGGTTCCTTGAACTGTGCTCGACACGGAAGTAACAGGTCAGTCAGTGAGTAATGCCTCCCCTTGTTCCTCGCCTTTAATTTGTAAGAAAATCAAACTTTGATCATACAGTATGAAAGCCACAACATTAAGGATTAAATTGTCACTTTCAATGTAATAGCAGTTCTTTTGCACAGTTATGCTCTACCTTTTATCAAAGGCATGTATTCCAGTGTGGTGAAATCACGGTTTTGCTTCTGAAGTCATTGAGACATACATAGACTCCGAGAAATAATCGGACACAGCAGAGTACTATGTTTGGAAAGTGAAAATCAACATTCGATGTACTGTTTTACGAGGCGTATCCGTAAAATAAGCTCTCCAAGGTGCTGGAGCCGTGAGGAACTATATTACGCGCGATCCGGCAACACTGGCGTGTAGCTTGGTTTCACCCCTTCAAATCCCTACCACACTTGGCTGGGCAGCCGTTTACGATGGAGCTTCCTATCACTTCCGCCGCCAAAAGCGAGTTCCGTGCAGTGACCCGTTTTTTGAGTGCCAAGGGCACTACCCACACTGAAAGTCATCGTCAGTTATGCGAAGTCTATGGACCACAGTGTACGGACTTCAGAAGCGTGCGAAAGTGGGTCAGAGAGTTGAAAGACGGACGTACAGACGTTCATGACGAACAGCGTTCTGGTCGGCCTTTGGTTTCAGCCTAAGCAATTGCAATACTGGAGCAAAAAATGCTTAAAGATCGGCGTGTGACAGTTCGCGAGCTGCGTGAACTTATCACTTAAGTCAGCAAGACTACGATTGACAAGATTTTGACCGATCATTTGCATTATCGTAAGCCGTGTGCGAGGTGGGTCCCAAAGTGCTCACCGAAGTCCATAAACGGCAACGTGTTTAAGCGCCCCACCGATTCCTGGAGCGCTGTGCAGAACAGGGCGAGGAATTGTTGGATTCAATTGTCACTGTCGATGAAACCTGGGTGCACTACACAACATCAGAAACTAAAGAACATGAAACCTTAAAAGAATTGCGACGTGCCATTAAAAATAGAAGGAAGGGAATGCTGATGAAGGGAGTGATTTTTCATCACGACAACGCTCGTTCCCATACTCCACACGAAACGGCTGATCTCCTGGCCCAGTTCGGATTGGATATCCTCAATCCAGACTTAGCACTTAGTGATTATCATCTGTTTCCTGAGTTGAAGTTACACCTGGGTAGAACACATTTCCAGACCGACGATGATTTGAAAACCGAGGTTGAGTGCTACCTACGCAACTTGGCGGAGAGTGTTATGACACGGGTATACAAAAGCTGCCAAAGCGCACCCAAAAGTATATCGATCGCAATGGTGATTACATTGGAAAATAGCTGTAAGTTCCGCATTTCCATCAATGTAACATTCATTGACAATAAACATGTTTTTTTTTATATAAAATAAAATTGGAGACCTTATTTTACGGACACGTCTCGTATGAAAGAATGATAATCGACAGTTAATGGTTCTTTCTTGTAAGAAAATAAATGTTTTTTCACATAACAATTATATAATGTGTGCTTTTTTAAGAATTAAAAAGAAAAAATAGCAATTTTTGGCCGTCAAAGGTAATTAGACATATTTTGAGTGTGATACAAAATATGGTTTAGTGCTTTGTGATTCTCCCTCTTCTTGTCACTACTTCTCGCAACCTATTTGGCGTGCTGTGAACCGAACATCCAAGCCGGCTTCAGGAGAACCATAACAATCGAAGACCAGCAACTACGAATTGTCAACGATCCAGCACAACATCAATAAAGGCTTCACAACAATCGGTGTCGTTCTCAACATGCAAGCAGCATTCGACAGATCTTGGACAAATGGACTATTATATAAAATTACAACGATGGGCATTCCAAAGCACATCATAAGATGGACGGCAAGCTTCTTACACCACAGGACAGCTCGCATAAAAATCAACAACACTCTCTCAGCACCCATTACACTAGAAGCAGGCACACCACAAGGAAGCGCAATCTCCGGACTACTATATATCATTTATACATCAGACACTCCACAGCCAATCCACCCAGCAATAGAACTAGCTCAATACGCCGACGACATTGCATATCTGAGCAGCGCTCCGAAGCTGAAGAACGCAAAACCAAGGATAGAGAAACAGCTAAAAGCCTTTGACAGATGGACATCCAAATTGCGCCTCACAGTAAACGCGAGCAAAACTCAAGCCATCATTTTCCGCAGGAAAACAAAGCGTAACTACCAAGAATCGACGATAGCCTACCAAGGACACAAAATACCTATACAGACCACCGTAAAGTACCTGGGAATAAAGCTTCATAAAACACTAAGCACAAAACCACATTTCCAGCAAAAGATGAAAGAAGCAAAAACAGCAATCTCCACTTATCAAAAATAGGCAAAATAGGACTCTCAGCACCGATCCTTAACCAACTCTATAAGACAATAGTAAGACCATACTTCACCTACGCCAGCATCGTCACCTTCCCGATAACGACAACATATATCAAAACCAGGCTTCAACAGATGGAGAGAAAGTGCTTAAGATTAGCCAACAAACTCGTACCCTGGCACAGAAACGAAGAAGTGTATGACATCTGTAAGGCAACCCCACTTGAACAACACATACAAAACCGGATGGGAAGCCGAGGAAGACGAGATCCAAGAACATCTCCGAATACTACTAGCTTAAAAACTGACGACTGTGAATCAACACATACCATAACTGTACACATACCACAAAGATTGTTAAATTTAAAAAAAAACTACTACTAAAAACAAAACGAAACACTATATATATATTAAAAAACTAAAAGATAAAAAATAAAAAAATAAAAAATATAAATAAAATAAAGAAAAATATATATTACAAAAATAATAATAAATAAATAATATAAAATTATGACAAATACTAATATTATTACAATTAGCCAATAACGACACCACATGACAAATTGTTAACACTTCCATACATAACTTAATAAAGAAAAAAAAAAAAAAAAAAAACCTGAAGCAGCCATAGGGCGAAATAAGCCAGGGTGAAATAAACCCACGGGCGAAATAAACCCACGGGCGAAATAAGCCCTAAAACCCCCCTGTAGTAGTACAAGTAGTGAACCAGATATTTCAGGTAGGCTGTAGTTAGTATGCTGCATACCTCTTGCAACCTCTGCTTCAAGTGCTGCTCCGTACGGCCTTCTCCATTTACCCCATACTGCTTGTATGACTTTTAGATTCGCAGACTAAGGTGGTGGATGCAGTACATGAGGACAGTTATAAAGTAACCATAGCTACATAATGTGGGGCGTGATAAAATGATAACCTGCCCAAAATACCCATAATTTCTGCACTTTGTTTTAAATTTTGCTGTAATAGTCTAAGATAGACTTCGCTTTTCATGGTTGTGTCTATGAACACCAGCTTTCCCACTCCCATACCATTACATTCCCTCCGCCGTGTAAATTGCGCTCTTCCAGCTCCGTGTTTGGTTTCCTACACACAACCACCCTGCCATCAGAACCAGCAAGGTTGTATTTGCTTTCGTCACCAAAAATAGCTTGGTACCACCAATCGGTTGTCTTATTAACAAAGTTTTTGGCAAACTGTAATCGCTTCCATCTATGCTTGCTGGAAATGTATGTCTTTTTCCTGGCTACACGAGCATTACAATCTTGTTTTCACATAGCTCTTCTCACCGTTTCAGGGCTGTCAGTCCCAGTTATTCCTGAATCTCAGCACAAATTACCGAGACACTTTTACGCAGATTCCGTTTTACCTCCCGCATAAAAAGTACTCCTGCCTATCGGTAAGAAGTTTTGGTCGCCCTGGCTTTGCTCGAGATTCAATTCTGTCTTCATACTTATACCGGTGAATTATGTCACTAACTGTACTTCTGCTATGATTCACTATCTCTGCTATTTCCCGGTATGTTCTGTTATTTTCATAGTGATAGGTTACTAACTCTCTGTGTTCAAAGGTACTCTGCTTACCTCTGGGCTACATACTATGCTCTTGCCTTTTTGGTGCACAGTTGTACTTTTACGATGTTGTTTGTCTACTGACAAGACTTCACCTATTTGTGTTGCATTTCATTTGTGCTTTCCGATTCTTTTTGTATCGTAAACTCATGTTGTAAACAAGGTTGAATGGGAAAACTGTTAGTTTAGCCGCATTTTCGATCTCTAAAATGGATATTCATTGCATATAATCTTTGCTTAACATAAGGAGTACCTTGAGGTTGATCCACGTAATCTATCCTGCTTTATAGAGCACTCCATAGTGAAATGCAAAGTCTATCCGATTATTTATTGAAATCAGTGTAGATGTGTTCACTGCCTCTGAATCTTCAAAGTTAGTGCCACGATTAACTTCCTTTGGCGGCCGAAACAGATGCTAGTCTGGTCGAGAAAAGACAGGGCAGTATGGGGGATGAGGCAAGATTTCCCATCCAATTTTTACAATCGCTTCAGCAGTGTGATGACTGCTGTGCAGTTTTACATTGTCATGCAAAAGAAGAACATCTGCCAAGCTTTTTGTTGAATAATCATCGTCACATTGCCTTTACTGAAGGACAAAATAACACACAGCTCATCCGTTCTCACACGGCGGTCAGCAGGAATGAGACTATCCACTCACTAAGATTTCTTTCCTGTTGTAATCTCCAACGTTAAGTCATATCGGAAGATGAATGAAATGGGTGAAATGATGCTCAAATGAGTCCAGGGTCCACAGAGTTTAGAGTTACCGGACACTCGTCTTTCAGGATAAGAGAAAACCCCAGAAAAACCTCATCCAGGTAAATTACCTGGACTCAGATTCGAACTCGGGACCTCTTGAATGTGAGGCAGACACCCTACCACCAAGCTACCGAGGCAGGCTACTCGCTTAGTGTTAGCTGGAGTCTACTGCAGTTATCGGTCTACCGCTTCACCTTTAATCAGCCAACGGTGTTTGCCCTTCATTACAGCGACGAACACTTCTTATAGTGCTGACGTCTATTATTGCATCACCGTATACATTTTTCAGCCTTTCATAAAAGCGAGTGGACGTTTCACTTTCCGGATGCAAGAATTCAATTACAGAACTCTGTCTAATATGCTCGTCGATGTCCGTCACTTTGCAAAAAGCAGCAATGCTGCCACCTCTTGACTTAGGAACTTGCTACTCCAGTGGACTGGAGATAAAGGTTTGACAAAATGTCGCAAATTCAAATTCTGCAGGTGGGAGGCATTACTTACTGACTGACCCCTTAGTGCGTCGTACTCTCTGCCTAGCACAAGAAGTTCTATAAAAATTAAGAACACAATCACTATTTCTCTTCTGTCCGATTTTATACCTTTCCCGTTTCTTTCGCTACGTCTTACAATTGACACAGACACTGGCATAATCACAACATTCTCAAATGCTATAACATTTTGCTTCTTTACAATGGATATTTCATTTGTAAGCTTTGGTACCTCATACCACTGGAGGTAATTAGGGAACAATTAGGACTTTAAAATGCTCTGGATATTTAAAGCAACGAATTCCAAGTATTTATCACAGACAAGGGCAGTAGAAAATGGGCGGAGTTACAGTTTGGCTTACTAAGAGCGCCAAGTGACACGTTGTCGTGAACACTTCATTCCCTTCCCCTTTCGGGTTGTTCAATAGTTCCTCTATGCTTATTTCCTCGTGGAAATTGCATCACGATAATGCTTTCATTCACATCTTGATGCTTGATGGTGATTTTTTGGTAAAAAGCAAAACGTTTTGCCTCAGCTACCATATTCGCCAGGCATTGCTACTTGCTAGTTCTTCCTATTACCGAGAACAAAGAAAACCATGAAAGGACGACGGTTTGCCAACAATGGTAAGAATAAAAAAGAATCGCTGAAGGAAATGAACACCATAAAGAAAAGTGAGTTCCAGAACTGCTAAGATTAGAAAAAGCGCCGGTACAAAGCAATTACTTTGAAGGGTAAAGTTGATTTTTTCTTTCCCTCCCTTCCACACTTCATTCCTTCCTTCCTTCCTCCCTTTCTTCCTTCTGCGCTCCCTCCCTCCGAACCCCCGTCCTTTCTTCCTCCCTCCCTTCCTTCCTCACTCCCTCCCTTCCACCCCTTCCTCCCTTGCTTCCACCGCCATTCCTCCCTCCCTTTCCTTCCTCCGTCCCTTTCCTTCCTCCGTCCCTTTCCTTCCTCCCTCCCTCCCTTCCTTTATTTATTTTTTTCTTTATTTCTTTTCTTTGCAATTTACGTCCTCCGACATCGTCATATCGGACGATGAATGGAATAGGTGAAATGATGGTCAAATGACTCCAGTGTCCATAGAGGTTACACGAACCCAACATTTGTCCATAAAGATAAGGAAAAACCCTGGGAAAACCTCATCCAGATAACTCACCCTAACCAAGATTCGAACACGGAATCTTTTGAACATATGGCAGACACCTTACCATCTACGTTATCGAAGCATTCAAGTAGAATGAACAAAAATTCTTTAAGGAAAAAAAGAAACTTTTTATCACATTTAGAAATTTAAATTCTTCAGTCCTCCATAGTAAACAGATAAATTTTGAAAAGTATGACCCCAAAATAAAGACAAAGACAAAAAAGAAGGGAAAAAAGACAGACATAAAGAAAGAAAAAGAAAGACATAAAGAAAGACATAAAGAAGGAAAGAAAGAAAGAAAGGCATAAAGAAGGAAAGAAACAAAGGCAAAAAGAAAGAAAGAAAGAAAGAAAGAAAGAAAGAAAGGAGGAAAGAAAGAAAGAAAGACAGACAGACAGACAGACAGAAAGAGCGAAAGACATAAAGAAAGAAAGAAAGAAAGAAAGAAAGAAAGAAAGGACATAAAGAAAGAAAGACATAAAGAAAGAAAGGACATAAAGAAAGAAAGACATAAAGAAAGAAAGAAAAAAGAAAGACTTAAAGAAAGAAAATAAAGAAGTAAAGTAAGTAAGAAACAAAGAAAGACAAAGAAAGACATAAAGAAAGAAAGAAAGAAAGAAAGACGTAAAGAAAGAAAGAAAGAAAGAAAGAAAGAAAGACGTAAAGAAAGAAAGAAAGAAAGACGTAAAGAAAGGAAGAAAGAAAAACAAAGAAAGAAAGACATAAAGAAAGAAAGAAAAAACACATAAAGAAAGGGAGCAAGGGAGCAAGGGAGCAAGGGAACAAGGTAGCAAGGTAGCAAGGTAGCAAGGGAGCAAGGGAGCAAGGGAGCAAGGGAGCAAGGGACCAAGGGAGCAAGGGAGCAAGGTAGCAAGGGAGCAAGGTAGCAAGGGAGCAAGGGAGCAAGGGAGCAAGGGAGCAAGGTAGCAAGGGAGCAAGGGAGCAAGGGAGCAAGGGAGCAAGGGAGCAAGGGAGCAAGGTAGCAAGGGAGCAAGGGAGCAAGGTAGCAAGGGAGCAAGGAAGCAAGGGAGCAAGGAAGCAAGGGAGCAAGGGAGCAAGGTAGCAAGGGAGCAAGGGAGCAAGGAAGGAGAGGAGGAACGGAGTGAGGGAGGGAGGGACGGAAGGTAGGAAGGAGGGACGGAGGGAGGGAGGGAAGGAAGAAAGGAAAGAAAGAAAGACAAAGTACTAGAGAAATAGAGAAGTAAATAAATAATAATATAGCACCTAGCCCACTTCACCATGGTACACGTCAGATGAAATCTTATTACACACAAACTTTGTGTGTGTGTGTGTGTGTGTGTGTGTGTGTGTGTGTGTGTGTGTGTGTGTGTGTGTGTGTGTGTGTGTGTGTGTGCGCGCGCGCGCGCGCACGCGCGCGTGGGTGTAAAGTCATTCAATAGTTAGCGGAAACTTTTGAACTAACAACAAATGAAATATGTTTGGAGCAGTCACATTATTGTAGTGTCTTGCAGCAATCTCCTCCATACATCAGAAAGCCGACAGTGTCTTCCTGTCCTAATATTGTTTATTTTATTTTATTCGATGATCGATCAGCATTAAATGCCTTACAGATCCTTGTTATTTAACGAAATCTTTATGAACTATATAAGAACATATAAGGAATACCAAGTTTGCTCCTATTATCTACAAAACACTGAGAAACGGGGATGACACACAAGAGAGAAAACGGATAAAAGGTAATCAAAGAGATGACAAGAACAGTACTCATTGTGAAGCAATATTCATAGTTTTTCAGTTGGAGTCGCTAAGGAGGAGATTCCGTGGGAGTCGTCTCTTCAGGCGTGTGGGCTGGCCGATGTCATACATCACAGCTCCTGGAACATCTGGAAGGTTTGAGAAGAAGCGAGAGGTGATCTCACGTATGTACTGGTGAAGAGTAAGGAAACCCAAGTTCTTTATGTAGTTGTTGATTTCTTACGTACCAAGGGGCATCCGTGGCGATGCGCAGAAATCGATTTTGCAGGACCTGTAGCCTACGGAGATGAGTATTGCTAGCAATATGCCATACTTGGGAAGCATATGTGATAATTGGCCGGACAAGAGATTTGTAGAGAAGCAGAGAACATTCAGTCCCAAGAAGAGTGTATCTATGAAGTAGCGGACCGAGTTTTCATAGTCGTCCTGATGCCAACGAGATAAGTCGATTAATATGGGCCGCTCTAACATTTGAGCTACTATGGCTTACGTGCCAACATGACATTAAATTGTCCAACTGAGTCGTATTTTTCCCAGTAAACCACTTAGGAGTTCTCATAAACACATGAGACAACTACCTTAATTGCGACTTACTATGCTGTATGCACTTTAAGGCCCGGGCTTACAGTTCGGACCAATATTAGGTACAATTAATAGAAATTAATTGCTTATTCACACTAGCCTTGTGTCGGACACACTATGAAAGGGTAGAGCCAGACTGAAAAATTCTGCCATAGCCGGGATTTGAACCACGGATATTCTGGTTTCCGTCCAGCCGCTCTAACCATTTGAGCTATGATGGCCAACGTGCCAGCACGACATTAAATTATCCAACTGACTCGTATTTCTCCCGGTAAACCACTTAGGAGTTCTCATAAGCACATGAGACAACTACCTTAATGGCGACTTACCATGCTGCAAGCACTTTAAGGCTCGGGCTCCATAGTTCGGACCACTATTAGGTACAATTAATGGAAATTAATTGTTCTTTCACAGTAGCCGAGTGTAGGACGCACTATGAAAGGGTAGAGCCAGACTGAAAAATTCCTCATGTGTTTATAAAAACTACCAGTGGTGTACCGGGGGAAACACGAGTCAGTTGGAGAATTTAATGTCATGTCCGCACGTTGTAGCTCAATGGTTTAGAGCAGCTGGACGGAGACCAGAAGATCCATTGTTCAAATCCCGGCTATGGCATTGAATTTATCAGTCTGGCTCTACCCTTTCATAGTGCGTCCTACACACTGCTAGTGTGAAAGAACAATTAATTTCCTTTCTAATTTGTATTTAAACTAGAAGTAGACATGACGATATAGAGCATCGACTATCGGGAAAAACTGTTATCCACCAATCCTTACATAAAGAAGAGGAACAAATGTAAATATAATTTGTACAAGAGTAGAATGCTGCACATTTTTCCTAAAATTAGAGCACGACACTTGGGTTCCTTGCAAGCAACGCTTGAGATAATTGTCCATTTCGGTTGACTTACTTCACTGCACAATGAGCTTCATAAACCCTGGTATCTGGGTCACGGTGCTTTCACAGTTGGCCATGGCACTTCTCAAACTAAAAATACGGGCGCACGTCATCAAAATAAATAATATCGCAGCTTCCTTAATGGAGCGATTAACAGTACACCACGGGGAGCTAAGCAAGATATTTATTATCAACAAATACCCTAGAGCCTCTGAGCCACAAAAATTTAATATGTAACAGTCACAGGACGTTCATTGCTCTTGTATAAAATATTCTTACGGTTTCCTCCATCTACTTCATGATAATTTACATAAGCTCTAAGTGAATGTATTGTATGTACAAGGAGAATATGGAAAAATTCTGGTTGCAGGAGTTTTGAAGAGCTGGTTAATAAGTGAACGTTTTTGATATACAGGGTGTCGCACGAAATGTCATACATTGGAAATTGTTGATGTAACTTTTAATTTAGTATCTTTTTTAGTATTTATTTGTACTTACATACCTTACAATCTCAATTACAAGGTTTACAATTATAATCTAGTTACAAATTTGTCAGCTTGTTACATTACGGTCTGATAGTGGTGTTGGGTCCCTGACCGTTAACCTCTATCTTAGCCTTATACGACCTTGACCTAATGTTCTGATTGTGTCTTCCATTTCTCTACCTCCTATTTCATCACCCTTCTCAACCATTTCTCTTTGACTTTGTCAGCAAATTTCCCCATCTCACTTAATCGTTTCTCTTTTCAGCGTAAGCATTTTTATTGTTAATACGTAAGCCCCTTTATTATCCCAGTTCTTATCCCATATTAATTTCCTCCAGTTTTCAATTTCTTTGCACTCCACTACATAATGTTCTAAACTTATTTTCCTTCCACATAGAATGCACTCCTTTGGTGAACCCTCTCTCAAAATGGCTCCTGTCCTTAACCAAGCTAAACCCTCCCTCTCATATCCATCACATATGTCTATATATGTTTCCCTTCCGCATTCTGTCTTTATTTCCAGGTATACATTTAGTGATTTCTTACTTATCAGATTTCCTCACGTCACTCGTCTGTCCATGCCCTCTATCCTATTCTTAATAACTGTCCAAAAACCTTTTACATTTCTTTCACTCTCTTGCCAGATATCCCTCATCCCTATTTTAGCCAGCGTTCTCTCTAGCTCTGCCCACCAGCTGTTCTTACATGTTGAATTCTTCTAATGTTCTACACAGATCTTTAATGTATTAGTATCATCCTTTTTTATACAACTATACCAATATTTTATACATCTTTCTATAATTACCCCACTCCTGCAAGGTCTTCCACTCAAGCTACTCCATTTGGCGTTGACTTATTGAAACCTAGTATCCCTTTACAGAACTGTCCATATGTGTGTTCAACATGATTTCTTATCTCATTGGCTCCCCACAACTCCACAACATATGTCATTTTTTATTCTCCTATTGCTTCATAGATTCTTTCATGCTAATTTACTGACCTATCTGGTAATTTATATTTACAACTCCCTACCCCAGATATCTCTATCTTCCTTTTCACTCTTATCTTTCTCCCATGTGCTCCCCAGCCTCCACTGTAGCACAGTCTCATCCCTAAATAGTTAAACTCCTTTACCACCTCCACTTTCTGATCATTATAATACCACTTTTCATCTTTTCTTAAATTATCACCTTTCTTAAACACTACTATTTTTGACTTGCTTGTATTGATTCTTATCCTCCGTTCTTTACAGTAGCTGCTAATTTCATTTATTGCTCTCTGTAATCCTATCACCGTTATTTGCCTTTGCAAATTGGTGCAATAATACTCACTTTCCAATTTTTGGGAAATCTATTCACCTGCCTTACTTTTTCTAGAAATTTCGTCATGACTCTTATACCTTCATTTGTTTCACCATATTCCTTCCAGAACTCTCCTGGTAGCCCTTCAAATCCTCCAGCCTTGTTCTTTTTTAACACTTTTACTTGTAAATTCACTTCATCTACTGTGATTTCCCCATCTAATCTATAAGCTTCATCTATTCCTAAAGTGCCATTACATATAAGTAAATTATTATATTCACAGAACTCTAGAAGTTTTGCTCCCTCCTTATTATGTATCTTACCACTACTTCTCCTTGTCCACACTTCTTGTATATCTCTTTCACTTTCTGGTTCGTTAGAAATTATTCTTACTTTTTCCTCTCCTACTCTCGCATTCCAGTCTCCCATAATAATTATTTCTGATTCTGGATAGCGCTCCCTAACTTTCTCAATATCTTTTTCTAAGTTGTTATAAATTTCTTCATCAAAAAAGTGTGAACTTCCTGAAGTATTATAAGCTAACCCTAAGACATAACTTGCTTTAACCCCATTTCTTTTTTTATATATTTGTATCCACACCACTTGCTTTCACTCTCAATTTTCTCTATTTCCACTTCCAAATCTTTGTGATTTCTAATAGCAAACATTATACCTCCTGATGTCCTACCCTTAACAGATGTTTTACTTGCACCTTTAGTAGCACATAAAAAATCGTTTAATTCAATTAACTCTGTCCTGTACCCATGTTTCTACTAAACCAATAACATCCAGTCCTTTCGCAACATTATATAATTCGCCACTTATTAACTTTGCTTTTATACCATCCACATTACAGAACATCATAGGTATCCCCATTCCCTATCTCAAGTTTTCACTGTCTTTCTTCTTCAACATGTCTACCTTTCTTCCCCTTGTTAACCTCCCACCCCCACCATCACTTGTTGACTGTCCTGTGTTTCCACCAATTTGCAAAATACTTCCTTCACCCGTTGCTATAATTTGTAACTATCTTTCTTTTATAACCCTTTGAGCCTCAGCCATGTCTTTGAATTATGACACTTCACTTGTATGTGCGCTTTGATGTCTCTCACTGGAACCTTAACACACGTATAACTTTTAATAAACAAAGCATGTCAATATTATCCTTTTCACATTAATCATCAGAATGTGTTTGCTCAGTAAGCGTGCAGTATATGTTCAATATATTTTCACCCAATTATCGGAAAGCCCGACCAACGACAGCTGAGAAGGGACCAGAGGCATCCAAGCCACACCCACCCATTAGTCTCAATCACTAACTGAGGGGATGATTAGGGAAGTTTTACTTGTCGCTGGCCGCCTCTTCCCCCTTCCACTGCCATCTGGAACCTTCGCGGTGATTCACTGAAACCAGAGACTTCTAGAAAACAGTGACATTCCTATAAAAAGGGCTGTAATGAGTGAGGACGGTTAGTTCTTGGCGAGCAGCGAAGCAGCGTCGTGCTAGTGTACGGACGAGAAGACTGTGTACGTGCGTCGGAGGAGTTTACGTGATTGCGAGTGCAAGTGGAACTGAACGGACGAACTGGTGAATCGTAATTGTGTGCATTACGTAATTCTGTGTAATTGGCAAGTGTTCAACTGTAAGTCGGTGGAAATAAAGAACATTTTTGAGTGGTGCAATTGGACTTTTCATTTCACGAACCCACAAAGTAACAATATCCACCTTGTTGACGTACCACCACTTCCAGACGAACTATGACGTTTCGGACCACCCTACGACACATGTCTTCAGTTATTCCCTGGCAAAAGGTTGTGATAGTCACTCGCAGTTGCATTGGAGTGCGTGATTGATATACAGTGGCCGCGTCATGGCTGAGTGGTTTGAACGTTCGGCTCTCCCCAAGCTGTTCTATCGCAGAGTAACGCAAACTGTGATATCTGGTAGACAACACGGCTCTGGGAGGGTTTTCTCCACGATCTCCAGTTCTCAATATTTGCTCCATCATCAATTTTCATAACATTCATCTGGGCCTCATATTATCATCCACTTCCTTCACCGTCACACCAGGCATTGGGCTGATCACCTATCCCGGTTCTCCATCAGAAAAAAAGCTTTGGTTCCTCAGACCCACCTTAAGGTATACAGCACCGAGAATCATCTAATATCACGATTAGTAATGTACTATGGATAAGATAAAGAAGATGAAGAGTACAAATACTCATGTCATGATATTTTCTCTTGGTAATGTACATAAAGAGAACGTGATTTAAAACACATCATCTAACCAGCGCCCGCCTCGGTAGCGTGGTGGTAGCATGTCTTCCTCACGTTCATGAGGTTCCCGAGTTCGAATCTCGGTCCGGGTGAATTACCTGGATAAGGGTTTGTCCGGGGGTTTTCCTTATTGTGATAGATGAATGTTAGATTAATGTAGGATAACTCTAAGCTCCATGGACTCCGGACTCATTTGAGCATCATTTCACCAATTTCATCCATCGTCCGATATGACTTAACGTTGGAGGACGTAAATTTAAAAAAAAGTCTAACCAAGAGCTGGATAAAACCTTTGACTATCACTTAAAGTCTACTGTATTCCCTGGTAACTAAAATAAGATAATGTTTATCTTGAAGCAGATAGAGCAATAACTGTTTGTGCAGGAGTAGAGAAAGTGCTAGACATCAAATAGCTATGTGGTACAGATGTGTGCAGGTTGGGTATCAAATGAAGGAAGGAGTCAGATCAGCGTGAAATCAATTAGCTTGATCCCAGAAGCTGGGAGTTACATCTAACATTGTACACGGGATGTCTGTCTCTGGAGAAAGTACACTCATCCAAACTTGTGCTGTTAACTTCGACAGTGATTAATGGCTTGCTTGCTTCCTTCCTGTAACGAGAGCAACCATCTCAGCTTTATACCTCCCACGCTTAAATTAATTGTAGCTAAGAATATAGGTGGCATTATAGATTGACTGCCTTTCTGGAAATGTTATTCGTTTCTATATGATTTTAATATTACATTATTTTCTTCTCTATCTCTTTGTTACTTTGGTACTAATTATGCAAGTAATTTTAAACCAAGTTTACGCAAAGTTAGATATTTTGAACTTTAAGCATACCTCAGTACTGTATGACCAGACAATATGAATTTGGTTAGCCCTCAGCCTTTATAGGAAAAAATTGTGACGAAACTTTACAATGAGTTAGAGACTCGAAACCGTAAACAAAGTTCAGAACTGAGTAGCAATGCAATATTAACTCAGTCTTAAGGAAGTTGCTACACTTCAAACTACTTCTTACACTAATTTCACGATGAGCTAGAGTTTTGAAACCTTGAACATAAATGAGAAGTGATTGACATTGCAATATTAAGTCACTTTGAAAGAAGTAGTGACTTCAGAGTACTCCGTACATGGAAAAATATTAAAAACAAATTCACAATGGATTTGGGCCTTGAAACTTTAAATGCAGGGGAGATGCGCCCAGTACCGTCCAGTACCCAACATCGCACGGTGTCAGTATCTCGTAGTTGCCGATAGATAGTATAAGCCCATGGTGTGTATTTAGACAAACAACTACCTTAGTTACCAACGGAAAGTTTTCCCTCCTCTTTGACCGTTGAATCAGAAGTTATTCAGCGAAGTCGTGCAGTGAACTGGAGCTGTGCTGTTAATAACTTGCTTAGATTGCTACTGCCTTGTCCGGTGAAGAACTAATTAAGTATTTGTACTCATATTATTTGGTATTAAGTAGACTACCCAAACACAAAATACAGTGTCGGTTTAAAAGAATCGAGCCGTGCTATGACGTTATATATACGTACGTGTGAGTTGCTCAATACCGTACGATAGCATTTTTACCAGTACCGTACGCGAAGGTATATTTTTATCCCCTGAACTTGCACTGACATTAGATTAATTTTTATTTATAGATATTCCTGTCAACATGGAGGCCAAAAATAAAGGAAAATGGTTAGAAGAAAACATGAAACAAGCAATAAAGAATGTGATAGAAGGATCAATGAGCCTGGGAGTAGCAATATATATTGCTGAAACATTGACATCGACTCTGTATAAGTTAATGTTGCAGGAAAAGGCACAAAAACAGAAGAACAAACCAATAGAAAAGGGACGCAAGACTAACATTACTAAAACTATAAATAGAGAATCTAGCTATAACTCTGTACCAACAAAAACTGGAAATAGTGAGCAGCCTTAGAACACTAAATGAAAATTAAATTTTGAAATCAAAACCAGTGTTGATGGAAGTGTTTTAACAGAGTGTGTCATTTGTTTAGAAATCACAGACGAGGTTTAGGTTCAGTGTAGTTAGTGTATCATGCAAGGGTTGGACATATTGAATGTACAGGGCAAGGAAACATTGATTTTTATAGATGTAATCACTGTGTTTAAAAATGTTTCATTAGTTGTAAGACACTTTTATTTTGTTGCGATAATCTCTGGAGAACGTTTTGAAAAATATATTATCATGTTACCGTGTTCTGTTTTTATATCAAAGATACAATAATTATGATAATAATAATTATCTTGTGATTTATGATGTAGCTCCTCTTCCTTTATTTAGAAATATATATTTATTTACGTCTGTCCGGTACTGGGAAACACTTTTTGAGATGCGCATTTATTACTAATATTTACTTTAGTCTTTAACAGTCAACATGACTCGCGTTCATGAATGTTATTTACAAATGCTGTTTCTGTATTTTATTAGCTTCATCATAATTGTAACACGCTACATGTTCTCCATATCATTTTCTTTAAATTTTGAAGAAACCTTAGGTGTGCGGTACTGGACACATCTCCCCTACGTCAGTCAATATTGCCTCTCTTTTAAGAAAATCTCTCACCCAAAACTACACTTTATATCAAAATTTAAAGAAAGCTTGGGTCTTGCAAATTTATACATATCTCAGACCTGAATTGCGATGTAGTATTAACTCAATTTTAAGAAAATTATTCATTTCAAATTTCCCTTTTCATTGAAAAACGTTTAAGCAAATATAAGATGAGGTAGGGACTTGGAACTTTAAACATAGTTCAGAAAGGATAACAATGCAACAGTAACTTTACCTCCATTCCGGACCACCCTTTATATGGAATAATATTTGGACTCACTTCACGATGAGCCAGTGACTTGATGCTTTAAGCATAGTTAAGAATTGAATGACAATGCAATATTATTATACGAGGGTGGGTCAAAAAGTAATGCCTCCTATTTTTTCCTTAAATAAGTAAGTTATATGAAAACTACCAGACTTTACTTCTCTTATACACAACATACATTTTATTCTGTTAAAGTCATAGTTTCAAGTGTTTTAAGTTTTCTTTTATAGTTTCCAACCTAATGTAGTTAATAGCATAGATACAAGAGAATTCCTACTTGCTACTTGCTTTGTCAATCTTGCGACTCATTGGTTTAATGCCAGGTGAGTCAGCCGCACCTTATTCGTTTGTAAAGTCGGCCACCATTTGAAGCTTGTGGGTCTTAGTCTAGTTTTGCGCTTACTGAACTGTATTTCTTGATGTTCTTAGAGAGAGGAATGGGAAAAATTCAGAGGAACGGCGGTTTAAAGGACAAAACGTACTGCTCGGTTACCAGGCGATTTTATAAACTTTTTATTAGAGTATACATGGCAAAGTAATTCAGTAAACGCGTCGAAAAAAATGGACCTATCATATGAGTACACTAAAAACGTCAACTAAAAAGAAAATTGCGTATTCTTGTACTAGAGCAGGGGTTGGTTGCCAAAAATGAGAAAAAAATTAGAGACACGTCTCATCCGTACAGTCAAAACGGACATGTTATTAAACAACGGTTTATTTACATTTTAGATTAAACTACGCCTCGTACATCCCAGTTAACATGCACAAGAGCTTCTGCCACTTATGTAATAATACTGAAACAGCCATCAAATGATTAAAAGTGTCTTAAAAGGCTAAATGAAGCACGAGAACTCGCGAGGTGGCAAAGGTATACCGCCAGGCATACAAGTCGTCCTACTGAACCCAGAACGTGCTTTCAGTTCACTCGAAATAGCTTAATGGGATTATAACGTCTCCTGTGAAATCTAACTCATGACACAGGTTCGAGTTTCAGCATTGTAATTATTTTTTTAGGTCTATCAAAATTTGGAAACTGAATTCACAATAATTTAGTTATAAAGTTCCTGAGGGCGTGTATTACACAAGAAGGTCATCAGTTAGAGCACCTTCTTCGTTAAAGGAGTCGTGTTCCAGGAATAGAAAAAGGTTCATTACAGCGCCTCAAAACATACCAATTTAAACGATATTTTTAATAGCACAATAATTATATGTCTACAAAATTGTGTTTAACTTCCATGTTAAACTCTGATAGTGTAATTTCCATGTTCTCTGGGTTCAAATATGTATAAATGGTCCTTATTTCAATTGCAACTACATATAGGTGTGCTTAAACAAGTACATACTTGTAGTTCATCAACAAAGAAACATCAAACAATGCCATAAAACACAAATAAAACAATTAAAAATAAAACTATTAACAATGTTCAGAGTAACACTTGTAAATTGTATTACGTGGTAAAAAAAATTAACATACCTATGCAGGGGATCGGAACCACCTTCACAACAAACAAATGAGATTGTAGTTCTGCACTCATTCTAACTGAGCTACGTAGTAACGTGTGAGGCAAACATTCTTTATAACATATAGTATTCGCTAGTTTCAGTGAACATTTGTAGACGTACAAACTTCAACTGTCTAATTAAGAATTTATTACAGGCGATGCGATAACTTCTATATCACTACAAATTTAATCGAGTATTTAACATCCATGTTAAATACGCGGGTACAACCTAGTAATGGGGTCGATGTTTTCATGTTGGAGTATCAAATACGCATTGCATAAAACTCGAGAATAAGGGGCAGCTGACTAACCTGCTATAGTCTTAGAACGTTTCAAAGTTTGTAACAGATTAAAATGCCGACCAGAGCACTATATGTACGAGGGGGGACCCAAAAGAAACCGGATTGGTGTCATAAAAACTTACTGATGAACCATTTTAAAAAATTACTTGGTCACCTTCAAAATACTCCCCATTGATACGATGCACTTGTCAAGTCTATTTTCCCACTGTTGGAAGCATTTTTGGAACTCTTCAAGTTTGATATTGTCCAGTGCCCTTTGCGAAGCTGTTTTTACCGCCTCCACATCGTCATAACGCTCCCCTTTTAACGTTTTTCTTATTCGTGGAAATAGGAAACAGTCGCACGGGGCTAGGTCCGGCGAATACGGAGCGTGGGGAACGACAGACCACCTCTGAGATGCCAAATAGTGGGTCACTCGTAAGGCCGTGTGTGCTGGAGCGTTGTCGTGATGCAGAAACCAGTCACCTGATCGCCAAAGTCCCGGGCGTTTCCTCCTCACATCCTCTCGCAGACGCCTTAAAACATCAAAGTAAAAGTTCTGGTTAACAGTCTGGCCAGGGGGTACGAATTCCTGATGTACAATTCCACGAACATCAAAAAAGGCAATCATCATCGTCTTCACATTTGACCTCACTTGCCTTGCTTTCTTGGGTCTGGGAGAGTTGGCAGTCCTCCACTGGCTTGACGCTTGCTTGGTTTCTGGGTCATACCCGTAACACCAACTCTCATTCCCTGTAATGACTTTGTTCAAGAAGTTTGGATCACGTGCAATCTCTGTTTTCAAGCCCAGACACACATTCATGCGGATGGTTCTGTGCTCCTGTGTGAGAAGGCGCGGAACAAAGTTAGCAGCAATAGGTTTCATGTGCAAATCCTCCCTCAAAATCCGCTGACACGAGCTCCAACTGATTACTGTCGCTCCTGAAATTTGGACGATCGTTTGGCGACGATCCTCGTTGATCTTTTGGTGGACCTTTTAAATGTTCTCCTCATTTCGCGATGTTGAAGGGCGTCCAGAACGAGCTTGGTCTTCAACACATCTCACCACGTTTAAAGCGCCCAAACCACCCGAAAACCTGTGTGCGGCTCATAGCGTCCTCCTGGAGAGCTTCCTTAAGCATTTGGTGTGTCTCGGTTGCAGATTTCTTAAGCAGGAAACAAAATTTCACAGACGCCCTTTCTTCTTTTAAAGTTGCCATAACGACTTCGCAGAAGTAACACAATACCACACTTGCACGTTCAGCTCTACAGTGACGCCGTCTGCACAGCTGTTTGATGGTCTCTACTAACACCATCTAGCGTGAGAATCCTGCACTAGATCTATGAGTGACAGCGCCCTCAGAGTCCGGTTTCTTTTGCCTCCCCCCCCCCTCGTACAATTACGACCATGCCCAATTTAGGTTTCATACCCTCTAGTAACAGAACGCCTGAATGATACTGTCCCGTAGAAAGTGTATATTTACCTTCTTTGAAGTAGCTGTTTGTCTTTCACTGGTCTCAATAACTGTCTAATCTTCGGACAAACTGGACTCCCGGGTCCCGGGAGTATACCGCATTCCCTGTGAATGTGAAACACCATATATAGGACAACCCGGAAGGACCATCGCTACTAGAATAATCGAACATGAACGGAGCTTTCGTTTAATTCAACTTGAGAAGTCTGGGCTGGCAGAGCATTGTTTTGATAACGATCATAGAGCCACTTTTTGGGAGACGACCATCTTGGCAAAATGCAACAGTTACTGGGAGCGGAGAATTAACGAGGCTTTTGCGATTTCCTCTGAAAGGAGGACGCTTAATCGTGATGCTGGATTTCGGTTCAGCTCCTCTTGGAAACCGGCCTTAAACATGGAAATCCGTCGAATTAAGAAGCAAATATCAATACAGCTTGATAATCAAGGTAAGTAGTTACGTTCCCTTGATACAATTTTCTATACTCACGCCATCTCCTGACGTGGCGTTTAATTGACTTAAAACAGTCTTTTGTTCCGTAATTAGAATTTTGATAGTGTTTTGTCTTTGTTTATAGTTGTGTTATATCCAGTATTTCATTTTGTGGTTATAACATTTTATAAATATCCTAATGATGGGAGAGATGCACATTCCCTAAATGTTGATATCTAATCATCTTTTCACCTGGCTGGCTGCCCGACAAGAAAGTGAAACACTGTGTTAGAATTACTGAATTGATTACAAATCACCTACGGCATTTTTTTTTTTTTTTTTTTTACAAAACAGATTGCCTGAGGCAGCTGTTACTTACTCTTTTGGTACGTTAAATAAGATGCGCGTGATTATAAAATACCGCGGTGGATTTAAATTTCACTTGGCCTTTTAGGAAGTAAATGTACATATACAGGAGGAATAAAATCGCTTACTTGGAGAAGATATGACAACGTTGGTTTTCGTGACATTGAATACGTTCACCCGGCTTTGTAGCGTATCACAAAAATACGGTACGTGCCTGTTGCTTTCATCTTATTTCCTTGATGATCAGCAAAAATGACTCACGAAGGGATCTAAATCCTAAATATTATCTCGTTCTTCCTTACGTCAGCTACGCACACATAATCATGCAAAAACAATTTTCAAATTTGGGATATCCGCATTAAACTTTACGGCATTCCTAACTTTTTGACAGCAGTTCATTTTTGGTCAAATGCTATTTTACAGTAATATAGGGATTTTAAATAATACGTCAATAACACAGTTGTAAAAATCCTATAGCTATCTCTGCGATATTTTTGATAAAAGTGCCCTTTGCCAGGACCTACAAAGGAAGGTGACTGAGTGCAGAGCGAGCAAGTGAGTGTGTGAGTGAGTGAGTGAGTGATCTGTGTGGATGTAAGGCCCATGGACAACTTCGACATTTGGGCCCATCCGATGGGCGTGTCCTGTTTTTCACATTGCTTCCGTTCTTTGCCATTTATTCAATAGAATTGACATTAGCATTATTAAAAAGGTCCCCGTATGGCTAATTTTGAGATTAAGTTGGAGAGTAATTCGTGTAGGAATGCATAAACAAAGAAATACCAATTATTATGTGTTTCAAATGCGAAGGTGTTGGTTCTTCAGTGCTACTAGGCGAGCAACCAATCGGAGTCCTGCGGTGTTGTATTGCATTCCCGCTAAGTGGTGTGTGAGGAGCGCCAACCTAATCAATCTGTATGAAATATTTTTCGCGCTAAGACAAAAAGTGAGATATTGCCGAAACTGATCCAAGTGGAAGGTAGAGAGTAATTTATCTAACATTACCATGAAAACCCCATATTTTTAGCTCAAATAGTTTTTCTAATACAAATAAATAAACCATTATTACCTCTATTATAACAATAAATCGCGACATAAGCACTGCATGAATTTGGCATGTATGCGTGTACGTATATTTGTAATTACTCAGAACTGAAACGTAAATGTTTGAAATGACGTGATAAGAATTACTTTGAGTAAGCCAATTCGAGCGAGAGGAAACAAATTTTCTGCTGCCCTGGCAGAACGTGTCTGGTCACATTATATCTTTGTTTATGAATGGTTCGTAATCTCTATTTACTCTAGAGAGTTCAAAGTGGTTGCTGTGTATGTATGGACATATACTTTTCATTACTCAGAACTGAAATTTATACTACTGACATGTTTTTATAAAAGAATTGCTGTGAATAAGTCCAGGTGCTAAATTCGAGAAAGAGCAAACACTTCATTTCCTGTTAGCCTGTGGAATGCCGTATGCTTATGTTTATGAATGAATGCTGGATAAGAAGTGTTTATTTACTCTGGAGGTTTAAGATCATTATCATTCATTTGTTCTTTACACAACAGTGGAGTAAGAGTTAAATAGATCAATGACTCCTTACGGTAAATATAGTGGCGAGTCAAAAAGGCAGCTATTACGGAAGTTAGGCTCGAAGCATTACTTTTAAGGTGTACAGGTTCATCAAAAAATTTTCGGAAACAGAAACTAAAAATCACTTATTGCAAAGAGTACTTTCGTTTAAAAACACGGAAAATGTGTATCAGCAGGATCAACTTCCAATTGAAACGGGACACGAAGTAATACGCCTTTCACCTTACCACTGCCAATATAATCGAATTGAGTTGGTGTGGGCTCAAATAAAAAGGGGGATTGCAAACAGAAATAATGCTTTTAAACTGACGGAAGTTAAATGACTTGTTCACGAAGAAATTGACAAGGTAGCAAAATAGGACTAGGAAAACTGCGTGAGGCACGCAGAAAGCCTTCAAGAGGACGATTTTAAGAAAGAAATAGCACGTGAGGAGATTTTGGAACCTGTAATCATAAATTTGCAAGACTCAGACGATGAAGACAATGACAATGACGAATTGTCTGTTAACGGAAGTGACATTGACAGCGATATGAATGCGCCACTGGCAGTTACATTGTATTAGAAAAACAGGTAATTCATAAACTATAATTATAATTATGGTATTTTAAAATATAAATAATTTGCGAAAATGCTTTTTCCAATTTTGATTTTTGCAACTGCATCATTGTAAACGTTTGTAAAATATAATTTGCTTACCCTTATGTCTGCGCCAAGCAGATCTCCATGTTGTATGAGTGTGCAAGGGAAAGGGAAGTATAAAAGGAGTGGGGTAACAAGCTGGCAACGTTGAGTGTGACACGGCATCTGATTAGACTGCAGAAGGACTGCAGAACCCTTTCCATTTGAAACACATAATAGTGTACCAAAACACAATATATTGTCACCATGTGGTATTGTTGTGCTGCTGTCAGAGGCCAGAACCGGGCGCTCGACAGGAGAGAAACAGACGGAGAGGTTCCAGAATGTACCGGCTATTGTTGTTGCCGCTAAATGCTCTAGAAAGGTCTGCGGCTGTCTATAAACAATGGCTGGGAGATACAAATACTGTGCAAGGTGTTAGAGCTGCAGTTGTTTGTCGGTTATTGCGACAGTCGACGATTGAAGTGTAACACTGAAATCTCTCATTTGTTTTCGTGCAGCAGAACGCCGAGGCAACCTCGAAGGCAGCTGATTGTCAATTTCACCTCTTCTTACTGCAGAAAAAGTTAATTTCTGCAAACCACAATTCCTAATCTACGTAATCCACGCAGTCACAATAAACATCAAAGGTTTAATTGCAAAAATGCAAACAAGATAATTAATGCAAATAAGTGTAATATAACATAACGATTATTACTTCCGTTAGGCTGAACTGATGGTATTTATGGCGCATGCCCAAGAATTGAGGCTTGCTGCGTATCCGATACGGAATTGTTGATACTTTACAGTTTGATCGGAAGTTATCTATATATCGTTATGTTTTCAAAGAGTACAGTAGACGGTATATGCTTTATATATGTTATGTATAACTATATACAAATGAAAGCGCTCTGTGAAGGCCCGACGCTTCGACACTGCCAGCTAGTAAGTTGTTAGCAGTTATTTCACTGAGGCTTCCTTTGTCGAGATCAGCTGTTTCTGATAGTCTTCTGTTTGTGTTTTCAATTATCATTCTGAGGTACACGTGCACTAACCTTATCTTTACATTTCTACGTCGTTAAGTTCTCACACTGAAGGGCGCAATTTGACTTTAAATGTCAGCTGACGTTTTATCTGTGGAGGAGCGTCCCAGTCTTACCAATAACGTCTGCTGTTGAGGCAATAAACCTGTGGAGAACCTAAAACGTCACAGCTTCCATTGAAACACCCAACATTTTTATAACATTCCTTTAATGTAACATAACGGAAGATAATCTCTATGTTGTAAACATAGTTAGTTTATTGAATTGTGATATTTTATGTTCTTTATAAGATTAAAATGATAAATGAAAGAGAAAGAATCCTTTAATAAATAATTATGATAGTTTGATCTTCAAAAGTCACATCGTAAACAAACTTCCGAAACAAAAGAAGAAATAAGATGCGCTTAATTCCTTCCGAGAATACAATTATTATACATAATATAAGGTGCGTTGCAAAATGATACAACCATCCCGATTTTCAGCTGTAGCATGACATAAGCACCTAATGAATAGATATATCTAATGCAACACAGATGATGTGCCTATACTTATTGATGACAATCCACGGAAACATTTCTTCACTTTACCTTACAGAAAACTGACCACGAGATCATTCGACTGTAGCAAAATGATACAACCATACTTCGTCCTCATCTCTACCCGTTTATATCCACTTATGACAGCAGCCTTAGAGGACGTAGGCATTACTCGCAGGAGCGTTCAGGTGTATTGACCTTCAGGTGACCAGCGCTGTGACCGTCTCTTATCGGGTCTTATCTGGTCCACCAAAAGAGTGAAATATTAGTAAGTTGACTTACAGTAAGTTACGAAAGACAAATAGAGCGACTGGAAGCTGCGTTTGTCTATATGATATTACTGAACAGAGCGTTGAGATGTATTGATCTCCAGGTGACCAGCGCTATGTTCGTCCGGTAGTTTTTATGATAGAGTGATGAAAATTTATCCGTGCCATCATTGGTCCCTCGGAACATAATGTTGTCAGTTCCAGCGACCTCATTTTTACAATGAGTGCCAGAAGTGACTGAGCTGTAAGATGGAGAAAATTGATCCTCGTAGTGTGATCAAGTTCCTGCATTTGATGGGTAAAACTGTCCGGAAAATTCATGATGAGATGACGGCTGTTTATAGAAATGATTGCCCGTCGTATGACACTATTGTGAGGTGAAAAAGGAATTTTCAAACTGGCCACATGCCCCGACAGATGAGCCAAGAGCTGGTAGACCGTCAGCTGTCACAGTAAAGAAAGCAGAGTGTTTAATATTGCAAGACAGAAGAGCAACCATCCAAATGATCATGAATGAGACGCATCTTAGTTATGGTAGTGTGTGGACGAACTGCACATGTCTAAAGTGTCTGCACGGTAGGTTACACGTTTGCTAATGTCTTTCCAAAAGCAAACACGGCGTGACATTTCAAGACAGATGTTGATGCTGTGGGAACAGGATGAAGATAACTTTTTTTAGAAATTATTCTTTCACACTGGCCGTGTGTAGGCTTAAGTATGGAAAGATAGAGTCAGACTGAAAAATTCAATACCATAGCCGGGATTTGAACCACGGATGACTATCTTTCCATACTTTAGCCTACACACGGCCAGTATGAAAGAACAATTTCCAATAATTGACCTAATAGTGGTCCGAAATATAAAGCGCGGGCCTTAAAGTACTTACACGTTGTAAGTCGCCATTAAGGTAGTTGTCTCATGAGTTTATGAGAACTCCTAGTGGTTTACCGGGACAAACACACGTCTGTTGGAGAATTTAATGTCATGTCGGCATGGTGGCCATAGTAGCTCAAGGGTTAGAGCGGCTGGACGGAAACCAGAAGATCCGTGGTTCAAATCCCGTATATGGCATTGAATTTTTCAGTCTGAATATCTTTCCATGACTTTTTTATCGTCTGGTAACCATGGATGAATCCTGGATCTATCAGTATGATCCAGATACAAAACCCATGAGCATGGAATGGAAACATACAGATTTCCATAAAAGGCAAAGGTGTTAAAGTCAGCTGGGAAGCTCATGCTTTCAGTTTTCTGGGACTGTCGTGTAGTCATCTTTACAGATTATCTTGCCAAGGATCAAACCATCGCTGGCAGCAGATACTACTGCAATCTTCTGGACCAGTTACGAGCAGCTCTGATTAAGAAACGACGCGGTATGCTCAACAAAGGTGTTCGTCTTCTAGCTGACAATGCACCAGCTCATTCATCTCAAGTTGCAGTTGACAGAACAAGGGAATGTGGCTTTGAGATCTTACAGCATCCGCCTTATTCGCCTGATCTCGCACGAAGTGACATTCTTGTTCCCGAAAATAAATAAATCTCTTTTTTACCGATTTGACAACACAAATGGCGTCATTAATGAAGTGGAGTGGTGGTTTAAGGCGAATTCTGCATAATTCTATCATAAAAGTATTCGGAAAGTCAAGTCTGGATTTTGACTACGTAGAGAAGAACTAATAAGCACATATCAACACAAACTCTCCATTACATTTTTAGAAGGGTGATAACTAAAACTTTATGACACCTCCTCATATAAGATGAGATGTTCATTATAAAAAAGAATCGTTTTTTTTTTAACCAGACTTTAAAATTGACCCTCGCATCATTCGTATACTCTGCGATTTCCTGCTGTGTGCTCCCTGGTCGTTGAACCGTGCACACATCTACACAGAACACGGAAATTAAATGTGATCATGTTACTCCTTTTACTTGAAGATTCACTTAACCAGAAATAGGACGGGAGATGTGATGTCGAAAGTTGAGCTCTTCTGAAGCAGCACTCTAAGTTTGGTCTTGTCTCTCAGAAAATTAATTGCTCCTGGTTAAATTTCATTTACTTCCCCGTAGAAGACTTTGTTCTTTAGCTCAAGGAGAAACTCTATACAGATGAAGCACAGACAAATTTCTAATTTCTCCTCTACGTAGTTACACTAAGGCTATACATATATATTTTCGTATAACTGCATTGGGAATGTAGGAATAGAGCATACTAAAATAGTTGAAGATCTGCTTACTTTTTTATGGTTTTTACATTATATTTGTGCCACAAGGTCAAAACAGGAGACGAATAAAGATTTCATATCTAAGAAAAGTAAGTAATAGTATATGACAGTTTAAAACAGAACATGTGACAATCGGTGTTGCTCCACAAGAAAATGTATTTTACATGAATTGTACTTTTGGCAGATCCAAACTGCTTGTGCATTAAGATTTTGTCTGTTACGGTTTATCAGTTATACAAGTCATTCAGAATAAAGAGATTATTCCAAGAAAATTCCAAATATACGAGGGCCGTTCAATAAAGAATGATCATAATTCTTTTACGGTCATAATTTTTCGCACTAAAATCCAATCCCATTATATTCTGTAAGCTTAATGTGAAAAAATACGCCATACTAGTTTCATTGTTGCTACTCCTGGTTCCCGCCTGTGAGAACCAGGCAAATTCAGACATGTTCAGTATCGCCTATCGCTGCAATAAAGGTAACATGCAGTTAAAAGTTGATTTCAGAGGAAGATCCGGAGTTTCTTTCAAACGTAATCACAGCTGAGGAAACTTGGCTACATCATTTTGATCCTGAGAGCAAACAGCAAAGCTCAGTGTGGAACTCTCCTTCATTACCAATCTCCAAAAAAGCAAAAGTGGTTGCTTCTGCTGGGGAAGCTATGGTCATCTCATTCTTTGATATTCATGGAATGGTTTATCAGCATGTTGTACCTGCACACACATCAATAACTGGACAATACTACAGGGATGTCCTGAAAACATTGCAAGTCAATATCAGGCGCAAAGACCACATTTCCATGAAGCCGGCTGGATACTGCACCACGATAATGCACGGCCGCATATTGCCAATGTTGTTGCTGAATATTTTGCACAAATCAACGTGAAGTGCATCCCTCACCCACCCTATAGTCCGGATTTAGCCCCATGTGACACTTTTCTATTCCCTAACTTGAAGAAACGCCTTCGTGGGAGGCGCTATCCATCATCAGAAGCAGTGGTGAAGGCTGCGGAGGCGATTTTGAAGAATCTTTCAAAAAATGGTTTCACAGCATGTCTTTGAAGACTGGAGGAAACGTTGGGACAAGTGAATCGCATTCAGGGGAGACTATTTTGAGAAGGACCATCAAAATTATGAGGATGAGTAAACGTACGTTGTCTAACAAGTTATCATTCTTTATTGAACAGCCCCTGTCCAATTCATTTGTCTTAAAATATCTTAGGCATTAAAATCCTTAGAGGATTTTTGAATGAATCAAAAGTTTCGAAAGAAATGTGCTATATAATGTGTACTGAGGTGGAGGGAATTACGTGAAACTTTGTGGTTACTTCCTTCAAATTCCTGAACTTACCTACCAAGTAGTATTTGGCAATAAGAAGCTTTTTGAAGTGAAAACTTCCTTAGGCTCGTTTAGCACTTTTTGTGGGTAGTGAATTAAACCGAGCCGTCACGCTGGTATATGTCACGCTCATTCGGGTTAAGTCGGCTCGAGTTGGCTTTATCCGAACTAACCGTGGATTTTTTGCCGCAATGAACAGCGTATCAACAACACGCATCCAGATATGTTTTAACATATTTCAAATACTATGAAAAATTCAGAAACACTACAGTAGTTTCATTAAAAAAAATAATTGTCTTAGGGCCGTTCTTACAAACGTCTGTCAAGTTCCAGTAACCGATCCAATCAGATAACCTTCTGTCATTTACCAAGTCGACAGCATGTCAAATTCCACTTTAAACAATAATAATAGCCAAAAGGAACAAATAATATCACCCTTGTTTGGTATTTGGATAATTAAAACCATAATAACGAAAAATAAAACAAGTCTGCTAATGGGAAACAAAAGTGTTAGGAATTTGTGAAAGAGATATTTAATTTAAGAACTGGTTATTTTAATTTACTCTTTCTCTTTATTTTGAGTAATAAAACGTAAAACATCAATAAACTAAATATAATAACAGTAAATAATAAAATTATCACGTATTAAAATGACGTACTGCGTTTATCTTCATTTACAACTTATAGGTTATGTTTTTCCACAAACTGAAAGACCGACTGAGGTCAAAAGATTTGATGTATAAATTTGATTTTTATAGAAAAAAGATTTAAATGTATATTAGTAAGTTTGGAAAATAAAAATTTAAAGACATCGGAAAAAAACATGGATGTTATAAAACTATGTGTATCAGCAAGAAACAAAATATGAAAAATTATTGTGATTTTATACTACTTCCTTTATATATTCTTTATCTATAACCCTCTTCGCACGGTCGCAAGTTCGTGGTCATTCAGCTGTTTCAGAGCACACTTAGCGTAAGGCATGAAATGTTTAGCTTGCAACTGGCCTCTTTGCACAACAATGAGTGTCAACATTACATTTTTGAAAATAATTTTTAAGAATAATTTATAATGAATAGCTTATAAGTTTTGAGTTCTGTCGTGTGGTCTTAAGCACACACATTTTTTTTTTCTTTTCACTTACGAGGACTGTTCGATAAAGAATGATCACAATTTTTTGTTAGACAACGTACCTTTACTCATCCTCATAGATTTGATGGTCCTTCTCAAAATAAGTCTCCCCTGAATGCGATACACTTGTTCCAGCGTTTCTTCAAAGATATGCTGGAAACCATTTTTAAAGAGATTCTTCAAAATCGCCTCCGCAGCCTTCACCACTGCTTCTGATGATGGATAATGCCTAACACAAAGGCGTTTCTTCAAGTTAGGGAATAGAAAAAGGTCACATGACGCTAAATCCGGACTATAGGGAGGGTGAGGGATGCACTTCAAGTTAATTTTTGCAAGATATTCAGCAACAACATTGGCAATATGCGGCCGCGCATTGTCGTGGTGCAGCATCCAGCCTGCTTCACGGAAATGTGGTCTTTTGCGCCTGATATGGACTTGCAATGTTTTCAGGACATCTCTGCAGTATTGTCCAGCTATTGATGTGTGTGTAGGTACAACATGCTGATAAACCATTCCATGAATATCAAAGAATGAGATGACTATAACTTTCCCAGCAGAAGCAATCACTTTTGCTTTTTGAGGGTTGGTGATGAAGGAGATTTCCAAACTGAGCTTTGCTGTTTGCTCTTAGGATCAAAATGATGTAGCCAAGTTACGTTAGTGGTTACGTTTGGAAGAAACTCCGCATCTTCCTCTAATATCAACTATAACTGCCTGCAGACCTGCATGCGAATGTCCTTTTGTTCAGGAATCAACAGTCTTGGAACCCATCGCGCACAAACACGTCTCATGTGTAATGTTTCTGTCACCAACGTGTGGGTGGCACCCAATGAAATGTTCAGTATTTCAGAAAGTGATCTTAAGGTAATTCGTCGATCCTCTCTCACAATGGCAGCAGCAGTGTTGAAGTTTTCTTCCGTCAGAGCAGTAACTGGAGCACCGGGTCCACCTTTCTTTGAAATTGTCTCCCCTCTTAAAACATTTTAAAACACCTTCGAGCTGTGCTGTAGGGAAGAACAGACTCTCCATAGGCCTCCAGTAACATTGTATAGGCCTCAACTGAAGATTTGTTGAGAGGAAAGCAGAATTTCAAAGCCGCATATTTTTCCTCGCGTGTTACCTCTATTGCAGCGGTAGGCGATACTGAACATGTCTGAATTTACATGGGTCTCACAGGCGGGAACCAGGAGTACCAACAATGAAACTACTACGGCATATTTGTTTCACATTAAGCTAACAGAATATAATAAAATTGAGGAATCATGACCATAAGAAAATTATGTTCATTCATTATTGAACAGGCCTCGTAAAACATGGTAAGTGAAATATCTCTGAAGACTTTTGGCATGTAGTGGAATATCGTTCTACTTTGTAATACTTTTGTTTGTAGAAAATAAAAGAAGTTTTGTGTGTTCCGTAAAAGTTTGTGCATTTACTTTTATATTTAGTTAATAACCCGGTCCATTATCACTTAAGGTTCCCTTTTTCTCCTTTTAAATATTCTTTGGACGTATAAAAATATTTCAAAACCAAAATTAGGTAAAACGGTTAAGCCGTTCTCCAGTTTTTGGCAACACAGCTAAAGGTGACATGTTTTAAAGGTAATAACCGCACTTAATGGGATGCGGCACGGAAAACCCCAAATCCAGCCTAATTTTCAACCAATCTTGCTGAAATTTTTACCACTTAGTTCGGATGCATAGTGAACACAGAGTTCAAAATGTGGTTCCTATATCTTCAATAGTTTTTGAGTAATTAATTTGTGAATTTCAAAATTTGGGCAAAATTCAAACCGCTCCACATGATGAAAATTTTCAAAGGTTTAATTTTCTGTTTCTAAATTTATTCAGATGGTTATGAAAAAAAGGTCTATCATATGAATTTATGATACTGCCTTTAGTTCCGGAGGGGAAAAAAATTAGGTATGGAGCAACCAAAAAAGCCAAAAAAAATGATGAACCTTTAAATTTTTATATCAATAACTTTAAAAGTATAATGAATATTAAAAGTTCATATGAGTAAAAACCTATGTTTGCTTTCTAAGAACATGTATTGATAATTTTAGAGGGACTGAATCAAAACTGAATCGTGTGGAACATTTTGAATGACAAGAAATGTTGAAAAAACTATAACTGAGTAAATCAAATTTTAAAATACAAAACATTTTCCTTCTCAGCTACATGCCTTGAAGCAGACTAAAACCCTCCAGATAGATAAGCTGGACCCTCCTGCTTCTTTCTTCTCTCTTCTGTAGCAGTGTTCTTCAATTTTAGTTTCCTTCTGGATGTTTTAGAAGTTACCTTCGCAGAAATTGCTGAATGAAGTAAGCGTAATTGGTCCTTCCCTTCGCTAATTTTTAGAGATTCTAGTGAAGTCTGTATCCATTATGTCTGGCTGCAGCTTGAGTGAGGCAGATGAACCAAAATTTAATTCACTGATGGTTGATGTCACAGATACCTGACGTCCCTTCTTTGAAATAAACATTTCTTTTGGGAAATTATGCCATGTCATGTTATGTAAAATTTCATCATTTTTGTGTCTTACCCAATGTACATCTCCTTAGGACTTCATCTGATACCCGCCCTTGGTACACAGGCATTTATTTTCTTACCACATCGGGCCTCAAGTATATTCCCATTGTTGTGTTATGTTTAGGTGTTTCTTCCCATGTATCGTTTAGCCTATTCATGATCGTAACTATGTACACAGTCAACAAAAGATCAGTTGTTTCAAATAATGTTTTATCTATAACCTATATAACAGTTTTATAGACGTTTTGATGTATAAGATACCTTTATATATGTTAAATGGCACACTAAAACTCATCAATTATATATAAACAGTATGGAGTTTAACGAGAAACACAGGAAAATCCCGACCAAGTTAGAAACTCACGCAAAAGCAAAATACAAACATTACTATTTGCTTTGAATGTTTGTAGCCAGTGTATTGTTTCCATGGTATCACATATTGTAAGAAATAACCATCATATCAACACACAAAATTTTACTAGAAACTTTGCCAGCTAATTTCAAATGTATTAACCTATTACATTCAATCAAACTCAAATGACAAAATTGGGTGTATCCAGGGGCTGGTAGGCGTGTGCGCACTGGCATTTAAATTGTCATGTGAGGGTATTTAAATGCCTGAAACTCATAAATTTAGTTGGATTGTGATACTATAAGGTTCAAAGTAGTTTATTAGCTCAAAAAATATATTTTTCCCCATATTTTTAGCCAATTTCGGTGCCGCATTCCCTTAACTTTCATTACAAGCATTTACACAATTGGCCACACTAAAAAAACTGCTCTCGAGTCGACATTGTACAGTATACAGATATCTCACATTTAGCAGACATAATGAAATGGTCGTACCAAACGGAGAAAATGTCTAGACATTGTTATTGTTTTAGCAAACTTCATTCTAAAGAATTCAAGTCTTTAGAGTATACACTGAGCCGAAAACTGTAAACGAATTCCTTCTAAGCTCAAGCAGCGTTTTAACTTCTCCTGAGAAACGTGGAACACATGCAATACACACAGAGTTGATGTATGAATAATTCAGGGGTGGCTGCTGGCTCTGAAGATCGGTGGTTCACAAACGGTTATTTAAGCCTGTCACTATAGGCTCTGGCGTTACTAGAGGAACCTCGGGCCGAACATTTGAGCCCCTCTCTGATAGGGAGTTGTTCGGATTGGGTTGGACTCGAGGGAGCAGCGGTTCTCGATACCCGTGGGAGATCGGGTACGTCTCCGGATGGGGCTGAGGGAAGCCATTAATATTCCCGCGTACTAGTGAGCATAGCTAGTAGAAGGTGTGCTAGATCGCCAGGCGGCCCTACTGAGGTCATATCGGTAGCCTTCCCATTTTGGAGTTGGCGCGTGTAAATGGCGTATTCATTTCCACCCCGTCTTGAGTCCACAGGACCAAATAGGGGGGGGGGGGGGAGGCCTTGTTAGTCTCTAGGTCTTGCCCCAGGAAAGTTTCGGAGGCGCCGGGCGCTCTTTCGGGACAGCTCGGTAAATCCCTGGTAGAGGGAGGCCCGGGTCCTTGTTCCTACGGGTCCAGGGATAAAGGGAGTAGATCCTCTGGTATGAATTGTCACCATAGGCTGCTGTATACACAAGTTAACGGTAATTCACAGTGCATTTCAAAGACACTCCTAGAGCATAACATTCTTCTGTTTATACAGCTAAAATGGGAAGTTTTTGACTTCTTTTGAAATCTCTTCATGACAGGCTTCAAGAATGCATTGCAAGAATTCATTCTGGATTGTCTTGGAGGTCCTCTTAAGCACTGTAGCATTCTGCAGATGGGTTTTTTTTTTAAGAAAACAGTCTAGCTCTGCACTGAAAAAATACCAGGATTGAATGACGTAGCTGATTCATCGTGTCCTCGTAGAGCTAACTCAAAGGAACCACAGATCCTAATGCAGTTAACAATAGCGTTAAAATCATACCTTTTTGGAGCCACTTTCTGGTTGTGTTCTTCTTTTGTTCTCCGATATGCACTGTCCATCTGTTTTTCTATATTTACATTGCCAAGCACAGCAAAACTGACTGTTTTCATGTGCAGTTTTGAAGTTACATGTTTTCTTTTTAGCGCAATCATGAAGGTGCTGAAAATCATTCATGCCGTGTTTTGTCCTCGGAATGTCACCGCCAAACAGAACTCAAGGAAAGCAAAACAGGACATTTTAATATCAAAACCACACTTCCAATTATATTTCTCATATACATCGTTGTTGATATTCCTGTTAAAACATCTTTCTTTATGTTAACTACCTGTGAGATTTTTATATTTGGCTGGGACTTCCAAGTCGCTTAATTTCAGTTTTTTCTTCTAAGCTCATTTTCTAAAAAGGATGTGCTAATAGACACTTTACGGAATTCATTGTTTCTCCTTATATAACACAATTTACATGTATTTAAATAAATCTCTATGATACACTACACAGAACGCGGCACAAACCATATGGCTATGTACTGATAGGTAATAGTTGACCATTGCGAACATTTAATATGAGAATAATAGATGGCGCTGAAAGCAGAACGAAAAGGATTGGCATCCAATATTCTCTGGCTGCTAGATTAACCAACCTTACGCAGCCTTAAACCCCGCACTCCCCCCTACTTGCCTCGGCAGTCCCTAGGTAAATCCTGCCCTATACCTACCCATTGTATGCCAGTGGTTTGCAACTGGGAGTGAAATACTCGGCACCTGCAAACAATACAGCACGCTGGGGTCCACTGCAGTAGACAAGGTCGAAATGAACTCCAACTGGAACGTGTCATTGCATTAAAGAGAGACCCAGCATTTTGGTTGTAGCGCAAACATGCAACCACATTCAGAAGCCGCTCCTGGAATAGTTGTAAATTTCATTGCATTGCAAATGATATGAACTGTTTTGTAAGCATTCTACTACTCCATTCACTCATTTCTATTAGGTATTCTATGTGTCCGACGTAATTGTTGTAAATCTCTAACTTCATACCTACGAAAATGTATAGCCACAAGTGTAAATGCCAGGTAAATAAATATAAACAACTGATCATGCCCACTAGAGCATTGGCAAAATGTTACCTGAATCTGTAGGAAGGGCATATACGACCAAATGCACACGTACACTTAGAAAGATGTTACCTTGAGGTATGGTGAAGACATAAGCGCTTCTCTATTCGCACCTCAGAATGTATGGTGTCTTTGTTTCTTGCTTATTGGGAGGGAAGACATTACCCTGGAGATAGAGCATGTCGCCTGGAGCGGACATGAGGATAAGACGAGCTCGCTTACGTGAACATAATGAGAAAACCGCTCAAGCAAGCTGAAAATTTGAATACTCTGCACAACCACTCTATTTGGGTGATATAAGCTGTTAGCTTTTTCTCTCTTACTTCTACTAGAGAAGCGTCTCCGCGTGATGTTCGCGAGGTCGAGGGTTCGATCCCAGCTGGCAGTACACTGTAGAGTCTACAATGCAGACCATGCGTTTTCCCGTGATTTTTCCTGATCGACAAAATGAGCGGTGTGTCTTCTATCACGACTGGCCTCTCTCCCAATTTCTTGTTTCAGACGACTCTAATATGATTTTCAGTTGGGAAAATTTCTGGTCTGCACCGAATGAGATGCACAGCATTATCACTTCGTTACGTCCACTCCTTTCATGTCTCTATCTTGTGTTCACATAATTTTAGATTGCTATAAGTGGAATTACCAATGAAACATGTCACATTATTTTATCAATGATGATACTGAGTGAAAAAGGGAATAAAATGCTGAGTATGTGTTCTTTTACTTGGTCACAATATTCAATCACGATATATATGAGAAGCCTTATCATTACCACGTATTAGTAAACCATAATTAATAGAAAACCAAGCTTTACGATTACTTAATTACTGGAGGTGCTAAATAAACACCTACTTGCTAACACACCTAGACTACAAACGACACTAGCACGATAAGTGATAAAATCATAATACAATAAAGAAAACATCATTATGTGTTTCAAATGGGAAGGTGTTTGTCCTTGAGCACTACTAGGTGAGCAACCAATCGGAGTACTGCGGTGTTGTATTGCGTTCCCACTAAGTAGTGTAACGAGCGCCAACCTAATCAATCTGTATGAAATACTATTCGCGTTAAGAGAAAATTGACATTTTGCCAAAACTGATCCATTTGGAAGTTAGAGAGTAATGTATATTAGAGACAAATACTACTTCGCAGCAGCGGAGCTACAAAAGCGACAAATACTTTGGCCCTACTAATAGTAGCGGGAATTTGGCCTATTGACTACATCATTAGATTAAGGGGTGTAACTTATTGGCTAAAGAAGGAAATATAAGGGAATGTTTTTAAAATTATGGGAAAAAGATGCAAAACTAAGAAAGAAGTGAAAAATTATTTATTACAACAATGGCAAGAAGAGTGGGATAATGCATACGTAGGAAGAAGAGTACATAATTTATTTTCGGATATGAAAGAGAGGCTAAAATTGGAATATATAAAACCAAGAAAACGATTTTTTCATTTTGTTACAGGACATGGCTCATACAATGTACATTTAAAAAGCATAAGGAAGAAGAACTCAGATTTTTGTGAGCAATGTAACTGTTTAGATTCACCTGAACATGTTATTTTTGAGTGCAATAAATATAGTAAACTAGTAGAAGACGGTCGAAGGAAACTTCAAGGAAAATATTTATGGAACATCTTAAGAGATGTAGAAGATTATGTACATTCAAAAAATATGTCTCAGATAATATTCGTTAAGGCGTTGGAGGAATATATGACCCACGACAAAATATTTCAAGGAAGAAATGTAAGAACATTTCAATCTATGAGGAAAGAATATAACTTAAGAGATCGTCGGAGGGAAATAGGACCAAGAGAAACTGAAGATACAGATTGCCAGACTTTAAGACCTGATCTAAGACGCCAATTATGGACATCAGAAAGAAGACAGAAAGACCATAGACAGAAAGAGAATACCAGGAGAGAGAAGATATATATGGAGAGTATCAGAGCGGAGAGATGACTACCCGGATGTCTGGAACTGACGAGCCAGCTCCATCTACTGATACCAGTCTCTTTAGGAGATGGATACCAGTAGGAGGAAACTTTGGATACCAGTTACAGAAGAGGAAATTTTAAAACTGTAGGCAACAGTCTTTCGTAGCTTGTTATAAGAATTAAAGCTGTAGTAGAAATGTAGATTTGATTTATATTGTTGAAGTAGAAGTAAAGTACAAACATACTTTTATATAGATTATATTTGTAAGGTTACTGGAATCCAGTAATCTTTAGGTTTAGTTGGTTCGTTAAGGTAGAAAGTAAATTATATCTGCAAAATTTGTAAATTGTTTTGTGAAATCTGATTTTGAAGTTAATAAAGTTAAAAATAAAGTTTACATAATAAGGTCTGGTATAGATTCCAGAAACCGGGCTATTAGATATGCAGATTTTTTTTAGTAATGTATCTAACATAACCATGAAAACTCCATATTTTTAGCTCAAATAGTTTTTCTAATACAAATAAATAAACCAATTTAACTATATTATAACAATAAATCACGACGTAAGCACTGTAATGAATATCATTATTGGTTGGCATGTATGCGTGTATGTATATTTGAAATTACTCAGAAATGAAACGTAAACATTTGATATGACGTTATAAAAGAAGTACTTTGAATAAGCCAATTCGAACGAGAGGAAACAATAAATTTCCTGCTGCCCTGGCAGAATGTGTCTGGTCACATTTTTGTTTATGAATGGATCGTAATCTCTATTTACTCTAGAGAGTTCAAAGTGGATGGTGTGTATGTATGTACATATACCTTTCATTACTCAGAACTGAAATTTAAACTACTGACATGACGGATAAAAGAATTACTGTGAATAAGTCAAGGTGTTAAATTCGAGAAAGAGCAAACACTTCATTTCCTGTTAGCCTGTGGAATGCTTTATGCTTATGTTTATGAACGAATGCTGGATAAGAAGTGTTTATTTACTCTTTAGAGTTCAGATCAATATAATTCAGTTGCTCTTTACACAACAGTAGAGTAAGAGTTAAATAGTGCAATGGCTTCTTGCGGAGAATTTAGTGGCGAATCAAAAAGGCAGGTATTGCGAAGTTAGGCTCGAAGTATTATATTTAAGGTGTACACTTTCTTGAAACTGGACACGAAGTAATACGCCTCCCCCCTTACCCCTGCCAATATAATCCAATTGAGTTGATGTGGCTCGTGGTGTTGCAAACAGAAATAATACTTTTAAATTGACGAACGTTAAACGACTTGTTCACGAAGAATTCGACAAGGTAATACAACAGGACTGGGAAAAATGCGTGAGACATGCAAATTTTAAGAAAGAAATAGCACGTGACGAGATTTTGGGACCTATAAGCATAAATTTGTAACACTCAGGCGATAAAGACTTTGACAGTGACGAATTTTCTCTTAACGGAAGTGGCATTGACAGCGATATCGATGAGCCACTGGCAGTTCCACTGGAATAGAAAAACAGGTCATTCATAAACTATAATTATAGTTATAGTACTTAAAATATACATAATTTGTGAAAATGCTTTTTCCAATTTAGATTTTGGCAACTGCATCATTGTAAAGGTGTGTAAAATATAATTTGTTCACACTTACCTCTGCGCCAAGGAGACCTGCATATTGTATGAGTGTGCGAGAGAGAGAGGGAAGTATAAAAGGAGTGGGGTAACAAGCTGACAACGCTGAGTGTGATACGGCATCTGATTAGCTGGACTCCAAAACTCTTCCCATTTGAAACACTTCTACACAACAGTTGGAAGAAACCCCTGTTCTCAGCTGCTGAAACCCCCCACCGCCAAAGAAAGGAAACTTTTTATCTGTTGGAAACAAACTGAAAAACAAACTTAACATACATCAAAATAAAATTTACAAACAAATCAGAGCCCTACAACGTTAACAGTAGATTATAAACATTTTAGAAGAAATAACAAAACCTATGTGAATACGGATGTCCAGCGAACATTAGCCACACAGCCCGCCTCGGTAGCGTAGATGGTAGCGTATCTGCCTCACATTCAAGAAGTCCCGAGTTCGAATCTCGGTCAGGGTGAGTTACGTGGATAAGATTTTTTTGGGTTTTCCCTTATCCTGAAAGGCGGATGTCGGGTAACTCTAAGCTCCATGGAGCCCGGATGCTTTGAGCATTATTTTACCCATTTCATTCATCGTCCGATATGACTAAATGTTGGAGGACGTAAATTACAAAAAACGAAACACGATATTTAATTCCAGACTGGCTCCATGTTTATACTGATAGATCCTTACCCTCTCAAGAAAAATTTTCAGTAGCAGGAGCAATATGCTCTGTTTCTTCCTTTTCTAAATCCTAAGAATATAGAACGTGTTATGATGGAGAAATTGAAGCAATGAACCATTTCTTATGACAACCTCTACATAATATTAGAAATTTTACAAATGCTGTCTTATTATCAGAGTCAAAACAGCAATCTTTCAGTAGTTTCTGATAAGAAACAATTCACACATACACATGAAATAATTAGTGTGGTTACTCAATTAAGAAAATTAAATAAGAGGTAATGAGACAGCAGAGAGGTTAGGCAAGAAAGCGTGCCTTCTAATATGTGGACCAACTAGAAAAATAAACATTTTATTGTGTAAAACAATTAATAGAAACGCCATAAAGATTTCAACAAAATCAATAACATTACGTTTTGACAAGAAGAAATCGGAACTTCTTGGCCGGAATCCAGAAGTAATACCAGATTCACGTAGAAAATCAGCAGTTAATATCAGGACATGATTGTATAGCTAAACGTCTACATAGAGTGACGATATACTAGTCCACTGTGCAGTCTAAATTAACAAATGCATTAAAATCATCTTAAAATATACATCAGTTCCCAATACACATAATGCTCATGAAAAATATTTTAGTGTCAGAAGACTAACAATTTCATGGTCAACCGTCGGGTATTAGAAAACAACTTGTATGATTTAAGTTGCATAAACAACTGGGAAAATCACATTCTTTCCCATAGACCTCATAAATTAGTCACCTATTACTTGTCTAATGGAAGTCAGAGCAGGAATGTAGGCGCCCAACAAACAAATACCTAGGTGTGTGAACCTACATAACACTGGATGTTTAGGACGTAATCTCTTCCGCTGTGATTTCCTTTATATGAACGCTGGTCACGTCGCTTGGGAACGTGTGGTGTATCTCCAACTAGGTAATCTGCAGATCACTATTTTTATTTCGAACCTTCACGTCAGAACGGCTTTTGGAATATAAAACCTAACAGAAAATTATTTTTGTACAAAGTGGTTTCGTGGTTTTGTGGTCCCCGGTTTGATCTCTGCTGTCGGTTGACTCTAGTCATTTATTTTCCCTAGGTACACAAGAAAAAAGTAGAGGTTTCTTGTCCCTCTTTAGTATCACGACTCCAGTACTGCAGAAACTTGCAATTTGAAACTTCTGACCTTCACTAGATGGTGACTTTTCTTGAGTTCCCTCCTCTGAAGCACCCTCCGACTTCTTGGTCAGGTTTGTCTTCCAGTCGGGTGGCGAAGCCGGTATACATTAGAATAGCTACAAAACAAGAATGAACGTGGTTTTAGCCAACACCCTTGACGTTGCCACTTACAGAGCGAGCGGGCGACAGAGACGGAACATACCAAATGAGTCAGCTGCCCCTTATTCTCGAGTTTATTGCAGTCCGCATTTTATATTCCAACATGAAAACATCGACCCCATTACTAGGTTGTACCCTAGTTCTTTAACGTGGATGTTAGACACTCAGTGAAATTAGTACAAACTCAGGGAGTATAAACTGAAATGGCAAGATCATCTTTCTCGAATGCCAGAAGAAAGATTCACCAAACAGGCCTTGCAGTATAAACCAGTTGGTATTAGAGATGTTGGAAGACGACGGAGACGCTATAAAGATCCCTTCTGAGCCGAAACAGGCCTATCTGGCCTATCTTGAAGGTTGATGATAATGATTAAATAAGTACTAATATGGATGTTACCGTATCGCCTGTAGTATATTCGTAATTAGACAGCTGACATTTGTACGTCTGTAAATGTTCACTGGAACCAGCGAATATTATATGTTAGATGGAATGTTTATCTCACACGTTACTAGGTAGCTCAGTGAGAACAAGCGCAGAACTACATTCTCATTTGTCTGCTGTGACGGTGATTCGAATCCTCTGCATAGGTATATTAATTTTTTTACAGTGTAACACTCACAATTTGCAATTATTTGTGAAAACTGCCATTTTTATTTTTAATTGTCTTATTTATGCTCTATGATATTTTTGATGCTTCTTTATGGGTGAACTATAACTAGGTAGCTGTTTAAACCACCTATAGGTAGGTGTAATTAAAATAAGGATCATTTGTACATTTTGAACACAGAAAACAAGGGAATTACGGTATCAGAGTATAACGTGGAAATCAAACACAATTTTGCAGACAGAGAATTTTTGTGCTATTAAAAATGTCATTTCAAATTCGTATGTCTTGTGGCGCTGGAATGACACTTTCTCTATTCTTGGAACACGACTCCTTTAACGAAAAAAGTACTCCAGCTGATGACCATGGGTAATGGATGCGTCAGAAGCTTTATAATTAAATTTTTTGTGATTTCCGTTTCCAACTTTTGATGAATATGAAACTAAGAGTATTTACAACTCTGGGACTACAACCCGTGTCATTGGGTGTTAGAATACAGGAGACGTCATAATCCCATTGAGTTATTTCAAGACTTGCCTGAAAGCACGTTTTGAATTCAGTAGTACGACTTGTATGGCTGGCGCTATACCTTTGCCACCTCGCGAGTTCTCGTGCTTGATTTAGCCTTTTAAGACACTTAACCATTTGCTGGCTCTTTTAATATCATTACATTAACGGCAGAAGCTCTTATGCATGTTAACTGAGATGCACGAGACGTACATTTAGCAAAAATGTAAATATGTCCATTATGACTGTACGGATGAGGCTTGTCTCTGATTTTTTTTCATAATTTTTGGCAGCGAACCCCTGCTCAGAGTAAAACAATACGCCACTTTCTTTTTAGTTTACGTTGGTACTGTACTCATATGATAGGTGCATTTTTGCCGAGGCGTTTGCTGAATTGCTTTGTCATGTATACTCTAATAATTCAAGGAACATATTTATGGAACATCTTAAGAAATGCAGAAGATTATGTACATTTAGCAAATATGTCTCAAATAATATCCGTTAAGGCGTTGGAGGAATATATGACCCGCGACAAAATATTTAAAGAAAGAAATGTAAGAACATTTCAATCTATGAGAAAAGAATATAACTTAAGAGATCGTCGGAGGGAAATAAGACCAAGAGAAACTGAAGATACAGATTACCAGACTTGAACACCTGATTTAAGACGTCAATTCTGGATATCAGAAAAATACAGAAAGACAGAAAGACCATAGACAGAAAGAGAATAGCAGGAGAGAGAACATATATATGTGGAGAGTATCAGAGCGGATAAACACAACTGATTATGCAGAAGCGGAGAGATAACTATCCGGATGTCTGGAACTGACGAACCAGCTCCATGTACTGATGCCAGTTCCCTTAGGAGATGGATACCAGTAGGAGGAAGCTTTGGATACCAGTTGCAGAAGAGGGAATTTTAAAACTGTAGGAAACAGTCTTTCATAGCTTGTTATAAGAATTAAAGCTGTAGTAGAAATGTAGATTTGATTTATATAGTTGGTGTTGAAGTTAGAAAAAAAGACTGTTTAAGATAGATTATATTTGTAAGGTTACTGGAATCCAGTAATCTGTAGGTTAAGTTAGTTGCTTAATGTAGAAAGTAGATATCTGCAAAATTTGTAAATTATTTTGTGAAATGTGATTCAGAAGTTAATAAAGTTAAAAATGAATTTTGCATAATAAGGCATGCTATAGATTCCAGAAACCGGGCTATTAGATATCCATATTTTATTTTATTTTATTTACACACTAATAAAAAATTTGTATAATCACCTGGTAACCAAAATTCACTCTCAATAAAGGAGTCGTGTGTTTTTGAGGTGTACTTAACGAGTAGTATGTTTTGTCCCTTAAACCGCTATTCTTATGAGCTTTGCACCTTTCTCTTTCTAAAAACGTCAGGCAATAAAGTTTAGTAAGCGGAGAACTGGACTAAGGTGCACATGTCGTTTGATGGGTTGCCTACATTCCAAAATAAGAAGGCGTGGCTGACTCACCTGGTATATGTATTTTTGTCTCACTGAATCCGCCTAGTGGGTAAACTAAACTGCGTTATCCTTCTGTTGTGTAGCAGTTACAGAGAAGCATATCCTTAAATCCAATATAACAATAGTATGAAAGCCATAACACACAAACCATTCAAACGTACTTCTTCCTGCAATCACTTTGATATGGCCCTGGATTGACCTCTACTTTTTACGTTGAGAATTTTAGGCAGAAATTTTAGTCTTGCAACAATAATATCCCCTTTTCAAGTAATATTTGCAGCCATTATTGGTTCTCCTATATTTGAACCCAAGAGTTTTCAATATGTTTTATATGGAAGGAGCAGAACCCTCATATAATTATTTGTAACAAAAAAACTCCACTTATCTTAAGAAAAATGATGTTGATTTTTCTTTTTAGTTGTATTAGTTGAAGTTGAAATCGATTTCACGCACCCTTGTTCGCGTTGTCAGTCAGAGAAAACCATAGGAGAAAACACATTCATTGTTAAGGAACCTACCATGTTATGCTTTTTCAGTAGGTTTTACCAAAATCTGAAAGCGAAAAAATTTAAGAACGGAATCAATTGCTGGTATTTCAAAATTCATTAAGGGAGGTTTATTTATTAAAATAAAAGTATTTTCCCAAACCATTAAATCTATCGTGACATTTAATTGTTTTAATAATTTAACTTCAGAATTTATATTATGGTTAAATGATCAAAAATGATCTGCTACGACCGATTTATCAGTTTGCGAATACTTAATGTTACGAAAATTATCTTTCGTTCTGGTTTCTAAATTACGTTTTGTCCTACCAATGTCAACCCGATCACAATCTAAGCGTTTAAATTGATAAATACCATATTTTTTATTATTAGGAATTTCATCTTATTTAGAGAAATGCAGTAAAATTTTAAGACTATATAGACAATCACAGACTGCCCCGTGGAGCAAGTGTTCTGCCGATTTGGGGTGCCGTTACAGCTCCACAGCGACCAGGGCACCAATTTTGAATCCAACCTGATGGAGGCACTAGAAAGACGGGGTGAACAAGACCCGCACTACACCTCTACATCCACAGTCGGACGGCATGGTGGAGAGATACATCAAGACCTCTGAAGAACGCTTGCGGAAGGTCGTGGCCAGCCATCAGCGAGACGCGAGACTGGGACGTCAAGGTGCCACTGTTCTTTCTGGCCTATCGCTCTTCAGCACACGCCAGCCAGCTTAATGTTTGGCCGAGAAGTACTCCTCCCCTGAGATCTGGCTTTTGGAATCCCCCCGGACGCAAAACAGCCAGCAACTGAGTGTGTGGACAATCTTGTGGACCATGCCCACCACATGCATGAAATGGTTCATCAGAACATCCAGAAGGCGAGCGAGTGCATGAAGACCCGATACGACAGGCAAGCCAACAATTCAGAGGTGCTTCTCTCATTAGTCCTTGACCCGTAGGATAAGGACTGGGCCTCCTTGTACCAAAGAGTTACCAAACTGTCCCAAAAGGGCGCCCGGCGCCTCCGTGGGGCTTTCCGTAGGGCAAGACCTTATTTGTTTAATAAGCCCCCCCCCCCATCTAATCCTGTGGAGTCAAGACGGGATGAAAGTGGATACGCCACTTACGCGCACCAACACCAAAATGGCAAGGCTAGCGCTTACGCGAGCCTGTGCCAAATAGGAAGGCTACCGAACAACCTCGGTGGGGCCACCTGGTGATCTAGCACACCTTCTACTAGCTATGCTGGCTAGTACGTGGGAATATTAATGACTTTCCTCAACCACGTCCGGAGACGTACCCGATCTCCCAAGGGTATCGGGAACCAATGCCCGCTCGAGTCCAACCCAATCCGAACAACTCCCCAGCAGGGAGGGGCTCGAATGTTCGGCCCAAGGTTCCTCTAGAAACGTCAGAGGTACCACGAGTGCTAGGGGTCCAAAGCGCTAGCACCACGGCAGCTGAAGGGGACGGATCCCCCCTTACGGGGAGGCAAGGCAACAGCCAAGGTTTCCAGCAAGCTGAGCCGGTCTGGTTGTATCACCCTACTCTGACCAAGGAACGCTGCCCGAAACTTCAACAGCTGTGGCAAGGACAGTACCGGGTGGTGAAGAGGATTAACGACGTGGTCTATCGCATCCAGATTGGTGCCCGGAGGGAAGATGTTGGTGGTACACCTGGATCGTCTGGCCCACTACGATGGTGCTGTTCGGGACGACCAGCCTTGTGGAGGGAGCAGTGTCGCGACGCCGTTATCTACGATAGCGTGGCTTGTGTACACAAAGATCCGGCAAATAAAGATAGCGGAGGTAAAGGACTTGCCGGCATAGATTAAGTTACGTTTCCGGAAGGTGATAGAATAGTCGGTTTCTTTATTGTTCTAGAACTGTCTAGAATTTATCAATGAGGTATTTAAGAAGTCGACGACTCGCCAAGAGTCAGTTGGGAACAGTACTAGACAGGTGTAGAGTGATTTTGTAACAGAACGCTTTTGTTGTGATCATCGACCTTGGTAGATTGTGTACGTGATGTAATTCTGTTACGTAAGGATTGAACAGAGTGTATCTCTTACGCAAATAAAGAACATTTTGACTTTCTGCAAATCGGACTTTTAATTCTACGAACCCACAAAGTCACAGATCTTGGTAATACTGAAAAAACATAACATAGTAACACCCTTAACGACGAATGTGCTTTTCTCTGACTGAGGACGCGAAAAAGGCTCGATTTCTACTTCAAATAATTCAACTAATAAGGAAAATCAACATCATTTTACTTAAGATAAGTGAAGTTTTCTTTTATTACAAATAGTTATATTTATATAATTCTTATTGTTTCACTGTAACTAGCTTCATTTTATACGTAATCGTCACATTCTATTTTCTTCTTCATTAAATTGGTTAGCAGTTCGATATTCTCCCTCTTCGTATAAGTATTAAAGTGTTCATCATAAAATACACCTTTGAAAATCGTCTAATCTGGTAGCACATTTTTTCACTACTCTATGGCTTCCAAAAGACCTAAATATGGGAATTCATCCTAATTTAGTAAATGCTTGCCTTCTTTCACAATGTTTGTCATAGAATAAGCACTTACGTGACAAGTTAGTGTTATTAATTCTTTACTCTGAACATTTGGTTTACTTTCTCAACTTCTTTAATTGGTAACTGTTAGAAAATGAATACAAATCAAATATAATATATTTTCTAGTGTGCCTAGATAAAATCTTAAGAGTTGTCTTGCAGCCACTGCTAGGGACTCTAACTAGGCAAGCTAAAAGATATATTTAATCACTTTGAAGAGCACGTCTGCATTCTTAAACGATCACTACTCTACTGAAGGCAAGTGACAAAATGCATCAGCTCGTGGGCCTTTCCTTCACATACCATCAGACTGATTATCTTCTTTCAGCTTAGGAGTCTATCTATCTGAGTAACCAGATATTTTATAAACATGGGGATTTGACAGCCACCCTCAGGAAAAGGATCTCTTTAAATTGGCAAGAAACAAAACAATTCTGTAATTAGTACGAGGGTGTTCTGAAAAGTTTCCGACCTAATGAAGATACAAGACATTTTTTCAAAATATTTTATTTTATTTTTTACAGCATAGTCTCCTTGTAACTCTACACACTTCTCCCAGCGATGCTCCCATCTCTGTAACCCGTCCAAATAGTACTCAGTGTTTTTCTCTGCAAAATAATTGTTCACGAAGGTGATTGCTTCTTCATTTGATGAAAATCTCTGTCCTCCGAGCGCAGTTTTCAGATGAGGGAACAAAAAGATGTCGCTTGGGGCTAGATCTGGTTAGCCAAATAGTTCAAACCGTAATTCGTGGATTTTCGCCATTACAACCGCTGAGGTGTGAGACGGTGCGTTGCCTTGATGAAACAGGATTTTCTTTTTCTGCAAATGTGGCCGTTTTCCCCTAACTTCTGCCTTCAGATTGGCAAGTGATGATGCGTAGTATCGTTATATAATGGTTTTCCCTTTTTGAAGATAACCGATTAAGATAACTCGACGACTATCCCAAACTAAAAGCCGCCATCACTTTTCCAACCGAAAAAAACAGTTTTTGCCTCTTTTGGAGCCGGTTCCCCCTTTGCAGTTCACTTTTAGACTGTATGTTTTTTGTTCCATTTACACCCCGCCTTTAACTGCAATGGTCATATCGGCGGCCGTTCTCATTTTGGAATATATCGAAGGTGTTAACTCTTGTTCGGTTGGTTTTTTAATCATTACATCACGTACACATTCGCACTCTCATTCATACTTCCAGACTCTGGGGAAGATGAGGAATTATCTTGGACGGAGAAAAACCTCCATCCCCACCGCCGGGAATCGAACTCGGGGCCCCTAGCACGGCAGACAGGTGCTCTATCGATTGAGCTACGGGGCCAGCCGAATGTATATTTGTTTCGGGCGTATAACGGTGTATCCAAGTTTCATCTACGGTAATTAATCGGCGCCCAAACTCGGATTTATTGCGCCTAAATTGCACCAACGGAGCGTTGGGAATGGTCATTCGAACACGTATGTGGTCTAACGTGAGCAAACGCGGCACCGAACGCGCGGACAGCTCTCTCATGTCTAAATGTTGATTTAATATGTGACAAACACGTTCTTTTGACATTTTAATAGACCCTGCTATATCTCTAACTTTAATTCGGCCATCGTCTACCACCATTTGATGAACTTTGGCGATGTTTTTGTTGGTAGTGGTAGTTTTTGGACGTTCCGAACGTTCATCGTCTCCCAAGCTCTTATGGCCACGTTTAAATTCAGCTGCCCAAAATTTCACTGTGGTAAATGATGGTGCAGAGTCCCCATACACAGAATCCAACTCATCTTGATTTGTGTAGCCATGTTACCTTTCAAAAACCAATATTTAATGACAGCTCGATACTCGATTTTGTCCATTTTCATAAAAAAACTCACATCAACTCACTCAAACGACTGTTACATAACAACTGAGCGTCCAAAATGGCTGAAACTATGCTGGCTAATTGTCAACAAATGAACAACGAAGTTTGATAGCTTTTATTTACGAGTACTACCATCTTGATGTGAGGTCAGAAACTTTTCAGTCCACCTTCGTACGTTTTGAATGAACAAGGAAATTAGCTGTAGGGTTGGGCAAAGCGAGCTGGTATATATGATTAACTGTACAACATCGCACTGAACTCAATGGCTAGTCAGTGGTAGACTAACCAAACCTTATGTTCATTGCAATTACTCTTGGGAACTCTGTCGTTGTCCATTCCTATAGTCTACACTTCTGCTGCGGCTCCTTTTCTCCCAGAGGTGTAAGCAAAAAGGATGCAGTCACAGGTCAAGGTGCTCCGTGAACTAATCTGTGTCTGTTTCTATCCACAGAAAATGTATAACTACAATTTTCAAACACACTGAACAAGTAGTTGTCTCTGTTTCAATGTACCTGCTATTAAATACGAGGTACGTTCAAATAACACCTTCTATTTTTTTCTCAGGACTGGGACCAAAGAGCAACTTCTATATTTTTTTTAATGCAGGTGGACCCTTGTGAATGCGTGATAGAGATGGCAGCACTGTACAATGCATAGAACTCTAGTGGGAGCGATGAGAGTTAGGATTGAGTTTTATATTTAAAATGTTTTAAATAGCCGATTGAGCATTGCAGACATCGCCTCCAAAATTGGTATTTCCGTGGGATCTGTGTACACGATCCTGCATAAAGATCTGAAAATGCGAAGAGTGTCTTCCAGGTGGACGCCACGATGCTGACGGATGATTATAAGGCTGCGCGTGTGGCAAATTGTCAGGAGATTTTGACAACTGATGACGACATGAATGGAACTTTCTTACAATCGGTTGTGATAATGGATGAGACGTGGAAGCACACAGACTCACCGCCACCAAAGCAATCTCGGGTGAGCACCAGTGCTGACAACATGACGTGGCAATCTTCTGGGACAGCAGTGGTGTAACCCTTACTAACTGCATTCCAAAGCGCACTACGGTGAGAGCTGCATCCTACCAAAATGTTTTGAAGATTGCGTGAAAAACGGGCGGAAAAGGTTGGACGTGTGCTCTTTGATCAAGACAACGCGACGTGAGAACTATGAAGTGACTGCACATGCTCCCGGCTCCTAGCGACTTTTCACTGTTTCGCACGATCAAAGACAATCTCCGTGGTCGCAGATTCACTAGTCGTACCACTACATCAGCGATTTCCCAATGGTCAAAACACACTCCTAAAGAAGCGTTCGTAGTGGCCATGGAATCATGACGTCGACGTTGTGAAAAATGTGTACAACTAAAGAGAACTTTGAGAACGGATACTAGTTTCACATTTTTCTAGTGATTACTTTGGGAGAAAAAATAGGTGTTACAACTGGAACGCACCCTTTCCTTGTTGTTTTCATGCGTGGGTTTATGATTATAACGTAACATTTCCACTCATTAATACGTAGAGATGCTACTTAGGGAGGTGCTTAATGCATTTTCTGCCAAGTCTCCATTAAAGAACAATGCATAAATTTCGAATATTCATAAGAAGAGGATTTTTAACTTCTCCTTCATCTACTACAAGCATACGAGCGGGGGCTCAAAAGAAACCGGACCCCGAGGGAGCTGCCACTCGTAGATGTAGTGCAGGGTTCTCACGCTAGATAGTCTTAGTAGAGACCTTCATAAAACAGCTGTGCAGACGGCGTCAGTGTAGAGCTGAACGTGCAAGTGTAGTATTGTGTTTCTCTGACTGTAGGCGCGTTACCTCTGCGAGTCGTTATGACAACTTTAAAAGAACAAAGAGTGTGTGTGAAATTTTGTTTCCTGCTTAAAAACCTGCAATGAAGACACACCAAATGCTTCAGAAAGTTTTCCTGGAGGACGCTATGAGCCGCATACAGGTTTTCGAGTGGTTTGGGCGCTTTAAACATGGTGAGATGTGTGTTGAAGATCAAGCTCGTTCTGGATGCCCTTCAACATCGCGAAATAAGGAGAACATTGAAAAGGTCCGCCAAAAGATCAACGAGGATCGTCGCCAAACGATCGACCAAATTTCAGCAGCGACAGGAATCAGTTGGAGCTCGTACCAGCGGATTTTTAGGGAGGATTTGCACATAGACGTGTTGCTGCTAAATTTGTTCCGTGCCTTCTCACACTGGAACACAAAACCATCCGCATGAATGTGTGTGAGGACTTGAAAACAGAGATTGCACGTGATCCAGTCTTCTTAAACAAAGTCATTACAGGGAATGAGAGTTGGTGTTACGGGTATGACCCAGAAATCAATCAAGCATCAAGCCAGTGGAGGACTCCTAACTCTCCCAGACCAGAAAAAGCAAGGCAAGTGAGGTCAAATGTGAATACGATGATCACTTTCTTTTTTGATGTTCGTGGAATTGTGCATCGGGAATTTGTACCCCTGGCCAGACTGTTAGCCAGCACTTTTACTTGGATGTTTTAAGGCGTCTGCGAGAAGATGTGAGGAGGAAACGCCCGGAACTTTGGTGATCAGCTGACTGGTTTCTGCATCACAACAACGCTCCACACGGTCTTACGAGTGACCCACTATTTGGTATCTCTGAGGCGGTCTGTCGTTCCCCATGCTCCGTATTCACCGGACCTAGCCCCTTGTGACATTTTCCTATTTCCACAAATGAAAAGAACGCTAAAAGTGTAGCGTTATGAAGATGTGAAGGCGGTAAAAACAGCTTCACAAAGGGCACTGAACAATATCAAACTTGAACAGTTCCAAACATGCTTCCAACAGTGGGAAAAGAGAATTGACAAGTGCATCGCATGTAATGGAGAGTATTTTGAAGGTGACTGAAGTAATTTTATCAAAGGTTCATCAATAAAGTTTTTATGACAATAATCCGGTTTCTTTTGGGTCCCCCTTCGTATTCTTAAAAATATCGGGAAGTGTTTTTATAGAACTAGGAAATTCCATATGAATATTTCAACAGAAATACATATTCTGAAACTGCACCAAAAATTAATATTAAATAAAAAAGAAAGCATATAAAAATGTGTGTATATGATTCTAAGTGTCTCTCTGTGAATAGCAAAATTCTAAACGTCGATACGAAGGTTTCCAAGAGAAATACTCCATCACAGACATTTTTATTTTCAAAAATTGGCTCTTTAATCTCTTTACTGTAAGAATTAAGTAAATATCAGAGAAGCACGAGCCGGGATTACATACTCTGGTATTCTTCCGCGATATACTTCTTACGATGCGATAGACGTGAAACAATTGCTCGCAGATGTTCAGTAATGCTCTGTTTGATGTAACAACCAAGATGACAGTTAAACTCAGCTGACGACATTGCTGTTTACGTGATGATATTGTTAACTAATGGCGCAGCTCAGTGCTGAACGCATAGGAATGCTTTACTGTAGCAGCATATAGATTAGTATAATGATTCTGATTTGCACTCACTTTCTTCCGGGCAGCCAGCCCGGTGAACAGACTATTAGATATCAACGTTTGGGAGTGTACATCTCTCCCATCATCACGATATTTATAAAATGTTATAACTACAATTTGAAATACTGGATATAACACAAATATAAAAAAGACAAAACACTATCAAAATTCGCATTACTGAACAAAAGACTCTTCAGTAAATTAAATGCCAGGTCAGGAGATTCTCAATACACTGGCCCACAGAGCTTTGTCTATCTCTGTTCCCAGACACTTAAAACAAGAATTACAGCACCTGTGACTCACTTTCCGTCAAAACGGCTACTCCGAATATGACGTTGAAGCCTCAATCACCAAAGCTAGGAAAGGGAAACCTGTAATACAGCAAGCGTCAGATAAACCTACCGCTACAGCTGCAATCTATCCCGCAGAATGAGCAGAATTCTCGCCAAATACATCAGGACCATCCACAAGCCACCTCCGAAGATTAACCATCTGTTAAGACCAGTGAAAGACAAACTGGACTTCCAAGTTCCGGGAGTGTACCGCATTCCCTGTGAATGTATATAGGACAAACCGGAAGGACCATCGCTACCAGAATAAACCAACATGAACGGAGCATTCGTTTAATGCAACCTGAGAAGTCTGTACGGGCAGAGCGTTGTTCTGATAACGGCCATAGAGCCAATTTTCGGGATGCCTTGCCATGCCATGTGGTGCTGGCTGGCTGTATATAGCCAGAAGGATTTTGCTGCGTGCCCACCCGTTAAGGGTTTTACCGCAGGTAAGGTATTCGAAACGGGATTTTGTACCATGGATATGGTGTAGGTTTTGAGGTTGATGAATTTTGTGAGGTTACAATTATTGTACCTTCGGGATGAAAGGACAGGATGCAATACCCAGCACCCTGGTGTTTTTAATTTAGTTTAGGTTGGGGAGAATTTTGTTGCCAAACAGCTTAGGAGATTATGTGGAGCTCAGCTTTAGCTGCTGTTAGGCTTAGCTCCTGGGTTATCTTGGGTGCCCGCATGCCATCCGGGGGACCTGATGTTGTCTAGAACAGCGTCTAGTGGGGTCATAATCTCCCAATTTTTTTCGGGAGACGACCATCTTGGTAAAATGCAACATTTACAGGGAGCGGAGAATTAAGGAGGCTTTGGTGATTTCCTCTGAAGGGAGCATGATTAACCGTGATGCTGTATTTCCCTTCAGCTCCTCTTGGAAACCGGCCTTAAAATGGAAATCCATCGAATTAAGAAGCAAAGATCAATAAAGCTTGATAATCCACTTAAGTAGTTACGTTTTTTGATACAATTTTCTATACTCACGCCATCTCCTGACGTGGCATTTAATTATTCAAAACAGTCTTTTGTTCAGTAATGCGAATTTTGATAGTGTTTTGTCTTTCTTCATAGTTGTCTTATATCCAGTATTTCATTTGTGGTTAAAACATTTTATAAATATCCTGATGATGGGAGATATGCACACTCCCGAAACGTTGATATCTAATCAGCTTTTCACCTGGCTGGCTGCCCGAGAAGAAAGTGAACGTATTCGTAGCCAGGAGAGTTTCAGGTCTTATTTTGATTCTGATTTATTTTACTATTTCGTTAAGATATTCTACTCTAAAATAAAATGTATTTATGGGAAATACGTTTGTATGTCAAGTTCCCGTTGGAGGAACGAAAATGTATTACGGTCAAATTGACATAACTTTATCAATCCAGTTTCGGTTTAGTTCAATATATTTTATGCAAAACGTTATTTTTAAAAGTTTTTAATTAAAAGTATTTAATTTTAGAAATTTAATTTTAGAAATACCTAGCGTTGTAAAATCATTGAATGAATAAGCCTGAGACGTCTCATTAAGGGTAAGGGCCTCTGATAACACTATCTCTGTAACAGTACTTTTTGGTTGTGTTTGAGGTATGAAAAGTTTATAAATTTATAAGGGCTAGTTATGTAAATGTATTTAATAATTTAAATATATAAAAATGTATGTAGTTGTGTGATTGGCCGCAGTAGTAGTGGTGTGACGTGGTATGACGTGATGTGGTGACGTGCCAGTGGATCGGCCAATCACAAAATAAAATGGAAGTAACTATAGTGACAAGAAAATCAATAATCTTGAGAAAAGTGTTAGAATCTTCAGTCGTGTTTCACAACGATGAAAAGTGTTGCGGTGAATATAATTCTAAAGGAAAGTTAATAACATTCAAAAAGTGTTATTCGATATTTGTAATAGAAACGAGTGAATCGTAGTTCATATTATACAATTAAATAATATATTACGAAATCGAAAAAAAAATACAACAGAATAAGAACGAAGATAGACAGGAAATTATGGAATTAAGAGAAATAATTCAGGAAACTAGGTTAGGTCAGGACATTGTGAAACAAGAAATAAGAAATTTACAGACAACTGTTGACTTACTAAACAGTGAATGTTATAATACAGGTGCTTATCAGAATAAGTATGTTGTAAGTTCAACCAATAGGTATTTTGATGTGAACTGTAATGTATATGTACACGAAATGTTCACACAAACACAAATACACAATGAAGGTCATAGTGGTCACATGTATGATACACCACACAAAATCATGTTGTTTTCTAAAAGATTTGAACACACAACTAACCTAACTTTCAAACAACGTTATGATGTACATGAAAACAAAAGATGGATTTACCAATTTCTGGATGCTTGCAAAGATCAGGTTAGTCAACTGAGAAAAATGTATCACACTAACTGTTCAAAAGTTACGAATATTGATACAGGACAGCTAGAAAAATTAATTCTGTGGGCAAATCACCCAACATGAATGACTAAACAGAGATTTCTTTTGTATATAAATTGGTCAAAACTCAGTTTACAAATAGTTGTTAAAATATTTTTATATTGTTAAAGCATGTTTGTTCACACTTAATAATTTAAAGATGTTAATTATAAAAATACTTTAATGCAAATTTGGGGCGGGGCACAACCCCACATGAAATCAAAGATATATATTTAAAAAAAATGTGTTATGATAATGCTAAGTGGTTGTTAAATGTTCATTTATTATTATATTTCATTCAATGTATGTATATTGTTATATTTTATGTATGTTGTATTGGTGTTATGTAATATTGTTGTAAACGAAATTGTTAATTGGGGCTGTTCTTCGAAATATATGGAAACAGATTGTTAATTGCTTTATTTGGTGATTTTCCATATATTTCGAAGAGGGGCATTTGTAACAGTACTTTTTGGTTGTGTTTGAGGTATGAAAGGTTTATAAATTTATAAGGGCTAGTTATGTAAATGTATTTAATAATTTAAATATATAAAAATGTATGTAGTTGTGTGATTGGCCGAAGTAGTAGTGGTGTGACGTGGTATGACGTGATGTGGTGACGTGCCAGTGGATCGGCCAATCACAAAATAAAGTGGAAGTAACTATAGTGACAAGAAAATCAATAATCTTGAGTAAAGTGTTATAATCTTCAGTCTTGTTTCACAACGATGAAAAATGTTGTGGTGAATATAATTGTAAAGGAAAGTTAATAACATTCAAAAAGTGTTATTCGATATTCGTAATAGAAACGAGTGAATTGTAGTTCATATTATAAAATTAAATAATATATTACGAAATCGGAGTCATATAAATTTTATTTCTGTCACCAAAAATCCACATCCATACCTGAGAAAAGATCTCATGACTCTTATTTAATCAAAACTTGACCTGGATCTACTAAAAAGTTGGCGTGCTTCCTATCTGCTGCGAGTGGAGAACAAATATATTCCCGTTACATCTCTCACGGGGGAGCTATTCCTTGTAGAAGATTCCAATCACATTCCTGGTATGGAAGTCAGAGAAAATGACAGAATGGTGGTTAAACAAATGAAAGGAAAAATATGGTGCGGGAATCCAGACATCCGTTTGTCTAACACAAATTTCACATGCGGTGGTCAAGGATCGATCCCGGGTCGCCTTTGTCAGAGTCAAGCAGTTTAATCACTTTGCCGCGGTACGACCGTAAAACGATTGCTTGACGTAAATAGCGTGCTTGAAGAAAATTACGTTTTTTGTGCAGTAAAACTTTGTCTAATTGTTACAGTTACACAAACGTTATTCCGAATGAAGAGCCCATTAAGGGGCATTCCCAAAAAATTCCTGAAAAATATTTGAAAGGTGTAAATGTTAAAGGATACAAAAGGGTGCTCACGCACTGTTAAATGTTGTGGCTAACACTTGTCGGAATAAATTATGAAGTGAGGAAACCGTGGGAGTTCAAAGGGTTCAAGTTAGATGGATCACAGACACGCGGAAGCGCAAATGATACTTTGTATTGGTGGATTTTTGTAAATATTTGTGTAGTATTCTTGGAAAATAAACTCGAAAGTCTAAAGTTTAATATGTAACCAGCTTTACATTTTAGGGCAATCCGTTCACACCAGAACTAATAGAGTTCACATTTTTGGAGTGAAAACTTCTTTAGGCGCATTTAGCACTTTTTGTGGGTAGTGAATCAAACTGAGCCGTCACGCTGGAGTATGTGATGCTCATTTGGGTGAAGTCGGCTCGAGACGACTCAATACGAACTAACCCCCCACCCGCCACATTTATTCGTTATTTTAGTCTTTTGTTGTCCATACCGCTATACACTGTAGATTTTCTGTCACACTCAACAGCGTATCAACAACACGCATCCAGGTATGTTTAAACATATTTCAAATACTATGAAAAATTCAGAAAACCTACAGGAATTTCGTTAACAAAATAATTGTCTTAGGGCCGTTCTTACAAACGTCTGTCAAGTGTCGGTAACCGATGTGCTTAGATAACCTTCTGTCATTTAACAAGTCGACAACATGTCAAATTCCACTTTAAACAATAATAATAGTCAAAAGGAACAGATAATATCACCGAAGTTCGGTATTTGTGTAATTAAAACCATAATAACGAAAACTAAAACGAGTGTGCTAATTGTAAATAAAAGTGTTAGGAATTCGTGAAGGAGATGTTTCATTTAAGAACTGGTTATTTTTATTGACAATTTCTCTTTATTACGAGTAGTCAAACTTAAAACATCAATAAATTAAATGTAATAACACGTAAATAAAAATTGTCACGTACTAAAACGACGTTTTCCGTTTATTTTCATGTACAACTTCTAGATTATGTTTTTCCACTAACTGAAAGACCGGCCGAGGTTCAAGAAAATGTATTAGTATCAGTATCAATTGTGACAAAATATTTGAAACAAATATGACATGTAATAAAATATGTATGAAAATATGTACGAACGTGTAATAAAATATGGAGTAATGAGTATATGTACGGATATCTAATAACATGTGTAAAATGTATATGTAAACAAACATTTCCGAATATTCAAAAAATATGCAAATAAGCAAATGAATACTTTTATGATATGATATATTTATTGTGCATATTCCAAAATTTTACAATTTACAACTTTTCGCTACATTTATTTTTCTTTACCTTGTTGCTACCTTGACTTACATGACACTCTGGTCTTCTGCTCTGCCAGGTAGCTCTTAACCTCCATACCTTCTTATTACTTAATTAGTCCCTTTCTTCCCCCTCATCTTCCTTTCATATATTCTTTTCGTTTCTTGCCCATTTTTCTTTTACTTTCCGTAAGAACTCACCAATACTTCTTACCTTCTTTTCCACCCAGCCCGTTAACATTTTTATAACTACTATCCTCTTCTCTAGCTTCTCCCATTTTTCTTCCCAAACCTTTTTTTTCTCCATGTTGCAACCTCTTCGCATTCTGTTACATAGTGTTCTATGCTTTCTCCCCCCCCCCCCAATTCACAAATTCCCTTTTCCCTACCTCATATCCCTCTTAGAAATATTGTTCCTGTTCTCATCCATGCTAACCCTTCTCTCTCTTGCCTATTGCAGTAATATACATAAGCTTCTCGTCCCCAATTTGTTCTTATTTGCTTGTAAAATTGTAAATGATTTCATATTTTCTAGACTTCCTCATGCAAATGAATATTATATTATTATGTTACTAGCTATGTATAAACTTGTATTTTTTATTAAAAATAATAATTCAATGAAATATGTGTATCAGCAATAAACAAAATATGAAAAATGATATGATTTTACTTCCTTTATTCATCCTTTATGTATAACCCTCTTCGCAAGGTCGCAAGTCCTTGGTCATTCAGTTGTTTCAGAGTATTTTCATTTGCGAGCACAATTAGCGTAAGGCAACTGGCCTCTTTGCGCAGCAATGAGTGTCAACATTACATTCTTAAAAATATTTTTAAGGATTATTATAATGAATACTTTTTAAGTTTTCACTTCTGTCGTGTGTTCTTAAGCACACACATTTTTTTCTCTAAAAATGCCTCTGAAATCGTCATGCTTAATTTTTCGGTGGAAGTAAATACTTCCATTACTGCAGAGCAGAATTGGTTGGCAATTTCGTTCATTTAAAGTGAGCTTAAAAAGAATTGGTATTTGACGATCATTTTAATAAACGAACCTATTAAATCTGATATTGAACACATAAAATAAGGAATACTTAAACAAATATTCACTTAACAGAAAGGATAAATATTACGAGTTACCTGTTAGAAGTGACATTTGGCGTTCTGCGTTAGCTTCTTCTGATTTGAAACACTATACAAGGATCTTACAGTTTATGTATTACTTAAAAATCCACAATATCATCTTTCTTCTACTTACAGTCAGATAAAACGGAGGCGTCACAACCAAACAGCGGCCATTAAACAGTAGAAATTCGAGTGTCCATCCACGAAATAGCTGAAATACGTAACTGCATTCCTTGCGTAATTCAGAAAGAAAGTTGAGCAACCTTATTCAATTGTTCTGAAGACGTTCAAAACATAGTTATTCCATGTTAATCGATATGGGCATTACGAGAACCGTCTTATTGGTGTTTCTTTGTGAGTATCCATTAAAAAGTTCGCCGGAAAGCAAATTCCTGACTGTGACATGAAATGATTGAGAAAGAAAAGGCACAACTTTAAAAATCATTTTAACAACCTCCAAAATAAACAAACAGTAAATCATTAGGTTCTTCTGCATAATAATAACTATAGCATTTTTCTGAATAACTTTCATGACTGCACTTTGCTAGGTATAGTAAGTAAGGGTGATTAAAACTTAAAAAGGTGAGTTTACCGAAAATTACTTATTGTGGACTAAATACAGTAAATATATATCTATAAAAGTTCGGCGTAGTTGAATTAACATGGCAAAATCCAATTAATACCAAAACTGGTATTGAGGTTCAGCATATCCTCATGATACGATATGATTTCTAAAAATATTTCGGTATCCAAAACTATGGAGACAGTAATACGTTAAACAAAATTTGATTTTATCGAACACTAACGACTTTTCAACCACCTTGACCAAAAATGTGAATGCTTAGGATATTTTCATAAGAAATAATCAAATAATATGTAACTTAAAATTTCTGCGAAACTCCTCCAAAGTCCTCCTCGTTCTAAATAATGTTTGCAATAGTGGTAACCTGTAAGAGATAAGCAAAATAAATGCCACATTAAGACAATGTAATGTTAAGGACATATGGCGACCAAAACGTTTGACTATCACTTAAAGTCTACTGTATTCCCTTGTAACTACAACAAGATAATGTTTATCTTGAAGTAGATAGATCAATAAGTGCTTGTACAAGAGTGGAGAAAGTCATGTATATAAAACATATGACTATCACTTAAAGTCTACTGTATTCCCTTGTAACTACAACAAGATAATGTTTATCTTGAAGTAGATAGAGCAATAAGTGCTTGTACAAGAGTGGAGAAAGTCATGTATATAAAACATATGACTATCACTTAAAGACTACTGTATTCCCTTGTAACTACAATAAGATAACGTTTATCTTGAAGTAGATAGATCAATAAGTGTTTGTACAAGAGTAGAGAAAGTCATGTATATAAAACATTTGACTAACAATTAATGGAATACGTATTCCCTTGTAAGTACCATAAGATAATATTTGTCTTGAAGTAGATAGAGAAATAGGTGTTTGTACAACAGTAGAGAAAGTCATGTATATAAAACATTTGACTATCACTTAACGTCTGCTCTATTCCCTTGTAACTACAATAAGATAATGTTTATCTTGAAGGAGATAGAGCAATAGGTGTTTGTACAAGAGTAGAGAAAGTTATGTATATAAAACGTTTGACTGTTACATAAAGTCTACTGTATTCCCCTGTAACTACAATAAGATAATGTTTATCTTGAAGTAGATAGAACAATAAGTGTTTGTACAAGAGTAGAGAAAGTCATGTATATAAAACGTTTGACTATCACTTAACGTCTACTGTATTCCCTTGTAACTACAATAAGATAATGTTTATCTTGAAGTAGATAGAACAATAGGTGTTTGTACAAGAGTAGAGAAAGTCATGTATATAAAACATTTGACTGTTACATAAAGTCTACTGTATTCCCTTGTAACTACAATAAGATAATGTTTATCTTGAAGTAGATAGAGCAATAAGTGTTTGTACAAGAGTAGAGAAAGTCGTGTATATAAAACGTTTGACTATCACTTAAAGACTACTGTATCCCATTGTGACTACAATAAGATAATGTTTATCTTGAAGTAGATAGAACAATAAGTGTTTGTACAAGAGCAGAGAAAGTCGTGTATATAAAACGTTTGACTATCACTTAAACACTACTGTATCCCATTGTGACTACAATAAGATAATGTTTATCTTGAAGTAGATAGAACAATAAGTGTTTGTACAAGAGCAGAGAAAGTCGTGTATATAAAACGTTTGACTATCACTTAAAGACTACTGTATCCCATTGTGACTACAATAAGATAATGTTTATCTTGAAGTAGATAGAAGAATAAGTGTTTGTACAAGAGCAGAGAAAGTCGTGTATATAAAACGTTTGACTATCACTTAAAGACTACTGTATCCCATTGTGACTACAATAAGATAATGTTTATCTTGAAGTAGATAGATCAATAAGTGTTTGTACAAGAGTGGAGAAAGTCATGTATATAAAACATTTGACTATCACTTAAAGTCGACTGTATTCCCTTGTAAGTACAATAAGATAATGTTTATCTTGAACTAAATAGAGCAGTAAGTGTTTGTAACATAGTGTACGAGAGTAGAAAAATTCCGAAAGTGCAAAGAGCAAAATACTTTGGTACTGTGCGGTAAATATAATTTAGTACAAAAGTTTTAAGTTACTTATCTTAATTGCTTTTCTGACTTATAATTATCGCAAAGTATTTAATGTACCTTGTGGGTTATCATATGCATTTTTCTTCTTTGTTGTGCAAAATTAAATAGATGGAGGCCATTGTGTTTTCTTTCCCGTCAGAATCACATATCCCGTATTCCCTAAGGGATTTACAACGGAAGAAGAAGATTACGTATTCAAATTACATTCTCTAACTGGCAATGAAGGAAACGCATACACAGAGACTTTCCCTTTTAACATGGAGAGAGCTACGGAAACAGATGGAAACTGGATTCCAGCCAGCTTTGTGTTATCTCGGGACTAATGTGAAGGAAAAAAATGAATTTAAAGTTGCTACACTTGAGAGTCATTTCCGTGGTCAAGGAAACTGTATTGTGTTTTTAAAGTAAATACATAAGTTTTCATGGGACTGCTAGAACTCGATACGTGATACCCTCTATCCTCGATGGAACACAGTGAAGTGGAACCTTGCATTAATAAGGATAGGTGGTATAAGTCAATATTCCCTGTACCGTTCGGCGGCGATACAGCAGTTGAAGTCTCTTACAGTGGACGGGTTCCAATCAAGTCAACATAAAAACATTGCCGCCCGAAGTTTTACCTAAACCCAAGGGGTTACAGATTTTAAAATGCTTGATTATTCCGTTAAAAAAAATTTACAACAATGTCAGTAAGGAAAAGTGCATTTAATTCAAAGCTTACGGGATAGAAACTTTTCACACCTGGTAAATACTACTCACATCCAAAAAAGTTCAGGTTTCAAAAATGAGTTGTGTGCAAGTCTTTTCTCGAGTTTTACGAACAAGAAGAGAAAGTCCTGCAGCACGTAGACTCTTGAATACTAGATGCGCTCAAGTTATACTTTTTTCATGATGGGACCAGATAGAAACTTCTGTTTGTTTATTTAAATACACGTGGACTCTTTGTAAATGCGTGCCAGAGATGACAGTACTGTACATTCCATAGAACTCTAGTGGCAGGAACGTGTAATCATTTGTTTTCTCTATTTTCGTGGTGTGACAGTTGAGTGAGGCATGTGGTGATGTTACCATGTATGTGTCTAATGTACGTTCCTGGGTGTGACAGTTCAATGAAGGCAGACCATCGTGTGACAACAAACCAAGAGAATTAAGTGAGGCATGTGGTGATGGTAACATGTTCTTGCAATGAAAGCGTCACCATTTTAAGTATCAAAAACAGTCCTAGCTCTCGTCGCTACCACTAGAATTCAAAGCACTCTACAGTGCTACCATCTGTCACACATTCACAAAGAGTCCATGTGTATTTAAAAAAGAACTAGAAGTTTCTATCTGTTTCCAGTCCTGAATAACAGCAATGGAGGTAACACACGAGGAACAATATGAAGCTTTGTAATTCTGATTTCGTCTCAACAAATCTTCATTTGAGGCCTATACAATGTTACAGGAGGCCTATGTAGAGTCTGTTCTTCCCTGCAGCAAAGCTCGAAAGTGGTTTAAAATGTTTAAAGAGCGGAGACAATTTCAAAGGAAGGTGGACCCGGCACTGCTCTTACGGAAGATGACATCATCACTGCTGCTGCCACTGAGAGAGAGGATCGACGAATTACCTTAAGATCACTTTCTGAAATACTGAACATTTCATTGGGTACCACCCACACGTTGGTGACAGAAACATTACACATGAGACGTGTTTGTGCTCGATGGGTTCCAGGACTGTTGATTCCCTAACAAAAGGACATTCGCATACAAGTCTGCATGCAGTTAAAGTTGATGTTAGAGGAAGATCCGGAGGTTCTTTCAGGCGTGATCACTGTTGATGGAACTTGGCTACATCATTTTGATCCTGAGAGCAAACAGCAACGTTCAGTGTGGAAATCTCCCACATCACCAACCCCTAAAGAAGGAAAAGTGGTTGTTTCTGCTGGGAAAGTTATGGTCATCTCATTCTTTGATATTCATGGAATGGTTTATGAGCATGCTGTACCTGCACACACATCAGTAACCGGACAATACTTTTCAAGTTCATATCAGGCGCAAAAGACCACATTTCCGTGAAGCAGGCTGGATGCTGCACGACGATAATGCGCGGCCGCATATTGCCAATGTTGTTGCTGAATATCTTCCAAAAATCAACGTGAAATACATCCGTCACTCTCCCTATAGTCTGGATTTAGTCCCAAGTGACTTTTCTATTCCCTAACTTGAAGAAACGCCTTTGTGGCAGGCATAACCCATCATCAGAAGCAGTGGTGAAGGCTGCATAGGCGATTTTGAAGGATCTCTCAAACGGTTTCCAGCTGTCTTTGAAGACTGGCAGTAACGCTGGGACAAGTGCATCACATTCAGGGGAGACTATTTCGAGAAGGACCATCAAAATTATGAGGATGAGTAAAGGTACGTTGTCTAAAATAATTGTGATCATTCTTTATTGAACAGCCCTCGTAACTTAAACGCACATCGTACAGTTTTAACTGAGTTGTGAATTAACTAGCCTGGCTTTAGGCACTGTCATTAGTTAAATTTACCGTCTACAGTGATCAAAATGTTTTACTCCAGCAGAAAAAATTAATGACGTGAGATAATGAAAATATTTCGTGGTCGCTTCCATAAGTTTGTACATGTTTTGCGACCATATGTGATGGGTACACACTACCAATAGCCGAGCAGAATCACTCAGGCGGTTTCGTCTGTCGCGCTCATTCGGGAGGTCTGGGTTGAATTGCCATGGCCGACGTACCTAGCCCATAGATCTTTTCGGGATTTCCCGTCAATGCTGGACAGCTTAATGACATCTCCAAACCTCCTGTCCCACCATTTCATCTCTATATAATTTCACTTCATGACTCATCTTTTGGGCTCTTTCATGGTAAAGTGTTGACGTTGCGTTTGCACTCCTGCTAAACACCTCCTCCCCCGGTAGGACGGACTACGACCGGTTGTTGGACTGATGATCGTGATAGATAGGGTACCTGTTGTACTGACCAACCGGGCAGTTTCCAACTACTCAGGTATAGGGACCGTGCCCTCTGTACTGTTCTGACTCTTTGGGTCGACCGCTGTCTGTCTCATCTCGCGCCATCCTTCCTCCCGAAAATGCCTCACTTGAGGCATAGGTACAATAGATCCAGTGGACGATTTTAACCTATCCTATCATATACCCTATGATTGATTTATATAAACATATTGTATAACACTGATATTGCGTGCAGAGCTTTGTTGAAGTAGACAGTAGTAATAACAAGAGAGCAGGGTGTAGAATATTAAAGAAAAACACTGTCTTTTGGTGATAACACAAAATATAAGTGTAAGCAAACATTCTTCATTTATATAACGAGAGAAGTTTACAGAACCTTTATTATAAAGGCGACGTAGGAGTTTTCTATCGCTCTCAGAACGTTATACAGTGACAGCTGAAAATAATAAGTAACATGACATACGAGGCATGTCCGTAAAATAAGGTCTCCACGGCGCTGGAGCCGTGACGAACGCTATTACGCAACACTGGCGTGTAGTTTGGTTTCACCCCCTCAAATCCCCACCACAACGAACCCGGGCAGCCGTTTGCGATGGAGCTTCCTATCACTTCCGCCGACAAGTGCAAGTTGCGTGCAGTGATCCGTTTTTTAAGTACCAATGGCACTACCACCACTGAAATTCATCGTCAGTTATGCGTAATCTATGGGCCACAGTGTATGGATGTGCGAAAGTGGGTCAGAGAGTTCAAAGACGGACGTACAGACGTCCATGACGAACAGCGTTCTGGTCGACCTTCAGTTTCAGCCGAAGTAATTGCAAAAGTGGAGCAAGAAATGCTTAAAGATCGGCGTGTAACAGTTCGCGAGCTGTGCGAACTTATCCCTGAATACAGTAAGACTACGATTGCCAAGATTTGGACCGAATATTTGCATTATCGCAAGGTGTGTGAGACGTGGGTCTCCTGGACCAGTTCGGATGGCACATCGTCATCCATCCCTCTTACAGTCCAGACTTAGCACCTAGTGATTATCATCTGTTTCCTGAGTTGAAGTCACACCTGGGTAGAACACATTTCCAGACCGACGATGATTTGTAAAACGAGGTTGAGCGCTACCTGAGCAACTTGGCGGGAGAGTGCTATGACAACGGTATACAAAAACTGCCACAGCGCATGCAAAAGTTCATCGATCGTAATGGTGATTACGTTGAAAAATAGCTGTAGGTTCCGCCTTTCCACCAATATAACATTAATTAGCAATAAACATGTTTTGTATATTGAATACAATTGGATACCCTATTTTACGGACACGCCTCGTATTTAAAAAAATGTAATGTTGACACTCATTGTTGCGTAAAGAGGCCAGTTGCGAGTTAAACATTTCATGCCTTACGCTAAGTGTGCTTGCAAATGAAAATACTCTGAAACAACTGAATGACGACGGACTTGCGACCATGCGAAGAGAGTTATACATAAAGGATGTATAAAAAAGTAAAATCAAATCACATAATGTACTGTTTTATTTTTATATTAAAATACATGCTATTTCAGTATCATTTTTCATATTTCTTTCTTGCTGATATACATATTTCGTTGCATTTTTAATTTTAATAAAAGTAAAAGTTCATACATATCTTATAATATAATTATATGATATTCGTTTGTTTATTTGCATATTTTTTGAATATTCGGAAATGTTTGATTACGTATACATTTTACACATGTTATGACATATCCGTACATATACTCATTACTCCATATTTTTTTGCACCTTCGTACATATTTTCATACATATTTTATTACAATGCATATTCATTTAAAATGTTTTGTCATAATTGATACTGATATTAATACATTTTCAATTGAATACAATTTTTAAATGTTATAATTATGTTATTCTCCGAAAAGAAAAATACTGTACAATTTCTTTTCTATAAAAAATCAAATTTATACATAGAATATTTTGACCCTCGGTCGCTCTTTCAGTTTGTGGATAAACATAACCTATAAATTGTAAATGAAAATAAATGCAAAACGTCATTAGTTAGGATTGAGCCGATTCAAGACGACTTCACCCGAATAAGGTCACATATTCCAGCGTGACGGCTCAGTTTAATTCACTAACCACAAAAAGTCCTAAAGGTGCCTATAAAAATTTTCACTTCAAAAAGCAATGTACGAATTTTCCATCGCCCATAGAGCGTTATACACAACAACTGAAAATAAGTAAAATGATACAGAGAACTAGTCATAAGAACATACTATAGTGAACAGTAACAGGTTTTTATAAAGTGAATATTGAGTCACGGGTAATGTAATTTTGTTGAAGACACGTACTGCTTTTACTGAGAAACTTGACAACTGGGAGCTAAAGTCGCTGAATTATTATCGTCGGAAGACTTGCTCGAAAGCAGATCTTGAATTTCAGTAAAGACAATGAGATAAAAACGATTTAGGAATATCGGGGTTGACCACTCCTACTCCGAGTTGCTCCAGATGATAGGATTACCTTAAGGGAAAGATGAGGGAAGATGTTATTGCTTTACTTGGACCTTACCGAGCGACATGTCTCAGAAGATAGCGTCCGAACTTCCCTACCTATTAGCTTTTATGAAGATTTTTCTAATCACTCGGCAGGTGCTTAGATGGATACTTACTGGTAATGACCAGAAGCGAAAATGTTTAAGAATCGAATACACTATACTCTAGTACTTTTAAGAATCCAAACCATCATTCGAATGAAAGTTCTCAGACTCTGCAAATCCAGAAAACTTATTTGAAATTATGCATAGAGAATACAACGACATTTAATATCAAGATGGAGATTAATTGCTCTTTCACACCAGCCGTGTGTAGGACGCAAAATAAAAGGGTAGAGCCAGACAGAAAATAGTGGTCCGAACTATAAAGCCCGGGCCTTAAAATACTTACAGCATAGTACGACTGCTGTTCAATAAAGAATGATCATAAATTTTTTACAGTCATAATTTTTCGCACTAAAATCCAATCTTATTATATTCTGTTAGCTTAATGTAAGACACACGCCGTATTATTTTCATTGTTGGTACTCCTGGTTCGTGCCTGTGAGAACCAGGCAAGCTCAGATATGTTCAGTATGGCCTACCGCTGCAATGGAGGTAACATGCAGTTAAAGTTGATGTTAGAGGAATATCCGGAGTTGCTTTCAAAAGTAATCACTGGTGATGAAACTTGGTTACATCATTTTGATCCCGAGAGCAAACAGCAAAGCTCAGTGTGGAAATCTTCATCACCAACACCCAAGAAAAGCAAAAGCGGTTGCTTCTGCTGGGAAAGTTATGGTCATGTCATTCTTTGATATTCATGGAGTGATTTATCAGCATATTGTACCTGCACATACATTAGTAAATGGAAAATACTATAGGGATGTCCAGCCACCACCCGTGCCAGGAACTCATTCCCTTCCCTAAGATAGTGCTACAGATGACCAAGACAGTGGGCTATTCAACATGCTTCCTGATCTGCTTGAAGACTGCGAGGCACCCATTGGGCACACACTTTGTGCAAGAGCAGTCGTTCCTTCAAAATGGTGTGAACACTTCCAACGCTAAATCCGACCTCAGCGGTTATGCCTTTCACTGTCGGTAATGCAGTGTGGTGCTCCAGACCGAGCATCATCGGCTAACGACACCCGTCCTCCCCTGAAGCACTTGTACCACGACTTGAGCCTTGACATGCAGTGTTCGCCGTACAATTGTAACATTTGTCGATGAATGTCCGTTTCCCCTATTCCTTCCGCTGTCAGACAACATACACCTCTTTGCTCTTCTTTCGACTCCCCCATTTTACAGTTTGCAATGTGACTAGCAGCGTTGGATGATTGATGCATGATGCTGCTATCTTTGTATAGTCACATGACATGCACGCGTGCCCTCTAGCAACAGGCTGTGAACTTCCACGCTCTGGTCGGAACAACAATTCGTTACACACGCAACGATATTACCATACTGTCACTGGTTTGTGATCTACCACACTCCATCTCGTTTCTTGTAGAACGTGCTATGACTTTGTGGGTTCGTGAAATAAAAAGTCTAGGTTACAAACATCAAAAATTGCTCTTTATTTCCGTAGAAACACAATTTGTCAACCTTTACAGTCGCTGAATTACGTCACATACACAATACAACTTTTAAGGTCAACGACCACAACGCAGCTCATACAGCTGTTCACGCACGCGAGTTCAATTAACAACTGACTGCTCGTGGCACGGCACGGCAAGGTACTGGCAGGCTGTATTAGCCCGAAGATTGTTGCTGCGTGCCCACCCAGGATTGGGTTTAACCGCATGTAGGATTTTCTTTTCTTTGATATTTGAGGATGGGTTTGTTTGTATAAGGGTGATGGTTAGATTTGAGGTAGAAATTTACTCCTCTAACGAGGACAGGATGCTTGCCTGATGCACCCTGGCGATATAATAGATTTAATTTAATTTATTGTGGATAATTTTGAGGCCAAACAACTCTTGGTTAGATTATGGGAGCTCAGCTGCTGGATCTGCTCCGTGGTTACGTCGGATGCCCGCAAGCCATGTGGGGGACCCGGAATAGTTGGCGACGACGTCTAGTTGGATTATAACCACCAAGAGACCTAACCAGGGCACTCCTGTGAGACGGTAAAATTGCGTACAATTTTTTAGCCCAGCACCTAATTTCATCCTCCAAGTATGGAAGTGATGAGGCTTCATGAAGGAGTGTTCGAAAGAGATATAACTTCACGCGGACTGGCATCGATCGAGAACTCAGCATAAGGTGCAAGGAAGCAATAGCTCCCTGAACCCTCGCCGAGAGTTCCCTGATGTGTCGGCGAAAATTCAAAACTCTGTCTAACTCAACTCCCAGGTATTTGATAGAGGGTAACCATTCTATCCTTCGACCTCTGAAGTTGAAATTTGGACAGTCTGTGGGGGTGTATCGCTTAGTGAATAGTATGGCGTGGCTTTTGGTTAACGGACCGCCACCAACGCCGGCATCACTCTTGTGTGAGACGGAGGTGTCTTTGTATTGGGTTGAAGGCTCTGAGGACGTGCCTATCTTTGCAGAATAGCAGCACGTCGCCAGCGTATTGTGCCATTTCGACGCGCGGCTCAGTTGAAAAGTCTGCCATGTATACACTGAACAGTGTGGGAGATAGTACAGAGCCTCCGGGGACTCCGCCTCTCAGAGGTCTAAGAGAAGCTGTTTTCCCCGCGACTGTGACTTTGAAAGTGTGATGCTTAAGAAAACTGTTTAGTTTGTTGGTTAGTTGAGTTGGTAGGCCCAGGTGAATAAGTTTATGAAGCAGTCCTGTGTGCCTGGGGGTAGAGAAGGCCTTCTCGACATCCAATGACACCGCCGCCGTGAACGCCTGTTCCTGGAAACACAGCGCAGCATTCTCCACGGTTCGCAGCATCTGTTGGACTATCGAATGCCCAGGACGAAATCCAAATTGATGGGCAGGTATGGCTTGAATGTCACCCAAAACTGGGGACAAGCGGGTGAAAACTTTCGAGAGGTTAGAAAGGAGGCTTATGGAACGGTAGTTTGAAGGATGTACCGGGTCCTTCCCAGGCTTCAATATGCAGATCACTCTGGCCCCTCTCCACTCTCGCGGAAAGTGACCGACAGTTAGACACATACTGAAGACTTTTGTGAGGAACAACACGCCATTGAAAAGAAGATGGCGGAGCATGAGGGAGGTAAGCCCATGAGGTCCCGCCGCCTTTTTAGGAATGAGACTCTGAAGAGCGCCTTGGACTTCACTAGGACGGACGACGGGAAGTCGGTACGCATCCTCAGGAGGTCGGCGAAAGAATCGACGCACCTCCCTTCGGACACGTTCCAAAAAGATGTCGTCCTGAGGGTCTGTTCTTGGGCACAAACACATCTGCCTTGGATTTAGTATCATACTGCTCGTGGCGGGCGGCGGCTACCTTTTTATATATTTCACACTATTCTAGAAATTCGAGGAATGTTCTCAAGCAATGAGGATGGCGTTAGAAGAAAGACGAGCTCTACAGAAATCCGTCTCCTTCCCCACCCCCGTTTCGGCGAACTTTTATCTCCGCACTGCGCTGCTCGTCTCTTTGATCTCGTCGCCCGCGCCGCCTCGAATCAACAATTTGTTTACGACAGTACTTATAAAAGCAGTTTTTTCCAAAACTTTCTCAAAAATGCAGTTTATACGTATAATATTAAATGCACACGTTAAGCTCAAAATCAGTTATCAGCGCAATAATATATTATTTTCATTATGAAACTGACATCAACATCATATACTGTTTTAAAGTCAAACTTATTGCAGCTATTTTACAGAGAATCGAAGTATTGGATAAACGTTCCATCTAAAGTGTATACTTGAAGATATTCTTGTCGCTTTCTTGAAAATAACATTTCGGTTTTAAGCTATACTATTCACACACACCAACTGTTTCAAAAATACTTTGGTATATTCACGGAACCTCAAATATACAATCGCAATAAAAGCTACATGTTCGAAGTGTTGTATGGAACGTGATAATGAATACGTCAACCACGGTATTGGTTCATGTTGCATTAATACATATAAAAGCAGCTTTTGACAATAAAGTAATAACTCGACATGACACATCAAATATCGTCAGGTTGCATATATTGAAATACATCGGTTATCTAATGGCAGCATGTCAATTTTTTGTACTAGTCAATTTATTAATGGACATCTGGCAATTGACAAAATCACTAATCGTCATATTACGGCTGCCGGGTGCTCTGAGCTTACAGTAATGTAAAACAAGTATGAACGTCTGGTTTTTATACAAGCGTGATGCTTTACAACTTTTAATGACAAATAAATCCCTTCGTTTATTACAAAATAAGCATGGTTTGATAAGCCTATATAAAGCCAGAGAAATCTTTATATTCGTAACCAAATCTTGTTGATATAGACGCTTATGGCGGAAATAAACTTCTGCCCAACGAACCATCAGCCTCTTCATCTCATCGGAAAAGTACGGTAACTGCGTGGGTTACGTAGATTAGGAAACCTGGTTTGCAGAAATTTAACACAACTTTTGCTGCAGTAAAAGGACAGGAAATTGACATTCAGCTGTCTTCCAGGCTGACTCGGTGTTTTGCTGCACGAAAACAAATGAAAGAAATCACTGAGATACACTTTAATCGTCGACTGTCACAATAACCAGAAAACAATTGCAGCTCTAACACCTTGCAGGTATTTATACTTCCCTATCATTGTTTCTAGACAGCTGCTGACCTTTCTATAACTTTGACACCAGCAACAATGGGCAGAACGTTTTGGAGCCTCTCTCATTGCTTTCTCTCCTGACAAGTGGCCTCCAGCACGACAATGCCACGGGGTGACAATATGTCGTTCTAAACTTTCCGAAATACTGACTGTAACTATTACTTCCTCATTCCCAACAAGCCATACTTTCAAATTAGGTAACAGGAACAAATAACTTGTGACTAAGTCTGGTGAACAGGGTGGAGGAAGAACCAGTTCATGCACTTTCGCCATTGTTAGAGCGGTGCGTTATCCTGGTGAAACATCACCTTTTCTGTGCTTACCTCAATCTCTCTTCAGTCCACGCCAATTTCAGACGATACAACAAGAAGGAGAACTGACTGCGTTTACAGCTCTCCGTTTTTCATGTAGTCTATGAGAATTATTCCATGGGAACTACAAAACATGGTTAAATTCTTCGATGCACTTTTATCAGCTTTTATTATCGTGCTCCTCGTCATCATCCTCTTTTTCATTATTTTCGTCGTCGTCGTCGTGTCGTCCTCCTCGGCCCCCTCGCCATCATCGTAGTCCTCATCATCGTCCTCATCATTGTCGTCATCATCAAACCAATTCCATCAATTTTGTTTTAAAGCATTTTCTAATATATACAAATTATTGCAATTTAATCTTTTATTGAGACACATTGAAAATGCAAATACCAAAGGGAAAGTGGCGCATTGCATTTTCTATAAGGGTTTTGTAAACTTCAATGAGTGTAAGAATGTGCCCAGCTTCTCTAAATACATGTATCGTGTGACTCACCACAATGTGAAAAGTTTCCTGTATACTTTCCACACTGTTCCAATACTATTTGTACGGTCTACTTCAAAATAGTTACACACTTCAATCGATACCATTGTTGTACAAAGCATTAATGGTAGGCATACCTCTAAAATAAGGTCGTGAAACAAACAAATGGAAGTAAAAGACAAATATTTACATACGTTGAGGTTCAAAATGCTTTAAGTTCTTTTTTTTCTGTTGCATTTACCGATTTTGGTCAACGAAATATTGTGTATGTCTACCCACTACAAGGAGGCAAGTGGGGCCTGAAGAGGCGGAGAGGTTTGAACTGTTTATCTGCTCTGTTATTAGATCTGTATACCACGAAATGAATGTATGAGAGTACATATGAGTCACCCATGCTGTCAGATCTAATGCTCGTTTCAGTAACTGCAGTGATATGTATTATGTACTGTCTACCCACCAAAAGAAGACAAGCGAGGCATGAAGAGGGAGAGAGGTTTGAACTGTTTATCTGCTCTGTTAGTGGATCTGTTTACTACGAAATGAGTATATAAGAGTACATATGAGTCACTCATACTGTCAGATCTAATGCTCGTTTCAGTAACTGTAGTGATAGGTATTGTGTACTGTCTACCCACCACAAGAAGACAAGCGGGGCCTGAAGAGGGAGAGAGGTTTGAACTGTTTATTTGCTCTGTTAGTAGATCTATTTACTACGAAATGAGTGTATGAGAGTACATATGAGTCACACATGCTGTCAGATCTAATGCTTGTTTCAGTAACTGTAGTGAGAGGTATTATGTATACACGAGTAAAGTGGCAATACTATGAATCTTAAATCAACCCAGCATATTTATTTTATGGAGGCGGAGAGCATAAACATGATACGGACAGTAAAAAAGGATTACGTAACACATTCCTATGGTGTGCCTTCTTGTGTTGTGGACAGTACCTGTCATTACTTAGAATGAGTCATGAAACAAGGTATTACGTCAGTTAAGTCAATCTCATTCACACGTATCTTACATGTGTACTTCACCTTCGTTTTCTATGTTTTCATTTAGACACAAGTGGTCATGGAATGTAATGTTATACACAGTTTTACTTTATATTAAAATATAGACGAACTTAACTATAGTATAATGATTTTACTGTCATTTCAATAATCTATTTTGTTTTCTGGTGTATACGCTTCTTTGATCGGTCTGTTTCCAACCATTCTTTGCATCAATTTTGCTGGCATACTTGTTAGTGTAATAGTGCGGTTGCTTTCGCTCCGGTTCGCTGGTATTTTTTCTAGATAGATAGTATAGAGTGTCCCAAGTTAAATATTTTAAGCACAATTTGAATGTTGTTGATTCAAATTTTTTTATCATTTCCACTGATACACTATGTATTCCTGGACTTTTTTTATTTGTGAGATACTTGTTTTCAGTTCTTGTAGATTGAACTTATTTGTAATATATCCTTTGATTTATTTGTCTAATTGCACCTTAACTTTGTTTCTCTAAGATATTATTTTCTCTTTTAACTTGTTTTGCCAAGTATTCGCATCTGTGTGAAAGCATTGGCAATTTTTAACATTCGTTAATTGTTTATTTTTGAATTCCATAGGTTCTATATTTACATATAACGTTTCTTTGTTGATTACTCTTGTAATGAGCTTTGATATGGCCATTTTTTAAAATGGAAACGGGATTTTTACGCATCGGTTGTCAAATCGTCCCAAACACAACTCCCAGAGCGTCTGGAGGGCAACTAACATCTTATTATTGGGATGTGAGAAGGAGAAAAGATGCAGTGGAAGATCCAGAGCAGAAACAAAATACAATAACAACAGCTTCTTGGATACTGTTTATTTTTCGACTAGAAAATCGTCATCTCCTAAACACCTAAAGGTTGATATTGAAAGTTCAGAAACCCAGACTGCACATAAATAGTGATAAACTGACGTTAGGTCTGACTTTAACATGTTCAAAAACAAAATTAACTTCACCGGGTCATGGTGGCACTATGGGAAATCATCTGGGCCAACAGGAACATCTAGAGGTTTAGTAAGAGAAGATGCTACATTATAAAACTTCAGAAAACAAACATGGTAAAAATTTATTAGAAGATCCTGGTTACAAAACAGCAATAGACTTCCACTTAGAGAAATATCTGCATACATTTTTCACGGGTTTTAAAAAGAGCTACAAGAACCCTCCCAGCAACTTGTATGTTTCTGTGAGGTTTCTGGAGATATACAACTTTTGAAGAAGCTTTCACATCTTTCATGATACTTGGCATTAATACAACAAGCCCAAGGCTGAAGTGACTCTGGACATTTGTAACGAGATGAGCATTTAATTACATTTCTCAACATGCAGTACAAACTTTAGCTTTAGGGTGACTTTCGAATAGCCAGTTGGGACTTCACTTAAGACAAGAGAAAGGCAAACAAAATTACATTCATATACTACCTTGTTTGTGTGTTACCAAGTTTCAACTTTTCCACCACTTTGTGCACTTTTGCCTCGAGTACCTTACAAACACACTCACTTTAATTACGTTGTGGGTTGCTGAAGCTTGCTACGAGTTTAAGCACCGCTTTTAGCAAACTGAAAAAATTATATAAGATGCACCTTACCCTCTGTTAAACATAAAAGTGGCTTAGCAGGTATATGAAAAAAAGTGAGCAAAAAACCACATATACTTTTATTAAAACCTCTGAGTTCCTCTTTTAAACTTCCAGCTGTTTATATGTATCTACATGTGCACTGAGTTCAGGCGACAATGTCTGTATAAGGTGCTAGGCTCGAACCCCTTAGCAAACATCCCTTAGCTTCTTCGCGGATTTCCCAAATTCGCTAAGAGCAGCTAAGAAACTAATTACGTCCTCCAAAGTTTATATGCTTACACCTGTCTCCTCTTGACATTTTATTTCACTTTACAGCTCTATTGGCTACCTCAAGCTTCCACAATGTGGCGAAAGTTTCACCGTTGCAAATCGGCGGAGCCCCCTCCTTGATATTTATATCCCGATGCTGTATATTCTTCAACTCATTACACATTACTCATAATTCCTTTCCAATGGAGAAATCACCAGCCATTTGTACGAACTCCAAGTCGCCCAATGAATATTTATGTTACCTATATTTAAAATCACATACATTTCAAAAACTATCAAAGTTAAGTCATATTGGACGGTGAATGAAATAATGTTCAAGTACAGTATACATAGAGCTTGGAGTTACCAGACATTCATATTTCAGGACAAGAGAAAACTTCCAACGTGAAGTCATACGGACGATGAACGAAATGATGTTCAAATGAGTACAGAGTACATAGAGCTTAGAGTTACCAGGCATTCATCTTTCAGGATAAGAGAAAACCTCCAACGTAAAGTCATATCGGACGATGAATGAAATAACGTTCAAATGAGTACATGGTACATAGAGCTTAGAGTTACCAGACACTCAACTTTCAGGATAAGAGAAAACCTCCAATGTTGAGTCATATCGGACGATGAATGAAATGATGTTCAGATGAGTACAGAGTACATAGAGCTTAGAGTTTCCACAAATTCATCTTTTAGGATGAAAGAAAACCTCCAACATAAGATAATATCGGACGATGAACGAAATGATGTTCAAATGAGTACAAGGTACATAGAGCTTAGAGTTACCAGACATTCATCTTTAAGGATCAGAGAAAGCCTCCAACGTAAAGTTATATCGGACGATGAATGAAACGATGTTGCAATGAATACAGGGCACATAGAGTTTAGAGTTACGAGACATTCATCTTTCAGGATAAGAGGAAACCCGTAAATGAAGTTATCGAAATAAGTCGCCTTGTTCGATATTCGTTCATGAAACAGAGGTGAACACCAGCATATATACTATAGGGGCTAGCAAGTTAATATTCTCTATTTATTCCCTTCCCATGAAAAAAGAGTGGAACGTCAAAGTCATTAAGTGACAACCGTTTGTTAAAAGATTTAAGGTAGGGACTGTGTTCGAGTACTCCGGTAATAGCTATAAAGTAAATATTAAAAGCAGAAGCATTATTAACAGTGAATTATTCTTCATATTTAAGTTTGATTATACAACAAGTAAGTGAAGTTTGAGTGTAAACATAGTGACTCATAAATAAAGCCATAAAGTAGCTGGATAAATAAGATATTCATTATTCAGGGAGTATCAAAGCATGAATTTTAATTGAAATCTCCACGTCATATATTTGGATCAAGCGCAGCAGCTAGCTTATTTATTCACAAGCTGATTACCCCGTGAGATATATGTATTCCCCGCACAGATGAGATAGAGAAGTTTTCTAGTTCACAGGCGTATATGAGCATTCTCATGACGATTGATGTGCTACTGAAATGCCAGGAAATAAAGTAATGCATGAAAATATAAAATAATAAGACTAATAATTGAAAGGAATTAATAACCGTGGAATGTAAAATGCGCAACTTTCTTGGTTTATGTTCCTATTATTAGCTATGGTAGTCCAGTTCAGTGATAAAATCCAGTACTTGTATCTACCCTTATATCATACTAAGGCAGTTGTATACATTGTATACATACATTGAGCTCCTTAAGCTTCTAAAGTGCCACTTTACTAAATCTAGAGCTAGAGCAAAGCCAGAGCGGACCCAGAGCCAAAGCCAGAGCGGGACAGGGGAGGTGGCCGGAGCTTAGCCAGAGCCAAGCCAGAGGTAAGGTGGAAAATGAAGTTAGAGTGAGTCCTGAGCGAAGCCAGAGTGGGACCGAAGTTTGGCCGGAGTCTAGTCAGAGCAAAGCCAGAGCCAAGTTAGAGTGATTTTAGAGTGGAGTTAGAGTGAGGTTAGAATGAAGCCGGAGAGAGGCCAGAGTGGATCCTGAGCAAAGCCAGAGCAACGCTAGAGTAGATAAAGAGCCTTTGGTGATGGGAATAAAAAAGGCATAGAGTGCAAGATCGGGGCTATAAGGTGGATGTGCTACACAGGTAATGTCGAATCGAGCCAGAAACTGCGTGACTTGATTTGCGACGTGAGGTTGTACATTGTCATGATGAAGTCGTCACCCAGTACGAGAAAGCTGTGGTGGTTTCTTTGTAATGTACGCCCTCAGTGTAGCCAATACTGACGTGTAGTATGCTGCTGTAACAGTAGTGTGAGGGAGAACTGCATGTGACTTGAGTTCGTGTATTGTCATGATGAAGTCGACAACCGAGAAAGTTCTGTTCGAGAAACCTCTGGTCCTTTCTTTGTAATGTGCTTTCTCAGTGTAGCCAATGCTGACGTGTAGTATGCTGCTGTAACAGTAGTGTGAGCGGAACTACATGTGACGTGAGGTCGTAAATTGCCATGATGAAGTCGACATCCGAGAACGTTCTCTCCGAGAAAGCTCTGGTCGATTCTTTGTAATGTGCTTCCTCTTTGTAGCCAATGCTGACGTGTAGTATGCTGCTGTAACAGTAGTGTGAGCGGAACTACATGTGACGTGAGGTCGTAAATTGCCATGATGAAGTCGACATCCGAGAACGTTCTCTCCGAGAAAGCTCTGGTGGTTTCTTTGTAATGTGCTTCCTCTTTGTAGCCAATGCTGACGTGTAGTATGCTGCTGTAACAGTAGTGTGAGTGGTAACTGCATGCGACGTGAGTTCGTGTATTGTCATGATGAAGTCGACACCCAGTCCGAGAAAGCTCTGGTCGTTTCTTTGTAATGTGCTTCCTCTTTGTAGCCAATGCTGACGTGTAGTATGCTGCTGTAACAGTAGTGTGAGTGGTAACTGTATGCGACGTGAGTTCGTGTATTGTCATGATGAAGTCGACACCCAGTCCGAGAAAGCTCTGGTCGTTTCTTTGTAATGTGCTTCCTCTTTGTAGCCAATGCTGACGTGTAGTATGCTGCTGTAACAGTAGTGTGAGGGGGAACTGCATGCGACGTGAGTTCGTGTATTGTCATGATGAAGTCGACACCCAGTCTGAGAAAGCTCTGGTCGTTTCTTTGCAATGTGCTTCCACAGTGTAGCCAATACTGACGTGTAGTATGCTGCTGTAAAAGTAGTGTGAGGGGGAACTGCATGTGACATGAAGCCGTGCATTGTCATGATGAAGTCGTCACCCAGTCCAAGCAAGCTCTGGTCGTTTCTTTGTAATGTGCTTCCTCAGTGTAGCCAATACTGACGTGTAGTATGCTGCTGTAACAGTAGTGTGAGGGGAAACTGTATGGTAGTAAATCATTCCATTACAGTCAAAGTATTTGATCTCCATCGCTTTACCTGCAGATGGAACAACTTTTGCCTTTTTTGTGTTGGAGAACCTGGCGATTTCCACACTGTGCTGGCTGGTTCTCTTTCAGGATCATAATGATGCACGCATGACTCATCACCGATGATGATCAAAGCTTCGGGGTATTCGATTTGAGAACTCTGAAGCAGTGCTCAAGAAAAGTGAGCGATTCTTAAGGACCTGACGAAAAATGGTCTACAGCACGTGTTCAAGGACTGGTAGAGATGTTGTAAAAAGTGTATTGAAGTAGGAGGGGACTACTTTTGAAAGGATCATATAAATATTGAATTGAAGTAATAAACGTCTGTGAATAATGTGAGCCAGTCTTCGTTGATTAGCGCTCGTATATTGTCTCAAAGTTGCACGCTTGTCCTATTATTGGTTCAGGTTCAGGTTTATATGGATCACACTTTAATTCTGCTAGAAATTAAAGTTTGGTAACGCTAAGCTATATGGACTAATGGCTTATTTAAATATCATTTCGTTATCGTGCAATATGACTTAATGTTGGAGAATGTAATTTAAAAACAAAATAAAATATTAGCTTATAGGTAAACGCACAAATGCGTGCGCACACATAGACGCATATACGAGGTTTTGTCCTAAATGCAGTAGAGGGTACTCTGGGTGTTTATTTTTTGGGTACAATGAATTGCTTCTACAGTTGCTCTATATGGTTTATACAAAGTAAAACCAGCCTCTTCACTTTCATATCCAACATAATCCGGACACAGAGATCTTTACAAATGAACATGTTGCAGGCAATGGAACAAGAATTTTCTGGCGGGAGGGGGCGAACTTAGGAAGATTGGATAGTCGACCGACACAACTGAACATGGACCACCTAATGAAACGTTGGAAACATTCCAAAAATCAATGTAAGGTTTCTTTTTCGAAGTGTAAGATTTACTGACTGTTTTACACACAATCCAAAGTCTTAGACGTTTCATATCTGCCCAGGAGCAGCTGTACGTTCAACTACACCTGCAGCGAGAAGCACGCCCTTCATTTCTCTCTGGCTGTTAGTTTGTTATTAAACACATACAATGATTAGTTCAGATTTTCCGTTTTCTGAATGCCGTTTTTATGCTTTTACTTTTTTTTTTTTTTTTTTTCAAGATTGTGTTAGTGCGATCCACGTACAACTTTGGGGGAATATAATACACAATTGGGAGATTACATTACACTATTTACATCTCAGAGAAAATGTTGGAAGTGTCCTCCATCAGCATCTATACATGTTTGTACTCATCTCACCACATTCTCTGAAGTTTTACGGAGATTATATCGAATTGAGAGACCATTTTTTCCAGCTAGATGTAGCAACGTGGCATACATCTAATGACACCATGGAACTTGTAACTAGTTTCTTTGATAATCGAAACATCTCAAAAGGTCTGTGGCTCCCCATATCCCCTGATCTAACCTCACCGGATTTGTTTATTTTTTTGTGGGTATATCTAAAATAGCGTGTACAAGAATAGGCAATTGACTGTTGATGTTCTCAAGGAATCAATTCGAACCAAAATAAATAACATTGGTGAGGATACTCTCCGTAAAACTTCAGAGAATATGGTGATACGAGTACAAACATTTATAGATGCTGGTGGAGAACACTTCCAACATTTTCTCTGAGATGTAAATAGTGTAATGTAATCTCCCAATTGTGTATTATATTCTCCCAAATTTGCACGTGTGTCATATTATTGCTTCAAAGGTTATGGCCTATTGAAATGGTTCAGATTTATATGGATTGAACTGTATTTAGGTTTCTTCAAAGCAAACTATTTGCCCATATAGATCTGCTTACATGCGAGCGTTTTATTATATTTTTATTTAATTGTTTAAAGTTTTTATAATTGTATTTATATATTTAGTTTTTTAATAGTTTATATGCAGTGAAATTGTATTATTGAGGCCCGTAAGAACAGGGTAGAGACGGTACGAAACATTTTTAAGGTATCATTATTCTGTTATATCTTATAGTTCAAATATTCAAGGCTTGCAGGGTGCTATTGTCTGTACTGGATAATTGCTCATCTCTCAGCTCGTTAAAATTGTTTAGCGTGACATCGTACGATCAACTCGATTGTTTGTACCCAGGTAAAAGTGCCATTATTAGACACAGTCGTGGAGGACTCACTTTAGGTATACTCTAATGTAAAATAACGGTGTGTGAAGGCTCAAAGCTAAGTCGAGAATATTCCAGGACTCGATGTGGAAGTGCGGAGTAAATATGGCAGCTAGCCATCCTGTGAGATAATGTTTGATTGCTGTTTGAAAAATGTCACGGTCAGTTTCAAATGTTACAGCTAAACATTTTGTATTCTGTTGTGCAAGCTAAAGCATTTTATTGTTGGTGAATATCTGCAATAGACAATTAAATATAATATATAAAGGTATATTAAATACCTTTCTATCAGGTCGAAACGTGGGTGATACGAATTAACCTCTCGTTGATATTCAGCCCTGAAGCTATATCAACTCACAAGAGTACAAAGTCAAAATCAAATCAGTCTACATTAAAGGGACATACCAGCCAGACCGGGCTTGACTTCTCACCCTGAATGTTCCGGATTGTGTTTCATTCCTTTACTGGAAGTTCCCCGAGGATGTACAGAATGACGGAGAATAAAGTTTATTGAAGGATGTGCTTTAGAGTCCACATTCACTGTATTGCTTTCACCCTAAACAAGTTTTTTGCTTTCTCTTTTGGTACACAGAAGGCATAAAGTAAATTGTATCCAACATAAGGATTCATTACGAGATTTAAGATCTGAATTCTCCCTTATTCCCAAAATAAACATTCTCACAAGGCCAGCGTGTACATACATGTGAAGCGGAATTTTTATTCGTAGTTAATTTCTCTCCATCTTTATCAGCCACACGTTCGGGGGCAATATGAAGCAAAATTTCTATCCGTTGCTGATTTCTCTCCATCTTTATCAGCCACACGTTCAGGCACCATATGAAGCAAGATTTCTATCTGTTGCTGATTTCTCTCCATCTTTATCGACCGCACGTTGAGGCACCATAGGAAGCAAGATGTCTATCCGTTGCTGATTTCTCTCCATCCTTATCAGCCACACGTTCAGGCACCATGTGAAGCAAGATTTCTATCCGTTGCTGATTTCTCTACATCCTTATCAGCCACACGTTCAGGCACCATGTGAAGCAAGATTTCTATCCGTTGCTGATTACTCTCCATCTTTATCAGCCACACGTTCAGGCACCATGTGAAGCAAGATTTCTATCCGTTGCTGATTACTCTCCATCTTTATCAGCCACACGTTCAGGCACCATGTGAAGCAAGATTTCTATCCGTTGCTGATTTCTCTCCATCTTTATCAGCCACACGTTCAGGCACCATATGAAGCAAGATTTGTATCCGTTGTTGATTTCTCTACATCCTTATCAGCCACACGTTCAGGCACCATGTGAAGCAAGATTTCTATCCGTTGCTGATTTCTCTCCATCTTTATCAGCCACACGTTCAGGCACCATATGAAGCAAGATTTGTATCCGTTGCTGATTTCTCTCCATCTTTATCAGCCACACGTTCAGGCACCATGTGAAGCAAGATTTCTATCCGTTGCTGATTTCTCTCCATCTTTATCAGCCACACGTTCAGGCACCATGTGAAGCAAGATTTCTATCCGTTGCTGATTTCTCTACATCCTTATCAGCCACACGTTCAGGCACCATGTGAAGCAAGATTTCTATCCGTTGCTGATTACTCTCCATCTTTATCAGCCACACGTTCAGGCACCATGTGAAGCAAGATTTCTATCCGTTGCTGATTACTCTCCATCTTTATCAGCCACACGTTCAGGCACCATGTGAAGCAAGATTTCTATCCGTTGCTGATTTCTCTCCATCTTTATCAGCCACACGTTCAGGCACCATATGAAGCAAGATTTGTATCCGTTGTTGATTTCTCTACATCCTTATCAGCCACACGTTCAGGCACCATGTGAAGCAAGATTTCTATCCGTTGCTGATTTCTCTCCATCTTTATCAGCCACACGTTCAGGCACCATATGAAGCAAGATTTGTATCCGTTGCTGATTTCTCTCCATCTTTATCAGCCACACGTTCAGGCACCATGTGAAGCAAGATTTCTATCCGTTGCTGATTTCTCTCCATCTTTATCAGCCACACGTTCAGGCACCATGTGAAGCAAGATTTGTATCCGTTGTTGATTTCTCTACATCCTTATCAGCCACACGTTCAGGTACCATATGAAGCAAGATTTCTATCCGTTGCTGATTTCTCTCCATCTTTATCAGCCACACGTTCAGGCTGAATATGAAGCAAGATTTCTATCCGTTGCTAATTGCTCTCCATCTTTATCTGCCACACGTTCGGGCGCAATATGAGGCAAGATTTCTATCCGTTGCTGATTTCTCTCCATCTTTATCTGCCACACGTTCGGGAGCAATATGAAGCTGGATTTCTATCCGTTGCTCATTTCTCTCCATCTTTATCTGCCACACGTTCGGGCGCAATATGAAGCAGGATTTCTATCCGTTGCTGATTTCTCTCCATCCTTATCTGCCACACGTTCGGGCGCAATATGAAGCAAGATTTCTATCCGTTGCTGATTTCTCTCCATCTTTATCTGCCACACGTTCGGGCGCAATATGAAGCAGGATTTCTATCCGTTGCTGATTTCTCTCCATCTTTATCTGCCACACGTTCGGGCGCAATATGAAGCAGGATTTCTATCCGTTGCTGATTTCTCTCCATCTTTATCTGCCACACGTTCAGGCGCAATATGAAGCTGGATTTCTATCCGTTGCTGATTTCTCTCCATCTTTATCTGCCATACGTTCGGGCGCAATATGAAGCATGGATGTCTATCCGTTGCTGATTTCTCTCCATCTTTATCTGCCACACGTTCGGGCGCAATATGAAGCAGGATGTCTATCCGTTGCTGATTTCTCTCCATCTTTATCTGCCACACGTTCGGGCGCAATATGAAGCAGGATTTCTATCCGTTGCTGATTTCTCTCCATCTTTATCTGCCACACGTTCGGGCGCAATATGAAGCTGGATTTCTATCCGTTGCTCATTTCTCTCCATCTTTATCTGCCACACGTTCGGGCGCAATATGAAGCAGGATGTCTATCCGTTGCTGATTTCTCTCCATCTTTATCTGCCACACGTTCGGGCGCAATATGAAGCAGGATGTCTATCCGTTGCTGATTTCTCTCCATCTTTATCTGCCACACGTTCGGGCGCAATATGAAGCAAGATGTCTATCCGTTGCTGATTTCTCTCCATCTTTATCTGCCACACGTTCGGGCGCAATGTGAAGCAAGATTTCTATCCGTTGCTGATTTCTCTCCATCTTTATCAGCCACACGTTCGGGCGCAATATGAAGCAAGATTTCTATCCGTTGCTGATTTCTCTCCATCTTTATCTGCCACACGTTCGGGCGCAATATGAAGCTTGATTTCTATGTTGGAAGCACAATTCTTTCTCTTCTCGTATGAGTTTTTGCGGCTATCCGTTTCTTCGGTTCACCAATTGTGTCATCTTATTTTAAATAAGAGTCATGAGATCTCTTGTTTTCAAGTGTGGCTCAGAATGAAATAAATACAATTTTGTAGAAGTCCAATTTTGTAACAAATAATATAATTGTATTATCAAGATTACATTTTACTTGAACTTTCTTTCCTAGTCAATCATTGCAGGTTACCTCCAGCATGTCGACAAATTCTTACTTCTTTAATAAAAAGATTCCATTATTTACATAAAACTCCTTACTCCTGCACGTCTACTCATCACTCACAAGTTTACAGAATACATATTCTTATGAAGATTATTGATTTTCTTCGCCTATCCAAAACTTTTCATCTTTTCACATCAAGCAAGATTATTGATTTTCTTCTCCCTAGCAACAGTTCCTCAATTTTATTTTTTTGAATTTTCCTTACATGGCCCATTAATACTCATATGAGAAAACAAAACTCATTTCAAACAAATATTCCCGTTACACACGTGAACAATATAACACAGAAACGAAAACCGGTTAGGCGCCAAAGTTAATACGAGGGCCATTCAACATCTCCTTTGAAGACTAGGACAAGATATGACCTTTTTTTTAAAAATACAGGTGGACTCTTTGTGAACCTGTGACAGAGATGTAAGCACTGTGCAGTACATAGAACTGTAGTGACAGCTACGAGAGTTAGGACTGTTTTTGATACTTAAAATGGCGAGTTTTCATTGCAAGAACAGAGTGTAATGGATGTTCCATTCATGTCGTCATCACGCGTCAACATCGCCAGACGATAATGCCACCCACGCAGCCTTGTGATCATCCGTCAGCATTCATGGCACCCACCTGGAAGACACTTTTCGCATTTTCAGATCTTCATGCAGGATTGTGTGCACAGATCCCACGAAAATGCTAATTTTGGAGACGATTTCTGCAATTGTCTTGGTTTGTTGCCACACGATTTTGTCTACCTCAGTATAAACTTGATACATACGCTTATTTATCTATCTACTTAACGTCAATCAAGATCACTCATTTTCTTGTAGGGAACACAATGGATTTAAATGCTAGTCAAATGTCTTAAGCCCGGTGATCATGGGATATCTTTCAAATTGATGCTCTTTGAACAGGTAAAAGTTAAATGACTACCCAAGTTATGGACTTTTATTAAACACCTTTTGGTCAAACACTTGCATCATGCTAAGTTTAATAGAAAGTTATATATTTAACCGACATCTTATGTTCGAGTTATGTTCCAGTTATCACACAGATAAGAACCTTTTCCCTAAAGGTGATTATTCAGGATACGTGAAAGCATACTTAGGTAGCCCGAAAAGTTTCCAACCTCAACATAAAGATAGCAACACGCATAAAAGCTAGTGTATTTCATTGTTCATCAGTTGACAGCTACTCAAAGTTTCAGCCATTTTGGACGCACAGTTGTTATGTATCAGTCGTTTGAGTGAGTTGATGTGAGTGTTTTTATGAAAATGGACAAAATCAAATATCGAGCTGTCGTTAAATATTTGTTTTTTAAAGGCAATACGCCTACGCAAATCAAAGATGAGCTGGATTCTGTGTATGGGAACCCTACACCACCATTTACCACAGTGAAATTTTTGGCAGCTGAATTTAAATGTAGCCGTAAGATTTTGGGAGACGATAATCGTTCGGGATGTCCAAAAACTGCAACTATCGAGGAAAACATCGCCAAAGTTCACCAAATGGTGCTAGACGACCGCCGAATTAAAGTGAGTGAGATGGCAGAGGCTGTGAGCATGTCAAAATAACGTGATTGTCACATATTAAATCAACATTTAGACATGAGAAAGCCGTCCGCGCCTTGGGTGCCGCGTTTGCTCACTTTAGACCAAAAACGTGTTCGAATGAACATTTCTAGCACTCTGTTGGGTCAGTTTCGGCGCAATAAATCCGAGTTTTGGTGCCGATTGTAGATGAAACTTGGATACACCATTATACGCCCGAAACAAAAATACAATCCAAACAGTGGACTGCAAAAGGGGAACCGGCTGCATAAGAAAAAGCAAAAGCTGTTTTTTTTTTTTTTTTTTTTTTTTTTTTTTTTTGCTGGGAAAGTGGTGGGGACTTTTTTTGGGATAGTAATAGAGTTATTTTAATCGACTGTCTTCACAAAGGAAAAGCCACTACAGGCGCATATTACGCATTATTACTTTACAAGCTGAAGGTAGAACTTGCGGAAAAACGGCCACATTTGCAGAAAAAAGAAAAGCCTTTTTTCACCAAGACAACGCACCGTCTCACACCTCATCGGATGCAATGGCGAAAATCCACGAATTAGGTTTTGAACTGCTTGACTCACCAGATCTAGCCCCAAGCGACTTCTTTCTGCTCCCTCCTCTGACAATTACGCTCGGAGGACAGAGATTTTCGTCAATCGCCTTCGTGAACAATTATTTTACAGAGAAAAGCGCCGAGTGCTATTTGGACAGGTTACAGATATGGGAGTATCGCTGCGAGATTTGTGTAGAGTTACAAGGAGACCATGTTGGAAAAAAATTCTGAAAATATGTCTTGTATCTTTATTAGGTCGAAAACTTTTCAGATCACCCTAGTTTTTAGTGAAATTCCAGTATCGAACATTTCTGTACGTACTTGAAAGCGTGTACCAAAACTCTGTACATTTGTTTGTTTCAGGTGATGGAGAAGGTAACATTCCAGCGAGTAGTGCTGTACGAGGCTTGTATAGAGAAATGGCCCTCACGACACTACAAAGTGATGTACGCCGTCTGCCTATTGTTGCTGCAGTCTGTCATACCTGCTCTGGTTGTCGCTACGGTAAGTCTCAATGTAATATATGATGATAGACGATGTTTGTCGACAAGTTCAGGAGTCGAAACTGCACCTCTATAAAGCAGAGAGTCACCGAAGCAACCTTGTGGTGCTCAGCATGTAGTGCTTTTGGGATAGACGTTTTGGATCTTGTGGATTGAATATTGTGACACAGCTCTGGTAGGCCAGGCCGGGGTGACTAACGCATGGTTATGCTGCGTAAGTTACCCCAAGCCAACGTAGAGCTTATGTAAAATTAGCACTTAAGTGAATGCAGCACCGAAATTGGCTAAAAATATGGGGAAAAATATATATTTTTTGTTTTTGAGCTGATAAAATACTTTGAAGCTTATAGTATCATAATCCAGCTAAATTTATGAGTTTCAGGCATTTAAATGCCCTCACATGACGATCTAAATGCCCGTGTGCACGTGTATGCCGGTCCTTGAATTCACAGAATTCTGTCATTTGGGTTCGATTGAATGTACTAAATTAATACATTTGAAATTAGCGGGCAAATTTTCTGATGGATTTTTGTGTGTTGGTATAATGGTTATTTCTTACAATATGTAGCACCATGGAAACAAAACACTGGCTGCAAACATTGAAAGCAAATAATAATGTTCATATTTTTTATTTTGTATGAGTTTCTAACGGTCGGGATTTTCTTATGTTTATCGTTAAACTACAGACTGTTTATATATAATTGATCAGCTTTAGTGTGCCATTTAACATATATAAAGGTATCTTATACATCAAAACGTGTATATAACTGTTATATAGGTTATAGGTAAAACATTCTTTGAAACAACTGAACTTCTGTTGACTGTGTACATAGTTAGGGTCATAAATAGGCTAAACGATACATGGGAAGAAACGCCTAAACATAACACAACAATGGGAACATACTTGAGACCTGATGTGGTAAGAAAACTAGTGCCTGTGTACCAAAGACTGGCATCAGATGAAATCCTAAAGAGATGTACATTGGGTAAGACACAAAAGTGATGAACGTTTACATAACATGATATGGCATAGTTGCCCAAAAGAAATATTTGTTTCAAAGAAGAGACTTCAGGTTTCTGTGACATCAACCATCAGTGAATTCAGTTTTGGTTTTTCTGCCTCACTGAAGCTGCAGTCAGACATAATGGGCACAGATTTCATCAGCATCTCTAAAAATTAGCCAAGAGAAGGACCAATTAAACTTACTTCACTCAGCAATTTCTGCGAAGGTAACTTCTAAACCATCGAGAAGGAAACTAAAATTGAAGAAAACTGCTGCAGAAGAGAGAAGAAAGAGGCAAGAGGGTTCAGCTTATCTATCTGGAGGGTTTTTAGTCTACTTCAAGGTATGTAGCTGAGAAGGAAAATGTTTTGGATTTTAAAATTTGATTTGCTCAGTTATAGTCTTTTCAACATTTTTTGTTATTCAAAATGTTCCACACGTGCAGTTTTGTTTCAGTCCGTCTAAAATGTTCAACACACGTTCTTAGAAAGCAAACAAAGGTTTCTATTATATGAATTTTTAATATCCATTATATTTTTAAAGTTATTGATATAAAAATTCAAAGGTTTAATCATTTGTTGGCTTTTTTTTGTTTGCTCCATACCTATTTTTTTTTTTCCTCTAGAACTAAAGGCAGTATAAGAAATCCATATGATAGATCTTTTCTTCATAACAATCTGAATATTTTTAGAAATAGAAAAATTAAAATTTTGAACATTTTCATCACGTGGAGCGGTTTGAATTTTGCCCAAATTTTTAATTTCACAAATTAACTATTCAAAAACTATTGAATATATAAAAATCAAATTTTGAATTCTGTGTGCACTATGCATAGGAACTAAGTGGTAAAACGTTCTGCAAGATTGGTTGAAAATTGCTGGATTTGGGGTCTTCGGTGCTGCATGCCCTTAAGCAAAGAATCTCAACGCCCCTAACCAACCAACCAGCCCACTTGCATGATTAGAAGACGTAAGAGTCAGTTTTCGTGATAAGTGTGTGCGTGATAAGTAAAATACGAAGTTTATGTGAGGACTTTGGAGTTCCTGTGATAGTTTTGTTGTCCATTCAACACAGAGTTCCCTCCCAGGTAAACAGATGCACGTGTGTCTAATTGTCGTATATCTAAAGAAGCAAAATGTGGACAATAAGAGAGACAGCACCTACACATTCATCTATTGAAAGGAACACTTCTACGAAACAGAAATGATGCGGAGGAATTCCAGTAAGCTACAGGGTCACAGGTAAATAGAAACGTGTGGAGGTCTCTAACAAGCACTGAGAGGCGTTATCTTAGTCATAGAATCCACCAACGCTCTTGGTCTAGTGTCGACATCCGTCGTGGTCCTACTCCTATCACAGAATACCGAAGACAGCATTTACAATGCGCAACCATCCGCGGCATCTATACATGACCAATGATCCTCAAACATGTCAATTAAATGTAAAGTAAATTGTGTTATGTGAGGAGAAAGTACAATAGAATCTCGTTTACTCGGATCAATTAGGACCAGGGCCGATACGACTTCATGAAAATATGGATTATCCAGAAAGTTCCAGAAAAACGAAATGGAGTTTAGAAGTGACTATCGGTACACTTTCACCTAAAAACACATACACTGTATGTACTGTAACAGCTTATTTATAGTCACTGTCCTACAAGGTGGTGAGCTTCTGCTGTCTCAGTTTAATGTATTGCATACGAGCAGCGTGAACTCCCATCCGGTTTAATATTAGAAGTTCATTTGTCTTGACTCCTGAAATAAAACATCAATTTCTCTACGTTTGTTCCTGCTTCTTCCTGGGTCATAAACAGCGCTGGTTCATCAACACCGTTACAATCTTAGTACTCTTCATTTTCAGTAACACTCTGTAATGCATTAATGCCTTCCTCTGTAATCGGTTTCTAATCTCCTTCATTGTCAATATCTTCATCAACATCGACACTCATCGATTTTCATGGAAATGTCTATAAAGTTTTCTACCATACTTAATTTTTTTTTTTGTTCTTCAAGTTTTCTCTCGCAAGTCAGGCACACCAGACCACATTTTCTTTTATGAACTTAAAGCTGATATTGCATATTGGTCTGTAAATATATCCTAAAATTCCATATATGGACATATCAAGTAAACATGGCCATCTGAAATTCAATGTAGATCAATAACCAAGCAGGCCATGTAGATGATGCAACGAATGCTTAGGTTTATTAAAATCCAAAATTCAGAAAATTCCGGAAACTAAATCTACACAAATTGTGACGCCGGACCAATCAAAATTTAGTATTTCGGTAACCTAGCAACGAAACAGAGAATAGAACCAATAATTTTATACTTAAATTTCTTTCTTCTTCTTGCTTGTACACTCGAAGCGTGTAGACGTGTTTTGGGGTAAAGGCTCTTGAAAACTACAGGAAGTAGGTGGAGTTCACCGTTCATTAACGTGTAATAAACGATTAAAATATACGCTGAATACGCGACACGACGAGAAATAGCATAAGTGGAAAACCGTTGTATCATTCACAAAGCGAAGGAGAAAATTAAAAGTTAGTAAAGTGCTATACCATTGAAAAAAAAAATCGCTTGTGTAGCAAAAGGTGTCGAGAAATAAATACATGTAAAGTTAAACGGTGTTCATAATTTTATTTCATAGTTGCCGAAACGCAAAATCCCTTTTGAATCGATACCACGACATTGAGCTTTCACACCTCATCGCTCGCCGCAGCTACCGGAAGGAAAATTTACAGAAATCCTCGAGACCATCATCTTCACGGCCTCGAGACAGGAGAGTTCATCGCTTCTATATCGAGGTAAGGTTTGGCTTCTCCACGCGTCGCCACACCGAGGGAAACGCGAAAACGTTCGCGCTTGTGGGGCGTGGACCTCACGACAACGATTCCTACTTCAAATATATCGCCGCATCGTGTGGCATAAATCTACCTTCACCAATATAACCACTTCAACCTTGTCAAAGTTTCTCTCCGAACTTGACCGCAAGCAAGTGGGGTGAGTACCATGAATTTACCAACTGGCAAAACAATTCGAATAATGTACCTACCCTAGACCAGCAATTTATCTGGCTCCGCAGCTCAGTGCGTAGAGAACCAGCCTGCCGTGGGACGGGTCCCGGGTTCGATTCCTGGATGCGGATAGGGATTTTTCTCCGACCAAGATGATTTCTCAGCTTCCCTAAAGTCTGCAGGTATTGTGACTTTGTGGGTCCGTAAACTTAAAAGTCCAGTTACATAAATTCCAAAATGCTCTTTATTTCCGTAGAAACACACTTTGTTCAACCGTACAGTAGCAGAATTATGTAACATACACAAACACAAAAGTCGTTAACCACAAACAAACAGTCTCAAAACACAGCTGTATGAGTCCAATTGAATTACCACTCTCCCCCTTGGCGAGTCGCGGCTTCCTTATATACCTCTAATCATATTTCTATACATTTCTGGAATGTTCTGTGACAAACAATAAATCGAACGTTCCGTCAGCTATCTCTCTGTTTCGGCAAGCTTTTATCCTCGCGCTGCCCTATCTGTCCATTTGCGCGCGTCGGCAGTACCTCCTCGCCTACAATGCGGTCGGTGACACTATGAATGACTGCATGATCTAATGATTCAAAATAAAAATCCAAAGTACCAGCAACCCAACGTCTACGATAGGGGAAGACAAGTGGTGGTGGTGTGACGTCAGCTCTAACCGCCAAATATGCTCCCGAAAGAAAGGCAGGTTACCGTGTGATATCAGCATGCTGATTTCTGCTGCCCAAGAGGAAGGGAACAGTTTGATAGCGTAGGAAAGACAGGAAACGTATCGGGTATTAATAATATGTACAACTTACATCTTGGATATTGTAATATTAATGCTTACTGCTTTAATTACACAATTGATCACAGTTTATAAACAATTACATTTAGCTCTGTGCTATGAGAAAATATATTCAACTCGTAGTTTTTCTGATGGTCAGGCATGTTATAAAGTAAATAAAATAAAATATAAAGTAGCTTTTTCTGGAAATTAGAGGAGACAGATACAGAACAAAATTACGTGGATATTTCCCGACATTTTCGCTTCGTTTTTCTTTAACTAGCTTATCAATGTCAGGACGTAATGTTTGGTGTAACTGCAGTATCAGGCAGTGATTAGGAGGTGGCGAACTAATCGAAGTCAAATAATCAAAAAAGAAGATAAATTAATAGAAATGTTTTGCTAAACTAATATAACAATCTTGTTATAATAATATGATATTAGAATGGATAAAATAATGATTAAAATAGCAGTTGACTTAAAGAATAAGAAGCGAAGAATATCATTTAATATAACATATATACTAGCACCCGGGCAAGAAAGAGAAAATATTCTTGTAAAAATCTTTACACTTCGGAGAGACAGGAAAGATGGGCCGTTACCTTATTTGTGCTAGTAAAAGTTCAGTGTCTGAGAACTATTGTATTATTTCAGCCAGGAATGTTTTGGGACAAAGGAATTTCAAAATGCAGTTGAGCATGAACGCTAAAGATATTTACTTCGCTAATTTGACAACGATGTATACCGTTACAAACAACTCAGGGTAGGCGTTCCCCAACTCAGGGTAGGCAGAACGTCAGTGAGTCATATGAGTTTTGCAAACCAATGCGAAAATTTGAAATAAAATGAGAAACCAATAATAATGTAACATTTGAGAAGTGTGAGCTAGTTTGGTCATGTGATAAAGTTATAGAGGGGATCAGAATAAGGTTCGAACTGAATGGTGAAGTAAGAAAAACCTTACTTACAAGTTGACACTACGACAGGAAGAACGCGTTCATGTGCATTAAGAAGAGAAGCGAAGATTTCGAAGTCTGAAATGTTAGGAATTTTACTAATAGGTGGTCACAGATCCAAGTCGATAAGCAAACATAGATTCAAGAATTAGACCAAATAATTCTACAACAAACAAAGTATTACAAATACGACTGAGTAGCCGACAACCACTAAAATACATTTCCTACAACCATTCACCTGAGGATAACAGAATTCATAGCTCCAATTAAGCTCCAATTAGCTCGCAATTAATTTAAAAATGGTATGCGGGTTTGCCGCACTGGGAAATTTGTAATCGAAGACTGCATGTTAGATTGTGATCCGACAAGTTTCTTCGTGGTTTGGACTTAGCTAATTTCATAACAAAAAAACAAATTGTTCGCACACATATGACGAGCCAAACATACACAATGTACGTGCGGCAAGTGAATACAAACTCGGAAATCTGGGTTGGGAGACATTCTTGTGAAAATCAGGCAAATATTTCTTGCGTATGTATTTGTCCTTCAATAAATCCTCACGCTGTAAATTTAACAGTTCCATTTGGTACGTCGCAGCTGCATTGTTGTCTTCGCGTGTGCTACACCTGACTGAACTGTACTCACAGCGTCATTTATATAGGCAACTTGGTAGTACACGACTCTTGCCTAAAGACACACGCAGTGCAGGCTTCGCTCTCGGCTGAAATACTTCACAACTCTTGAGGCTGTCTTACTCTGGTGCACGAGATAACACCCTCGCGGTATGTTCCAAAGGAGAGTGGCTGCCGATAAGACCATTGCAGTCAAAGGCGACGTATAACTAAAACAATAAAATAGCAATTTATCGTTCGTAGAACAACACTGCGCTAAACATAATTTTTTCCCAAAATTAATTTCGGTTAAGGTGGTTTCTCTGTACGTTACAATTGTTGTAATTGTCTAGGACAAACCACAGAAACCTAGATCAGAGAACTTGGTCGACTGGAAGCGCCGTTACAACGATGCCACTTTCGTTGGCTTTACAAACATAAGGATACATACAAGAGCCCTCTAACAAATGAATTGCCTTAAGGTGAGAAGGTACTGCAATTGGGATTAAAATTCACTTTTTTATTTTTACATTTCATTATGTCATCCTTCTAGATTACAAATATATAGTTAAAAAGTTAATTGGAGCAATATTTTATATCTAACTTGCTAATTGTATTGGTGGGTGTTAAGTTTTTGCCACGCCCCTTTTCGTAAGTTTTCAGAAAATCGATCATAACTTTTGTAATACTGAACAGATATTTCTGAACTAAGCCTTTTTAGTAAGAGATCTGTCAAGCTTTCTACTGGTACCACTGTAACTCCAATGATGCTAGTTTTTCTTTTGTCTTTGGCTGTGTATGTAAAGTTACTTGTTCTGAATAATATTTTGTGCTAGTTATTGGTGAATATACGATATGGGTAGTTGAAGCAAATATATTGGCGAGCAAAGTTCCACTTTAACGCGACAGTTTAAAAGAAATAGTGTTTAGCTCAGGGTAAAGAAATGAGGTTAATCACAGGGTATGCGTGGATATGTGTGAGAAGGATAGTTTTAATGACACTGGAATGGTCGTTTCCAACTTGTTCAATGACTGCTTCTTTTATTAAAACTCGAAGTTGACGACCAAGGATTACCAATATCACTGTTTAAAGTTACTGAAGGCGGAATGCTTATTACTCGATAATACTTAATTAGTTACGTGTTAACCGACAAATATCTTCTCTCGTCAGTTTTGGTCTTCCGTCGCCAAGACAGAAAAAGTTGACCGCCCTAATCGGCTCCACACCGTGGAGTTTCTTAATGGCTTGCCAGCCACAAACTGCTCTAATCCGCCTGACGCCGAAGACCGTCCTCCACATCTGCGCGTGGGTGTATGTGTCACTTTCACTTTCTGAAAGCCCTCTTCATTCAACCAAAGATTCCCTTTGTAATAATTTTGTCTTTGTGACTATTTTGCCATGCCATTATTAAGCGTCCGAAGAATAGCCCATACAACAAGTCAAGTGCTATCCTTTAGAAATATGCTAAGGACACTGTATCCATCATGATTCTTTACTTATTGCAACCTTTAATTTCGGTATCATAGTCCAAAAACACTTGGAAAGAGAAAGTTTAAAGTCAATGGTTTTACTAAAAACAGAACAGTAAATGTGGAAAATATAAATAGAATAGACACTGAAACCACATGTAATATAGAGGTCAGTAGGTCCAGTTCACACAATACATGTGCTAATCATGATAGTAGTCATATACAGAAATTGATGAGCTGGGAGTCCTGAAAGCAGAAGAACTGGCAAAGAAGGCAAGAAAAATGAAGAGGAACTTGAAAAGAACAGTTAAGAATACAGAGGGTCAAGACTATGCAGCAGGAATGTTCTGACTCATATGAGAAGCCAGTAATCAGCATATCAACTTTAAAGCTGCTTTTCTCAGTTTGACATATTTTCAGGTCCAGCAGGATACCACACAACAAATTTTGGTGCAGAAGTAACGGCTATTGATATTTCACTCCAACATCTTCTATACAGAATGGATAAATTCAAAATTGCTGTCATACTTTCTGATTCTAAAGTAGCATTATGTGCAATAAGTTCATATAAAATGAGGTCAATCCTAATTAAAGAATGTCACAATATGATCCAACAACTTCAAAAACTACAGAAAATAATTATATTGCAGTGAATACCTGCACATCGTGGAATTGCTGGAAATGAATCAGCTGATTTTCTTGCCAAAAAGGTGCAATTTAATTCAGAACAAAAGTAAAAATTACCCTTTACATCTATAAACAGATTAATTAAAACAAATATAAAAACAAACAAAACTAACCAATATCTAACAAAGCTAAAGATAAAAAATGGAACATTTTAATTAAAAATCCAGAAATCCCACGTAAAGCTGCAGTAGTAAATTTTAGATTACCTACAGAACATGATTATTTGGCCAAACACTTAGAATAGGAATTTATGCAAGTCCAAATTGTCCTCTGTGCAACAAAGAAGAGGAAATGACTAAGAACATCTTTTAACCTGTGAAGTCCTACCTGCCGGACCCACTACACAGAAATATTGGAGAGTAAGAGAGCTAATGGCTTCATTGCCAAAGCCTAGCATTTGAAAACAACAGCAACAGCAACAACATTTTTTCAGGCTATGGTACGCTTTTTTAAAAATCTAATCAACCAAAACATATGAATGTTTCTGTGTGTATTAAACAGACTCATAGGAATAATAATAAGAAGGGATTCTTCTCTGAGATTCATAATATTTGTTTAAAAATAAAATTATCTGAAATGTCAGTGCTTTTTTACAAAAATAAAAAAATTATAACAAATTATCAATACAACGTTTTCAAATAATAGGTATTATTAAAGATAAAGGTTTTAAGAACATGTCTGAAAATTTTCATGTCCATATCAATAATAATTTCTTAGTAATGTGCACCCAAAAATGTTGGAAATAGCATTCTGGAGATAGGCAGTACCCTCTCACTATAAAATGTCGGAGTAGGGAAGCGTACATTTTATTACAATTATTATACTAACACTTTGCTAGATGTAATGAATGATATTACAAAATATAGTTTTGATAACGCCGACTGCCATTTACTGAGAGTATCTTGCTTGTGAATTAGCAACTTGTCTGGTATCTGCTACAAATGCAGCAATGATTTCCCCTAGGGCTCTGTGAGAGTCAAATAAACAGAACAGAGGAAATGTGTTAGGTATAATACGCTGTGAGACGTCTTCTAATGGCAGTGGAACGTGGATGTTCAAACACAGAAGTGAGAAAGCAATAAACACTACTAAATCATTATTGCTGCCCCTTGCGGTGCATAATAGTCTACTTCCAATGTGACTTTGGCTCAGGTTTGTATTATAGAAATCACATGTTATTTTCCCCAAACTTGTAACAAACTTCAGGTTACATTTTCAATTATAATTTGGGCGCAGAGTGGATTTTATTTTCTTTACTAGGTGTAACAAATTGAGAAAGTACCTATGAATTCCGTTCCAATATTTAATAGCTAGTAGTAAAAGAGAAAAAAAGTTACCAAAATTTGCACGTACGTGTGTGTGTATGTGCGTGTGTGTGTGTTTGTGTATGAATACCACAAATCTAACAAAAAGCAAGACAAATTTTCTGTTTAACTTCCAAGGACCAACACGATTAAAAATATTTCTTAAGTTCTTATTATTTCTACAATGGCACAATACTTTTCTTTAGAAAGTCATATGCTCTAGATGTTTTCACGATAGGACATGAATATTTTAAATCTTCTATAAATGTCTTCATTCCGATGATTTTTGTATAATCGTAAGACTGAGTGAATGAGCGAGGCACTGAGGCACTGAGCAAACGAGGCAGTGAGTGAGCGAGCGAGTGAGTGAGTGGATTCCTAGGGCCCGTGACAGCCAGGTCATTTATAGGCCGTAAAATATAGATAAAAATATATCACAAACAATTTAGGTTTTGCCAATATACAGAATGTGTGTTCATATGTGTATTTGAGAATAATTTTTTGAGACATACGCTATTATTCAATTTTCCAGCACTATTATGCGTTTCAAATGGGAAGAGTTCTGGAGTCCAGCTAATCAGATGCCGTATCACACTCAGCGATGCCAGCTTGTTACCCCACCCCTTTATAGTTTCCTCTGTCTCACACACTAATACATTCCCGTCTGCTTGGCGCTAGATATAAGAGTAAGCTAATTATATTTTACAAACTTTTACAATGATGCAGTTGCCAAAATCAAAATTGTAAAAAGCATTTTCGCAAATTATGGTTATTTTTAAATACTATAACTACAATTATAGTTTATGAATTACCTGCTTTTCTAATCCAAATGCGGGACACACTTGTTCTATCTACACCACACGCTTCAGCAGTATGCCGTTGAGCATTTTTGAAATCGAGCTGATTTCTATATTCCTCATAGCCCGATTTTTTCAAGAACGTGAACACCTTAAAAACAATACTTCGAGCCTGACTTTGCCATAATTGTCTTTTTGACTCGCCACTAAATTCACCGCAAGAAGCCATTGCACTTTTTAACTCTTACTCTACTATTGTGTAAAGAACAATTGAATGGTATTGATCTGAACTCTCCAGAATAAATTAACACTTGTTATCCAGCATTCATTCATAAACATAAGAATACAGCATTCCACAGGCTAACAGGAAATGAAGTTTTTGCTCTTTCTCGAATTTAACACCTTGATTTAGTCAAGTAATTATTTTATCCGTCATGTCAGTGTTTAAATTTCAGTTCTGAGTAATTAAAAGTATATGTACATATATACACACCCACCACTTTGAACTCTCTAGAGTGAATAGAGATTACGAACCATTCATAAACAAGGATATAATGTAACCAGACACGTTCTTCCAGGGCAGCAGGAAATTTATTGTTTCCTCTCGCTCGAATTGGATTATTCAAAGTAGTTATTTTATCACGTCATGAAAAAAATATTTACGTTTCAGTTCTGATTAATTAAAAATATACGTACACGCATACACACCAACCAATAATGATATTCATACAGTGCCAACGTCACGATTTATTATTATAATACAGGTAATAGAGTTTTGTTTATTTGTATTAGAAAAACTATTTGAGCTAAAAATATGGGGTTTTCATGGTTATGTTAGGTACATTACTCTCTACCTTCCACATGGATCAGTTTTGGCGAAATCTGAATTTTTGTCTCAGCGCGAATAGTATTGCATACAGATTGATTAGGTTGGCGCTCCTCACACACCACTTAGCGGGAATGCAATACGACAACACCGCAGGACTTCGATTAGTTGCTTGCCTAGTAGCGCTCAAGGACAAGCACCTTCCTATTTGAAACACATAATAGTACTTATGTGAAATGGGAAGACAATGTTAATACTTTCATCTTAACGTTCACGGATGCGTCAACAGCAGATGTAACGTTCATGCTTTGCACTAACATTTAAGGTAACATTAAGTTCCACTTAATGCAACTAACATGATTTATCAGAACAGGACAGCTGTAAGATTTACCTTGGTGGAGGTTCCTGCCGTCAGATGTTACATTGTCGGAGATCGTACACGTGCTCGTTAAAGAAACAAGCGACGTGCGTGAGTGTTCCTGCTTAGGCCTAATTCTGGAGATTTAAATATTATATCTCTGCCTAAGCAACAAGTCAGCGAGGCACCGACCTTCGCCTGACAGCCAAGCATGACTGGCAAGTCGCGTGTATCGATGTTATTCCTACATCTTCCGAATATATAATATTTCAAATTTACTACCTTTATAAATATACAAAATATTATCCTCACACCTTGCCCATTTACAAAGGTAACGGAAATTCAAAGTTATCACCAGCTTTAAAATATTTGACTATAACTTCAAGTCTACTTTATTCCCCTATTTCCTTGTACCTACAATAAATTAACAATAAGATGCAATTTAGCTTGAATAACTGTTTGTATGGAAGATAGAAGAAGAGAAAGCCATGTGAGTGTATTATATCATATTTCTGTAGTTTTTTTATCAGAGGCTTGAAGTTTTTCCTTATGCTTTATGGTATCTTTTAGCTTTATGACTACTGGGTTCACGTGAACATTATTTTATTTATCGTCCGATATGACTTGCCAGATATTAATTTAAAAGAAAAAACGACAATGGATTTCGAACTACTTTCACGGGATTAGTACAATTTTATTAAAGGGAATAGTTGTGTTTGTTGTTTTCAAATGCTAGCTTTGGCAATGAAGCCATTATCTATCTTGCTCTCCAATATTTCTGTGTAGTGGATCCGGCAGGTAGGTCCTCGCCTGTTTCCTCTTCTTTGTTGCACAGAGGACAATTTGGACTTGTATAAATTCCTATTCTGTGTAAGTGTTTGGCCAAATAATCATGTTCCGTAAGTAACCTAAAATTTGCTACTGCAGGTTTACGTAGGAGTTTTGGAATAATTTCTGGATTTTTAGTTAAAAGTGTTCCATTTTTTATCTTTGGAAAAGTACTCAGTTAGGAATGTACCTCATCAACAAGTTCCCATAATGTCTCGTCCTTTGTATATATGAAGTGTCACGATATTGTACACAAGCTGTGGAATATACCTCGAAGTTTACAGATTAATTGGAATATAAAACATATGTCTTCTATGTTTACGAATTCAAAGTCGCGTTAACGTATAAACAACGGAACATCGGCTTAGGATATTATTTGATGAATATGACCTGCCTATAACTGCAATTTTTAATTCTACTGTGAGTACAAAAGAGTTTGACTTTCTCTTAGTGATTAATTTTGTAAAGGATGCCTGGGAACTGCTGTTACTAACGAAAATACCATCTTTTAAGAAGAATAGTGGACAACTTATGTACATATTGAACATGAGTCAAATGTAAGATATTTAACATCTAGAGTTAGACGTTGAAACAGGAACTTTTGGTCCTTGGATCAGTTATTGATTTAATTGTGTAATATGTTTGATAATTATATGTACATTTGAGAACTGTAACTAGCTATGTTTGCGAAAGTAAAATTGTAGACTTTGATGTAAAATATTGTAACGAACCTAGGCAGATATACGTGAGAAACACTGCACTCCTGGGTGACAGTCTATGAAGGGCGGATGTCAAAACAATAGAATGGAATGCTAGCTATTTTACTGTACCGTTACACAGTTCAATATTTTCTTCGTTTTTCCCTGTGACGCCATGCTGTGTATATAAGAAGGTAGCAACCTCCATTCAGCTCTCATTGCTCATTGCCTCATTGCCTCATGGCAGTCAAGTATCTTCTATGCGTTCGTCTGGTGTATCCGACGGCTCATACCCTTAAGATGTGCCGCGTCCAGTAAAATGTCCAGATAAAGTGCAGTTATTTGAAGGTGCCCGGGTTCCACACAAGTGTAAGGAAAAATTAAAGGAGTTCAGAGATTATCGGATGTTTGTGTTGTCTCAACTTTGACAACTTGAGAACACCCCCCCCCCCCAAAAAAAAGAGTCTATGCAGGAGACAGCAGCTAGAGCCAAGGGTAAAGCAAGCAGCCGACGGCGAAGTGGAGACCGACAAAGGAGTCCCAAAGTCGACCCAGGTACGAGCAGCCGTGAGGCGGAAAGAAAGTACTGCCACAACGTGACGAAAGCTTTACTGTAAGTGGATTCTAAATAAACCGACTAACAATCAAAAGCAAGATATTGATTGGTTCAGGAAAACTCTGGAAGAATTAGAAGGCAGCACTCGGAGGCTATAATCAGGTTATTGTATGAGCTGGAAGCAAGCGTCTAAAGTCTACTGAATGTTCTGCATATCGGCACTAGATGTCTCATAGTTTTCATTGACTACTTTAATATATCGTGCCCAGACATCCAGGATGTATACTGACGTCTATATTCACATTTATCTATTTATGTATAAAGTTCGATGAACATATACACACAATATACATCCATTTTAGATTAATCTATTGCGATAAAGGACATTTAAAGAAAATTAATACAAAATTTCACTAATACAACAAACAAAATAAACAACAAACAATGGCCGCCTCGGTAGCGTAGATGGTAGTATGTCTGCCTCACGTTCAAGAGGTCCCGAGTTCGAACCTCGGTCAGGACGAGTTTCCTGGATAACTTTTTCCCGGGGTTTTCCCTTATCCTGAAAGACGAATGTTGGGTAACTCTAAGCGCCAGGGACCCTGGACTCATTTGAGCATTTCAGTCCTTTCATTCATCGTCCGATATGATTAAACGTTGGGGGACGTAAATTACGACAAAAAAGGAACAAAAAACAAAACAACATAATCTCTACCTTAAAGGTACAGGCATCCAGCACTTAAAATATATCCGACTGCCTTACCTAAGTTTATTAAAATGCGCCGAACACTACTTTATTATCGTTTTAGGCTAATTTCTCTAAAAATATTTGATGGACTGACGACTGGAGTTACAGAGCGAAAATACCTCCAAGTTCGCAGCTTCGCCGACACTTCCAAACCTAAAATATCGGATTCAAATTGTGGTGAAACCAAAGAAGGAGAATTTGCCTTGTGATCATCCACCTCCCTCCGGGAAAGAAAGAACCGCCGTAAAACCTTTGATCAGAGTATCGTTGATTAGGAATCGAACTTTCGTCACCTCACGGTTCACTGAAATCAAATTCAGGAAGCATAATAAAGGATTCACAAGGAGATATTTCTTCGTGTTTGTTTTCAACCTCGTACGAAACAAATTGTTCCAATTATAAGTAGTTTAGTTAATTATTTTTTCATACCTCTTTCTCACCTATGCTGGTGTTAGGAATCGCTCGGGTTCCCTCAGAGCGAGGAAGCCGAAGCATTTGACCTGAGATACCAGGGTTGAGGGGTCGGCCAACGCCTGGGATGATGAACAGATGTATGTTGGAGCAATTGGTTGAATGACGCCGGGGTAAACCGCAGTACCCGGAGGTAGCCCATCTCAGCGCTATGTTGTCCACCACTGTGAGGAAAATGTCATGCAAACACCAAGAAAAAACTACAAAAGGCCGTGCACTTGTCTGGACGCTTTTGTTGTAATAACAAAATATAATCAGCAGAAACCTTATGTTATCTTGCAACTAATGAAAGTAAACGAACCTACAACTGCATTTTCATAGACTTTGATGATGATGTGTGATAGGACGTTACCATAGCGATACTTGTTATATTAAAAGTTGTAAAGGATATTGCGTGTACACTCAATTATATTATTAACAATAACTTGTTACGTGCATAAAAATTAAATTCTTTGTCACTTTTAAATGTGTCACATTATTTCGTTGGAGTAGCGATAAGCCAGTTGGACGGAAAGAAAGAGACAAATAGCGCCCAAGCTACGCCCACATATGGATGAACGCTTAACGCTTGCCGAGAGAGAGAGAGAGAGAGAGAGAGAGAGAGAGAGAGAGAGAGAGAGAGAGAGAGAGAGAGAGAGAGAGAGAGAGAGACGGGGCGGGGAGAGAGAGAAACAGCGAGGTCTCGATAACGTAGCGAGCGAGAGCGCGAGTTAGCTGAGCTCCAAATAATCTTCTAAGCTGTTTGACAATAAAATCTTTCCACTAAATAACAAACTCTGAAATTAAACCGCCAGGGTGCAAGGTATTGCATCCATTCCTGCAACTTGAGGTACATAAAATTTGTTACCTCGAAATAATTTCTACCTAAAATCTCACAATCCATCCTACAACGTCCTAAACACGTCCCAAACCTTACCTGTTTTAAAAGCCTTAACGGGTGGGCACGTAGCAAAAGCCTTCTGGGTTTATACAGCCAGTCAGCACCACAGTCGGTCGGTCGCGAGTTAGTTGCTAGAGATTATTTAAGGGGGGACGTACAACAAAATGTTCAAAAAAATCTAACTCTTTTTTATTGTTTTGTAAAACAGTATATAGTGTTAGCTATTAAACACCAAAATATTATGACTGTACGTGGTCTGTAAGTACCTTTTAAAAATTAAGTGCCCTAGTGTTGGATAGTAGCATATTAGCAACAGTCTTCCATCAGCTGTCTTGGAATCTATAAAGTCCACCTACCAATTCTTAGCATACCCAGACTTGCTAAAAATGTCTCTATGGAGAGACACAAAATCCAAGTGAAAGCCTCAACAGTTTGATATGGAAAAGGTGTCCCAAAATATCATTTGTGTCTTCTATAGTGGTGAAAATTGCTAAATTTGATGCTGCAATAGTGTTTAGTTATGGGAATGTTGGCAGAAAGAAAGTTATACATCAGTTAGGGTATCAACCTGTTGTGCTTATGGAAACAATTTTGCAGAGTAGCGACAACATTCGCATCGCTGGTGCAGAAAGAGCTATGTAATTAATGCAGAAAGAAGCAAGACAGAAGAGGAAATTAAAAAGAAAGGCTGAAGAAGACCAGAATGAGGATACAGACTATGGACATGGGAAATTCTCCTTAAAATTAAAACACAAACTGAAAAATACTTCAATTCCTTTCTTGAAAGTGTTAAAAATAGTGTTTTTATGACAGTGTGAAATTTAATGAATAATACTTATTGTATTTTTAATTGCCTCTCCCCGTAACTTGCATTTTCTACAACTTCAACCCATTTTTCACTCAAACTACTTCATCTACAGTGATGCAATTTAGCACACAGCTTTCTTATGCCACAATGAACATTTTGTTGGTTCTAGAATTTAAGATTAAGCTCCATATGGAATGTGATGATACCAAATATATGAAATTATTTTAATTTTTAAAGGATGCATATGATTAACATTTTTTTAAATTCTATATGGCTTCAATAAGAAATCTATATAGAACAAATTCATTTTTAGTATGTTTTACAATAACATACCAAATTTCAGAAAGATAGCATATGTGAATTTTGAAAAATATGGGCTTAAGTTTGTAAATATCTCTGCATATAGAAAAAATATGTAGCATTAGTTATAAACAATGGAAAATTACGAACAAAATAGTTCATATTAACTGTATTATCTTAAATCAGTATACTAAGTTTCATTTCTCTAACTTGAAAACTTTGGATGTTACGGCTATTTATGTAAGATCCTGTATATTTGTATACGTCCCCCCTTAATGGAGTTGTGAATTGAGTGTGCAGCTGTGGACGTGTGTCAGACGACCTTGAAGTTCGTAATTCTGCTGCTGCTGCTGCTGCTGCTGCTGCTGCAAAGGGCTGTACGAAAGTGTGTTTGTACGAAAATAAAGAGCATTTTGATTTTATGAAAACTAGACTTAATTTTATGAACCCACAAATTCACAATATTTAGTTACATCAGTGACCAGAATCTGTGATTCCAACAAACAAATAAGACGCGAAATAATACATCATCTTCTTTTTTCACGGATTAGGCCTTTGCCTCACATCTCTTCAGCCAATCGCTAATACAATAATCATTTGTACATTTATGAAATCTGCTTCTTTTCAATCTATAAACTCTCTTTAAATTTCTAAAAAACACTCTCGCATCTCCAATCTAGTTGTCATATCTAATTTGGCAACTTTGGCTTTCAAACCTCTTCTCGTGAGACATAAAACTATATCTGAACGTGGGTAGAACGTGTTGTTTTATTTAGTACTGGACACAATGAAACCATGAGGCTGTTCATATTGCGTTGTGCTCTTTCTATAAGATGGGGCAAGAAACACTTGTAGGATGAAGAGGGATATCTCTGTGATTATCTGTGACAGCAGACTAACTGGGCATTTCGAACTGTCTGGCTCCAACCTCGTTCTCTGCGTCATTTCTAATGCAGATGACTGTCTCATTCTATGATATGTTCTTTGGCCAGCAATATCTCAGTGGAGACACAAGTATCTTTGCTTATGGTCGGTAAGAGTAATTGAGATCTCAGGTCAAGCAGATAATGATGACAAAATCTTGTCAATCTAACTTCTTCTACTTTACAGATTTAGGCCCTTGATCTGATTCCACATCAACATCTAACTTTTTCTTTTGGCGCATAGATGTCCAACTGTTCTTCTCCTTTATGTTGATAATGAAGTAATACCTGTGCTATCCCTTCTACATGTTATAACCAGTTATTTTTTTCACATAAATTTGCTGTTTTTAATAGTTTGATTTATAGATTAATTAATATACCCCTGAATAAAGATGAATTTAATAAAGAACCATACTAATAATACTGCTTTAATTCATGATTTTAATGAAGACTTTATAAATAAAAAAATAAAAAATTCAAATATCAAAAGAACTGTTAATGATATTTCTAAGCTTATAAAAATAAAAGACGATTATAATTTTAAAGAATTTATTTACCATCCTTGGGTTAATAAACATTTTCAACAACAAAAATTTAAAGAGTTTGGTATAACTTTAGTTCCTCAAAATAAATATTGTGACTTTGTGGGTTTATAGAATTAAAAGTCCGAGTTGCAGATATTCTAAATGTTCTTTATTTCCGTAGAAATACGCTGTTCAATTCTCACGTAACATTAGGTCACATACACACAGTCTATCAAGGTCGATGACAATAACAAACAGCGTTCCGATTATATCAACTCTCGTTACATTTCTCTACAGCTGTTTAGTGTTTACGACTCATCGCGACTCACTTTTGTTTTACAACTGTCTGCTGGCATGCCACAATCTCTTATATAACTCATTCATAAATTCGAGATATTTCTGGGACAAACAAGCGGCCGACTGCTCTGTACAACATCTAGATGTTTCTTGAATAACAAGACATCGAATGACGAACCTTCCAGAAGCGTAACTTATTCTGCGCCTGCAAGTCCTTTTCTGCGGTATCCTAATTTGCCGGCTCTTTGTGTACACAAGCCGCGCTATCGTAGATAATGGGTTCGCGGCAATTTAGTATTAAAAGATGAGATTAGGCGCGGGGCATCAAAATTATAGGCAAGTTTACCCAACCACAGAAGCACCCTTGTCAGATCCTTGGGAGATTATGACCCCACTAGACGTCGTTCTAGACAGCACCGGTTACCCCGCATGGTTTGCGGGCATCCGAGATATCCTAGGAGCTAATCCGAACAGCAGCTAAAGCTGAGCTCCACATAATCCTTCCAAGCTGCTTGGCATCAAAATTATTCCCCAAAGTAAAAACAAATAAAAACACCAGGGTGCAAGGTGTTGCATCCTGTCCTTCATCCTCTAGGTACATCTTGTAACTTCATAAAAAACACCATTCTTAAAACCCACATTTCACCGTACAATATCCCGAAATCTATACCTTACCTGTGCTAAAACCCTTAACGGGTGGGCACGCAGCAAAAGCCTTCTTGCTGTATACAGCCAGCCAGCACCACATTGCATGCCATGGTAGTATTAAAAGTTTATTGCATTTCTCTAAAGAAGGATAACATTCCTTATAGTATAAATCCTGGTACTTATCAGTTAAATTGTTTCGATTGTGATAAAGTTTATATTGGAAAGACAAAACTTAATTTAGAAATTAGAATGAAAGAACATTTTCATAATATTTAAGTATAAACAGACTGATAAATCGGCCGTAGCAGATAATTTTTGGTCATTTAACCATGAAATAAATCCAGAAGTTAAATTATTAAAACAATTAAATGGTCCGATCGATTTAATGTTTTGGAAAACGATATTTATCTTAAAAAACAAACATCGCAAATTAATTTTGAAATACTGGCACTCGATTCTGTTTTTAAATTTGTTTTATTTTCAGGTTTTGGTAATACTGACAAGAACATATTAGCATCTAGTGTTAGTAACGATGGCGACAGCTTTGTTGTTTCCGGCTGAAGATGTGTAAAAGTTTTACATGAAATCGCAATCCCGGACAATTTATAAGAAAATCATCATCATTTCTAATAAGATAAGTGATATTTTAAGTTACAAATTGTTATATTTGAATATATTTGTATGCTTCACTGTTAATAGCTTTATATTTTACGTATTTATCAGTTATTTCTTATTTGATCTGTTGTAAAGTTTATGTTAACTATGGTTCATTCTGTTTTAATATCCTCATTGTTTTTTATCTGAAAGTGGCTATCCTACTACAGCACGTAATCATTCCGATTTTAAAAGTATGCAGTACTTACAGGCATAAAAGTTAACAAGGGAACTGTCATAATTTTATACAATTTTGGTTTCTTTTTAATGTTTTATTTCTCAATATTCTTATTTTTCCATACTAATAATAAAATTTATCTTTATAATAGAAAAATTGACAATTAACCATTAGAGATCAAAAGGGCTCACAAGTGAACTAATAGCAACAATAAACAAATTGGTAGGCGTAATACATAAGTTAAGTGCAGAGGTTCTATTCCCATTAGTCCTGGACCCGTAGGACCGAGGACACGGGCGATGGATACTCCGGGGCTCTTTCCATAGGGCAATACCTGGAGTCTAAAACGCCCTCCACCCCGCTGAGCACAACGTCAAGACGGGGTGGAAGTGGATACGCCACTTACGCGCGTCAATCCCGCAAGGAAGACTACCGAATAACCTCAGTGGGGCCGCCTGGTGATCTAGCACACCTTCTAATAGCTCTGCCGGCTAGTACCCGGGACTTATTAGGTAACCCTCTACCCCCTCCGGGTGGCCGTAGCCTGGCCGGAGGTACCCAATTCTCGCGGGTGGCGGGAACACACTGCCCCCTCGAGTCCAACCCAATCCGAGCAGCTCCCCGACGGGAGGGGCTCGGCAGTTCGGCCCGAGGTTCCTGTAGTAGCGTCAGAGGTACCACGAGTGCTAAGGGTCCGCAGCGCCCGCAACTCGGCAGGTGTAATACATACAATTAAGTTTGGGAGGAAGAAAAAAAATGTGACGTTTCGAACCTAGCGTTCGTATCAGCACATTACAGCAAGGTAACGCACTCCGCCAGCTGTCACATACAGTAGCGACGATAGTTCTGTGCCGGTGACCAACTTTCTTCGGGAACGAGGGACATATATAAGGGCGCTCAACTACGAGGGATATATATATATATATATACATATATAAAGGGCGCTCAACTACGGCGGTCATCAGCGCCCTTTAAAAAACCAGTCATGGCAAAAGCCAGATATAAAACTTTCTAAAAACTATACAAATGTAACATAACCTATTAAAAATACACGTACATAAAAAAAACATCAATCAAAACCTACTAAAAATTTCGTTCACTAAATCCGAAACTCAAAAATTGACAAGAATCTAAAAACCTTCGCCACGGGTCTCCACGCACGGCCTACACGTGGGTGGGTCTCTTGACCATCTCCCTCAACCACGAAGAGGAGCCCACACGAGGGAGACTGTTGGCTCGGGACCCCGGGTGTGCCAAACCCGTACCTACTGAAGTAGGCCTCTGGGGGGGGGGGGTAACGAGGGAGAGTCTATACCCAAGCATCACTTGCATTTTCTGCTAGTGCTAGAAGATGGAAGACAATGCAGCACGGCCATATTTCACAGACTCGTCGTTACTAACACGCATATCTTAGGATATATGAGCACTTGCTACTCTTAGCCAACGAGAAACAACAGATTTTCTTCGCTGTTTTACTTATTTGCTTTCAAAAATGTTTTAGTTTCCAGGGAAATAAAAATCTGGAGTGATGCCTTTGTGGCTTTTAGCGCATGGAAGTGAGTTACTATCTCGGCCAGCTGCCACGTACTCTATGTCCCTCTTTGGGAAATCATTCGTTTATCACCTTGCTAGTTTCAATTCTTCTCTCCTCTCAATGATCTGCTCTGACACAAATATGCAATCTAAAGAAGAACGTCCCTTCCGAAATCCATTTAGTTCTTAGTTCTTTTGAAAGCGATATACGGGCCCAAATGACCTTATTGTCGACGGGCCCTTAAACACCACACACTCACTGAAAGCGATATATTCATTAAATATTGTTGCGAGGCGTTGTGACAGGTGCGGCTGGCGCGTTCAAGGAGACAATTAATGCAGCGTGGAGATGAAAGCTTGCCGAAACAGAATGAAAGACAGATGACTGGAAGGTTCGTCTTTCTTCTGGTGCCGTCTTGATTGTTAGAGAACATTCCACTAATTTTTGGAACAATGAGTGGAGGTATAAGAAAAGCCGTGGCTAGTTTATAAGGAGTCAGTTGTAATTGATCTTGATGAAGTGTGCGCGCAGCGGTGATTTGAAAGTGAACTCTTGTTTCTGGTCGAGGGGCAGACGACCTTGAAGTTTTTATTTCTGTATGTTACGTAATCCTGCTACTGGAAATGTGTAGTGTTTAACGCCCGCTTTTACTACATACGGCACCGCAGACGATGACACTGATGATACATGAGATGAAGATGGAGCACCGGTGGAATGAGATGGCGAGGGAAACCGGAGGTCCCGGAGAAAACATGCCCCAGCGCCGTGTTGTCCATCACAAATCTCACTTCGCGGTCGCCTGGGATCGAACCCGGGCCGCCTTGGTGAGAGCCAAGTGGTCTAACCACTGAGCCACGGCGCGGGCTCCCTGCTACTGGCAGGGCTGTACAAAGCGTGTTTTTACGGAAATAAAGTACATTTTAAATTTCTGTAAACTCGACCTTTAATGTTACGAACCCACAAAGTCAGACAAATTACTACTTTAATAAATATTTTATAGCTTGCATTCAAAAACATATGACTCTATATTTGTGAAAATCATTTCTAATTATTTTTTATAAAAATAGACTGATTTTCTCTCTTCCATTCCTCTGGGATATTGCAGATTTTTCAACCAATATTTTATATTTCCAAAAACGTTTTAATTACACTGTCCAGCATAATTTCAGGAATTCAATTTTAGATATTTCAGGCGCATTATATATTTCACCAATGTAAGTTGTTGTACACTTTCATTTAACACATACCGAAGTTAAACTTGTCCCTGGCATGTTCCGATTTCACAGAATTAATGAGTTGATTCTTTGTATAAGTAGCACGTCTAAACTTATTAAACCAAATACATTTGTACATCTTCGCAAGCTCACTTAACGGCAGCTGAAATTAAACTTCGGTGCCAGGACTTTTTATTACACTTCATCACGGCAGCGTGGGTATGTGTAACAATTACTGGGCAGTTACAGTGACTCCTCGTTGCTTCTAAATATAAAATCTACCACCAGCATAAGTTCAGTGCACATTTTCCGGAGTGACTACGTTTTCCACTATTGAATGTGTCGATGTCGTACGAGAAATTATGTTGTTACATTGGTTTACATACCATATCACATGAGTTCCCTTACCACGCGACGCTTCTCTATGTTTGTTATCCCTTAAATGCATGGAGTAGCACAGAGGAAGAGAGTTGTGACGTATTTCAGCCGGGAGCCAGACCTACAGTGCGTGTGACGTCAGGCAAGAGGCGTGTAGTACCAAGTTGACTACATAAATGGCGCTGTGAGTACAGTTCAGTTAGGTTTAGTACATTCGATGACAACAATGTAGCTGCCAGGTACCAAATGGAACTGTTACATTTACAATGTGACGATTTATTGAAGGACAAATATGAACACACGAAAGACTTGGCTAATTTTTACAAGAATGTCTACCAAACCAGATTCCCGAGGTTGTATTCACTTGCCGCACGGACATTGTGTATGTTTGACTCGACATATGTGTGCGAACAATTTTTTTTTTTCTGTTATGAAATTAGCTAAGTCCAAACCCCGAAGTACCTTGGCATATGACAATCTAACATGCAGCCTTCGATTACAGATTTCCCAGATACTACGTCCTGCTGTTGATAAACTACTTAAAGAAAAAGAAACAGAAAGTGTCGGGAAATGTCCACGTAATTTTGTTCTGAGTGGGTCTTCTCTAATTTGCAGAGAAAATTACTTTATGTTTTATTTTATTTACGTTATAACATGTCTGAACTTCAGCTAAACTACGAGTTAAAGTTTTAAAAATTTTCTCATAGCACAGAGCCAAAATGAAATTGTTTATAAACTGTGACCAATTGTGTAATTAAAGCAGTCAGCATTAATATTACAACATCCAAGATGTAAGTTGTACATATTATTAATATCTGATACGTTTCCTGTCTTTCCTAGCCACACACATCACACTATTCATTCCCCTTCGACAGCAGAAATCAGCACGGTGACGTCACACGTTAACCTAACTTTCGTTCGGGAGCATATTTCGCGGTTAGAGCTGGCGGAGCTGACGTCACACCGCCACTACCTGTCTTCTCCTTGTGTACCATATATGAAACATTAGGTTTTATTCAACTTGAGAAATTTTTTAGTGTCTTTCTTTGCTATTATAATACTGTACTGGCCATTCTCACTTATAAACACGAAATTTTGCGATTTTTAAATTAAGATTATATTGTTTTTATAATTACATTCTATTGTGTGTATTTCCTTTTACTATAAAAAGGCAAAAACAAAGCAACTGTAGCCAAATGATACCTCGTGAACATCCTCCTCTGCTATCACACCGATTATTTTAGCTGAACCCTCCCCGTCCTTAACCACGGGTACATTTCGCTGAAGTTGTTGAGAGTCGAAAACAGGATGTTTGGCTTTGAATGGATAGCCATTCATATCGCTTTAACGATCGTGACTATTCGAATCCATTGCGTTGACACATTGTAGAAAGCGGTATGAAAACCGATTTATGAAATACAATGGCATAAGTAGCAAAATAAATCACGCATTAAACAGAAAGAGAGTTTTCCTCTGAAGAAAAACGTCTATTATGTGTTTCAAATGGGAAGGTGTTTATCCTTGAGCGCTACTAGGTGAACAACCAATCGGAGTCCTGCGGTGTTGTCGTATTGCATTCCCACTAAGTGGTGTGTGAGGAGCGCCAACCTAATCAATCTGTATGAAATATTATTCGCTCTAAGACAAAAGTTCACACTTTGCTATAACTGATCCATGTGGAAAGTAGAGAGTAATGTATCTAACATAGCCATGAAACACCCATACTTTTAGCTCAGATAGTTTTTCTAATACAAATAAAGTAGATACCATTATATCATAACAATGCATTGCGACGTAAGCACCATAATGAAAGGTATGTATGCGTGAACGTATATTTGAAACTACTCAGAACTGAAACATAAACATTTCACATGATGTGGTAAAAGAAATATGTAATCTGAATAAGCCAAGGAGTAGTAGGGGAATACGGGAGCTGGCACAGGAATGCTTGTTTTAAAGACCGTTCAATGCATTTTAAATGGGAGAAAAAATTGTTCCAAAAACCCTGACGGATTTTGGAACAGTCGTATCGTTGTTTTTGAAACACCCTATGCTTCAGTAAGGGGCGGAAGTGGTGTTGCGCGGTGGAAAGGGGTCTTAGTGAACCGTTGTGTACGTGTGTGAGCAGGATACGCCCCGATGTTATAGGAAATTAATGCTAATGGTTATTATTGTATGTCGTGACTTTTATATTTTGACTAAGGATGAGCAGGTGTGTGTATACTTTCGTTTTGAGGTCGAGTGACATGTCCAGAGTGTTAAATGAAGCTCCTCTTATCTATCTTGTATACATGTTAAGTTGTACGGTGAGAAAAAGGCTAGCAGGATGATAAATATCGATGTTTTATAACTTTCTGTCGAGGACGGGGCATGGTTATCCTCTAAAATCTCATGTATATAATTAACTTTCGGATACTTGTATGTCATGACTTTTATATTTTGACTAAGGATGAGCAGGTGTGTGTATACTTTCGTTTTTGAGGTCAAGTATATTTCTCTCTGGACATGTCCAGAGTGTTAAATGAAGCTCCTCTTATCTATCTTGTATACATGTTAAGTTGTACGGTGAGAAAAAGGCTAGCAGGATGATAAACATCGATGTTTTATAACTTTCTGTCGAGGACGGGGCATGGTTATCCTCTAAAATCTCATGTATATAATTAACTTTCGGATGTAAGGAGAAACATTTATGGAAGGGCGGATCTCTCGATCCTAACAATGGGCTGAGAATGTGTCCACTCTTTCGAGTCATGTTTAAAAAAAACAAAATAGAAAAAAAGGGTACATTTCAAGTTAAGGTGCGTTGACCTCCCCTCCGGACATGGTTCTTCCTGAGAAAGTTTGTAGGCGTATCCTCTTGAATCTCATGTATATAATTAACTTTCGGCTGTAAGGAAGAACATTATAGAGGGCGTATCCTCCTATCTATACGATGGAATGAGGAAATTATTAAGGCGTTGCATTTTTTAGAGAATGGGGTCCACTATTTCGAACGCCTTTAAAAAAAATTATAAAAAAAAGTAGATTTACAGTTAAAGTGAGTTGCCCCCCCTCTGCAATCTAGCTGAAGTACCTTGAAGAAGGTAATGTGTATAAGTACAAAAAAGAATTATCCAATAGAAATAGATATGCGTGCGCATAGAGAAACTTTTTCTGTATGGTGGGGTGGAAGTTCCCGCCTCCATATGGAAAAGACTTTTGAGTATAAAGACGCTGGTCTTAGTACTTTAGACTTTAGTATCAAATTTTGAAATGTAAGAGCAATATTAGGTAGAGACTCTTAAACTATGGGCGGAGTAGTTTCAAGTGTGTCAAGGCTAATTCCGTAGGTAGTGGGGGGATTTTAACTTGTTAAATCCTGTAAATCTGATCTGCGTGTGTGTCTTTCCTGATAATATAAAAGAAGCCTCGACTGAAATGAAACATCTAATTCAACTGTGACCGCAGATATACACGGAAGGAACGAGCAATGGCTGGTAAGTACTTGAATATGTTATGTGTTTGAGAAGTATAATCATTTTGTACGGATATCATCTTTTTTCAATATTATAATAGCGTGCTTTTTTAAAAAACATATACGTTCTGTTTCCCTTCTATATTAGCTTATTCATGCATGTGTTTCGTGAAAAAAAAGTGTTAATAATTGAAACTCTTTATCTCGTTTTTTGTAAGTTTAAACGTTTCAATTATGATCGAAATTACCAACTTAGTTTGATCTATATAAATGGAACACTTTCAGTTATTTTTTTTGTCAATCATTGAACGGGAGTCATGTTTAACCACATATATCAGTATTCGAAGTCTTCAAAAATATGTTCTTAATATCTGTAAATTGGACTGTACATAAATATATTCTAGACTAAAAGAGTTTGTTTTAAATCGTTATGTTACAGATCAACTCATGCAAGAATTAAATGAATTGGCGGGAGGATGTAAGATTCTTCCAACAAGAAAGCTGAGGGAAGTGGATCAAAATACGCCATTTCAAATCAAGTCACTGAAAACAGTAGCGACCAAATATGGAGACAGAATCGTCTTAGAGCTAGACGAATTCCAAATATTTCTACCGGAACGCTTTAAGAATATGACTGATGTTCAGAAGAAGACAATAAATGAGGGAGGTGTTCAATTGGTCTATATGGGGCAAGAGGCCCTATCCACGGGATACAAGAGGCACAGGATTACTTTTTTACAAGCAAAGGTATGTGTTATAAAAAGAAGCAGTTTTATATACAACACCTGTAAAAACCATTGTTCAAAAATTTCTAATAATGCATTTTATTATTTCAGACATCTCAGTAAAGTCAGACGGAGGAGTTTCACACAGCGTCGCAGCAGTACCATCAGACTGCCAAGGTAAGACATAAATTATAAATCTACTTATTTATTGTTTTTTTTAAAAAGTAACGTTATCTTTTTTCGCATTATTACTTTTTTTAAAAAATAAAAGTATCTTGCTTTCATTCAGTCTTATATAAATCATCTTAATACATAGTATATAAAAAACAATAATTTTGTACTTAAAAAAACACATACAGTTAGAAAAAATAGAAGTCATAATCAACATTACATATAAACATGTTTAAATTTTGATGTCTGTCATGAGCACAATCGTAGAAAAACTTTCCATTGAGATTTATAATTAATATTGGTTATTATTGTTGTTGATGTTATTGTTGTTAAAACATTAGAATGTTTTTCTTATATGTATTTGATAAAACATACAGCATATATAATGTGTGAAGTATAATATTAACTTTACAAAATTTATCTTACCATAAAAAATTATTAAAAAGTTATAATGCATGCATACCTTATATATTTCATGCATAAGAAACAAGACATTTTACTGCATAATTCGCTTCTCTTTACCTGTTAGGCAGGATAATAAATGTGTTTAGAAAAAGGTCATAATGCATGCATATCATATATATTCCGGCTTAAAAATAAAAAAAGACATGTTAATGCATAACACGCTTTTCTTTTCAGATTATAGCGGCTAGTAAGGTCGGAATATACTAATAAGATTTGTATTATTTCAGACAGTGTTACGCAGGCTCCTGTTATATCTGGAACGAAGAGAAAATCCTTGGAAACCGATGGGACCTCTGCAAAGATATCTAAAATGGAATCGGTGAGTGAGCAGAGAAAAAAGGATTTGACATGTAACATTATAGAATCAGCATTTAAAAATCGCATTTACACAAGTCAGATAAACAATACATTGAATATGATAGATCCCGAGTTATTTTTGAATGAATGTAAGGCTCTAGTTACCAATGAAATTAGGAATAATCTGGCACGATACACTTCGGGAATAAAATTTTGTGGTACGTTAGTATGCCAGTATATAATACAGACTCCTGATGATGAAAAAATTGAATCATTTAATTTTCATAGCAAAATGGAAGCTATATTAAAGAGTACAGATACTACTGAATGGTATGAGAGTAAACTTAAAGAACCTATTCTTTCAAGTATCGATACATTCGAATCAAAAAGTAGTTCCAAATCTCTATATCAGATAAGCTCGTTAGTGCTAAATGCCTGTCAATATGATCCTTTAAATGCAGGATGTTATACAAAGCTTCCGGAATACATAAAGAACAAAAAGGCGGTAACTAATATAAAAAATGAAGATAACAAATGTTTCGGCTATTGTCTGCTTGCATCTAAATATCCTGCAAAGACTATTAAACATAGAGTTAGATCTTACTCTAAGTATAACATGTTTAAAGAATTCGATTTCAGCGGAATAACATTTCCTGTATCTCTTGATGATATTGAAAAATTCGAAAAGCAGAATCAAAATATATCTATTACAGTATACGGCCTAGACGACCATTCAATAACTTTGCTCTATCATACCAGAGAAATAAAAAAACATCATGTAAACCTGTTAAGAATAGGCAATGATAGCAAATCACACTATTGTTTAATAAATGATATATCCCGACTGTTGTCTAAACAGATAAATAAAAGCAAACGTAAGATGTGTATATGTGAAAGCTGTTTGAGGAATTTTTCAAATGAGACAAATTTAGCCAAACATAAACTTAAATGCGAGAAATCTCAAGTTTTAACTATGCCTGAAATAGGTGTAAATGATAAAATTGAATTCAATGCATATTCCAAGTGTACAGCGGTTCCATTCGTCATTTACGCTGATATCGAATCGATACTTAAAAAGGTTCACTCATGTCAGCCATCTGATGACAGTAGTTGGACAAGAACGCTGCAGAGACATGAAGCGATTTCAATATCGCTAAAATTAGTATGCGACTATGATGATTCCTTATCAAAATTCAAAATTTTTAGAGGCCCCAATGCGATTCAAGATTTTTTCAAGGAACTTACTGTAATTGCCGATGATGTCATGGAGGTATATTCACATAAAAAAGAACTGAATATGTCCGATGAGGATGAAACCAATTTTCAAAATGCAAATCAGTGTTACCTATGTAAACATGACTTTGAGACTAATGTGACAAAAGTCAGAGATCACTGTCACATTTCGGGTAAATATTTAGGGGCAGCTCACAATTCTTGTAACTTGAACAGAAAACTACCAAACTTCATTCCAATTATTTTTCATTGTCTATCAAATTATGATGCTCATTTTCTTGTAAAAAATCTAGCTTACGATCAAGAGCCTATAACATGCATCTCGCAGACATCTGAGAACTATCTTTCGTTCAGTAAGAGATATACCTCAGGTGGGAAAACCATATATTTCAGATTTCTTGACAGTTATAGATTCTTAGATGATAAATTGAGCAGCTTAGCTGACATGCTAAACCCCGAGAACTTTAAAATTATTAATGAAGAATACAAAAATCCTATACATCGAGAGTTGATGACGCGGAAGGGTATTTTTCCATACACTTATCTAGATTGTATAGAGAAATTGGATGAAAATGCATTACCGGATGAAATATTCTTTGACGACATAAGTCATGAAGATTACTTGCACGCTCAAACAGTATGGAGAACATTCAATATCCAAACTTTAGGAGAATATAGTGATTTATATCTTAAAACTGACACGTTATTGCTCGCAGACATTTTTCAACAATTCAGAGCGTTATGTCTAAATTTATACGAGCTGGACCCTTGTCAATATTATACCATACCAGGATTGGCATTCGATGCGATGCTTAAGACGACAGGCATTCAAATATCACTAATTACCGATAGAGAGATGATGGAATTTTTCGAATCTGGCATAAGGGGGGGATTATGTACAGTGTCTAAACGTTACTCCAAGGCAAATAACAAGTATATGACTAATTATAATGAGTCTTTACCGTCTAAATACTTATTTTATACAGATTGTAATTCGCTTTATGGTTCTGTGATGGGGCATGAAAATATCCCTTATGGCGAACTTAAATGGTTAACTGAGGTAGAAATTAACGAGATCGATTTCTTAAAAATACCGGAAGACGCTGAAATAGGATATGTATTAGAGGTCGATCTGGAATATCCTAAAGAAATTCACGATGCACATAACGATCTACCACTATGTCCGAGGAGTGAGATTCCTCCCAATGATAAACATAAAAAGTTGCTAGCTACACTGTCGGATAAAGAGAAATACATTATACATTACCGCAATCTGCAACAGTGCATACAGTGGGGTTTGAAATTGAAATGCATACATAGAGCGGTAGCTTATAAGCAATCACATTGGTTGAAAAAGTATATTGATCTAAATGCTAAAAAACGAGCCGAGGAAAAGTCTAAATTTGGTCAGAATCTATGGAAAAAAATGAGCAATTGTGTTTATGGAAAATTTATGGAGAATGTCCGTTCTTATAAGGACTTCAAGCTCGTTACGAGCTGGAAACAGGCGAGAAAGCTCATATCGCGCCAAACATTTCAACGTTATATAATTTTTGATGAAAATCTTGTCGGAATCGAGTTATTAAGAGAGGAAATTCATATGTGTAAGCCTATATACATCGGTCAGGCGATTCTTGACTTATCCAAATTTATCATGTATGACTTTTATTATAACGTTCTGAAAAAGAACTTAAATGATTTAACTTTGAATTATATGGACACAGATGCATTTCTTTTTGAAACAAGTACTGATATCTATGAATTTATCAAAACTCACATACAGTATTTTGATACATCAAATTACCCGTCGGATAACGTATATGCAATACCTTTGGTAAACAAAAAAGTGCCCGGACTTTTTAAGGATGAACTCTCCGGTAGAGTCATGACTGAATATGCAGGATTACGGTCTAAATTGTATGCTTTTCGTTATGACGGTCAGCTTGTTAAAAAATCAAAAGGAATTTCAAAAATGGGAATGCGCTCAATCACATTTGAAGATTATTTGTCATGCCTGCACGACATGAATGCAACACATTTCTCTAAACAAGTGTCTTTCAGGAGTTATAAACATGACGTTCACACGGTAGAAATGAATAAAGTGGCTCTGAGAGGCTTAGACACGAAGCGTTATATGCTCAAACAATCTCATTCCACTTTAGCTTGGAATCATTATTCAATTGACACAAATACCTTTTCCTCTGAGCATGACTGAGAGTATTAAGTTAAAAAAAGAAATAAAAGAAACAAGATATTTAATGTAAAAAAAGGGGGGATTATTTTTGAAAAAATGTTTATAACCATTGAAATTAAAAGGGAGATTATTTTTGAAAAAATGTTTATAACCATTGAAATTTTTGTGCAGCTTAAATATACATTGTCATGTTGAGGGGAGAGAGGGAAATATTTACTCTTAAGTGAAAGATGCCGACATAGTCAGGGGAATAAATGTGTGTTACATGCTTAAACAATTTCATTTAACTTTATTAAAATCCTTTTTCATCTGCTCATGACTGAGATATTGTAATGTACCTGTATGTGTGAGCCTGTGTGAATTTGTAAAAAAAAATTGTGCACATTCAGTGAAAAATTGAATTTTTTGTAAAAAAACTTAAATAAGTGTAGCTTTTTATGCATCAAACAAAAGATGCTAGAGGGGAGGGTGGATTTAAAATAAAGAAAGAAATATTTTCTCTGTTCTTTTCACATTTAACGCATGGATGCTGCATGTCATAGTTATGTTTTCAAGATTTGATGCCATGCTAAAAGTGAAAACAGTTTTGAACACTGAGAAGCCGTGTTCCCCATAGTTAAAAGTCTCTGCCTAATAAGGGCTCTTACATGTCAGAATTTTATACTCAAAAAAACATTTATAAGTACTTTCGTTTATATACATTATATCTTGTAACAGTATAAAACTTTAGATTAATGTTTTTTATGTGGCTGTGGGATGTATAGCAATACATGATGATTGTAATTAATATTTCACGATGTGATTGATGTTGGATGGGAATATGGATAAAATTTGATGCCATTGATGCAAAGATTTGATGCCATGCTAAAAGTGAAACAGTTTTGAACACTGAGAAGCTGTGTTCCCCATAGTTAAAAGTCTCTGCCTAATATGGGGCTCTTACATGTCTGAATTTGATACTCAAAAAAACATTTATAAGTACTTTCGTTTGTATACATTAGATTAATGTTTTTATGTGGCTGAGGGATGTATATCAATACATGGTGATTGTAATTAATATTTCACGATGTGATCGATGGTGGATGGAAATATGGATAAAAATAACATGATGGTTGGGAATGTGGGGGGTAACAAAAATAATAAAACTGAGGTTTATTTGAATAACGTTTCTTTTTATTTCATCCCAAAGATCAAATATACAAACACATCCCGAAATCCTTCATTTTTTTCACAGCTTTTTTTTTTATTGCAGCTACACTACAGCATCGTGTTCTATCCACTCAGCTTTAGGAAAACCTAACCACTTAACAAGTAACTTATTCCCACGTCGGCGCACGACTTTTTCAATCAGATAGGTATCAGGGTACTGAGTTTTTAATAATTCATGACCATAAACTCCTCCCTGTATTTCCACTCCATCACTGTCCTGAAGAACATAAGTAACCGGAATTGTATTCCTTATCCTAATAATACGAAATATTTCAGTGCTCCAATTCGGTGTGTACCCTTTCTCCAGTAAGCCCTTATGTCTAGATATTCTGACATAATCTCCGATGTTGAATTTCTTGGCATTCCGCTTCTCTTTACCGAAATTGTCACGACGATACACGGTGAGGAGCAGATCATTGTTGCTGACGTCGACAGGTCGCATTCTGATCGTCGAGTGGTAAGTATTGTTGTAGGTATTTATGATTTCCGGTAGGAGATCAAGCCATTTATGAGAACCTCTAGCCAAAAATTCTCTATGCATCATACCTTTAAGTGTTCGTATTAAACGCTCGACAGCAGCAGCCTTTATGACGCTGAATGTACTATAATGATTAATTCTATGTTTAGCCATTAATTGCCTGAAGTGTCTATTGTAAAATTCTTTGCCATTATCCGATTGGATATTCTTTGGTGCCGAATCCAATTGAGCTAATATATTACTCATTGCTTTTGTAACATTAATCCCACTCTTGTCCTTCAGAGGTCTTGCATAAGCCATTTTTGAATAAAAATTAATGGCAATAAGAATGTACTTATAGTTCCTATTTTCTTTTGCATATGGAATCATTTCTATAAGATCTATTTGCAATAAGTCATTAACACCTTTACTAATTATTTTTCTGCGAAGGAACCTCCGTCTGGCAGGGGAATGTAACTCGCCAGCGATGTTTCGTCTGATCATGCTATTACTTTTGTGGTTTTCAATTCCGTGACGATCTCTTGAATTTCAGATGAATGATTTAAATTTCCAGCCTGCTGCGATGCGATAAGTAATTTGAGTCTATTGACCAGAATGTTAGGGTCAGACCAGTATACATAATCCAGACCCCTATCGGGCACGTGTTCCTTCCATTTGAGACCCGATCCAGTCCTACTAGCAATTAGACCTCGTATTATATTTTTATATTTATATCCCTTGCTCGACCTCAGTCGACCGCTTCTGTTGTATCCCTGTCTGTGAACTAGAGTTTTTTTCAAAATCTCTGAATATGTATCCAGATCATCTTCAGTATACGCTGAACTTCGAGGTACTCGCTTGAATAACAACTCGTACAGCCCGGGGCTAGCCTTATAGGTCTCTTCTCCTATTTGAATAGTGTCGTCTACAAATATGATTCTTTTATTACCTAACTTATAATCAGCATCTTCATAGCGTACACCATAGTTGGCATCCATATCGCTAGCGCTAGCTGTACGAACCTTCTGCAAATACTTTGAGAGATCGTCATCGTCATAATCATCATCATTTTCTTCTTCTTCTTCTTCTTCTTCTTCTTTAGGATTTTGCTTCTCCTGATTCTTGATTATATTATTTAGAGGATCGGTTACAGGCTGTAGCACCTCGGACATTATACGTTGAGTTTCGAACTTGAGACCCTTTAGGGAACGTAACTTTTCCCTTATTGCCTTACTGTGTCGGGCGATGGATTGTTTGAGTCTGATACCTTCAGCATCCATCTTTATATTGAATGAATATTTAAATATGTGATGTCAATTTATAGGAAATTTTCAGCTCAATACTTAGAATATGCCCATCTTTTGTACGATTGGGTGGAGCGGTGAAGGTTAATTTATCACCTATCTGAATGGGTGCTGGATAACTTTCAATAATTTCATCGTTTATTGAAAAAATCGTATCTGATCTCGTATAGGGATGGGGTGGAGATATCATACTGCAGTCGATCACCTCTCCATTTACAGAAGACTTGTAGTATTCAAGTCCTGATGTTAAGGTGTATCTTTGCGAACTTCCTCTGTATGGTTTCGTTTGCAGTTTAATAATGAGCTGTCCCCTCATTTGGTCTAAAATAGCATTTATAACATTCACTTGCGATTTAAGCACACTGACACTATCCATTGTTGAGGTTATGTATTTATCCAGGGAGGACTGACGATTTACTAGAGGCTCGATATTTTTGTCTACTGCCGAAGCAATATCATTAACCATGGAAGATAGAGCTCTGTTTAATGCAGGCTGTGATTCATTTTGTTTCTTTACAACAAATTGTTTAACAAATTTTTTGGTTGCTGCGTCGCTATCGTCCACAGGATCGGCTACCTCCCTGATTCGTTTCTTTTGAAAAGAAACATTACCGTTCGAATCCTGAATGGGCGTTCTTGCATGTATATAATCTAGCATGTATTTTTTATTTGGAACATCGTCGTCGTCAATTGGAGGCAGTAGTACCTTCATTCTTATCGTGTCCAGAATAACATTGTTTTCGGCATCACGTTTGAATGCATATTTACTTAGAAATTGCATTAGGTTTTCATATTGTGCATCGAGTGAGGTTTGCACATGGTTCCTAAGCATAGCTTCAAAGTCACCCATGTGCTGATATGAAGTCTTTTCGGCGAAAGTTTGCATCCGAGTTTCAATGACAGCCGTAAGCGTATCCACATAGTGTTTAGTCGTTGCATCAGCGGCTTCTTCAGGATCCTGGATGTTGCACAATCGTTTCTTACTGAACTGATAGTTTCCCGAGCCATCTCGACTTATGATATAGCGGTTAAGCACACCCCTAGAGGGTATGATTCTCCTAGATCCGAATCTATCGATACTCATAGCTGGAATGAATGATGATGCTTATTTATTCACTCTGATAAAGACGTCAAAACCGTGTCGGTATCGTCCTTCATTCAAAGGAAATTCAGGTACTATAACAACGAAAGGTCTCGTGTTCGATCCCTGATTACTCTCCCACACTTGCTTACACAGCTCTTTAAATTCTGTATAATTCATATCAGTATTTACGTAATCATCATATATATGCTTTAAGTTGAGATTGTCCTGTCTGAAGAGTACTATCATATTTGCATTATCCCTAATTAAGTGTTTGGGTACTTTTGCATATGACTGTGCCAGGTATACTGCATCGACGTTACGATGTCTACCCATGCTGTAATACGATGCTATCTTGCCCTGTTTCTCATTGATGACATCATCGAATACAAATATCGAATTTTCCTTAGCGTCAGAGGTCGGGAGCACTTTTTCGCCGTCCTCAAAAGTATATACTCCTATATCGGGTATGGTTTTCAGTACTTTGAGCAGATATTGATATTTCGATTGATGTAACGATTTCGAGTAAATGTAGAGATTTTCAAACCTTAGACCATTCTCGTGGATTAACAGATTGAGTAGTACGTTCGTCTTCCCGGCATTGGAGCTTCCCAGTATGAGAGCTCTGACGTTGCTCGGGAAGAGAGATCCATGTCTTCCGACGCGGATGTCATCGTCAAAATCCAGGACTTGTATAGGCAGCGAACACTTTTGCTTCACTACTTCCATCTTGCAACTAAGGTTATAAGCCATATCTATTGATTTTTATTTCATAGTATACGATGAACTCTGGACGAGTTCGGAAGTCTAGCAAAAAAGGTTCTGGAATAATTAATTCATTAATTAACTCTCTTCCTTTTGAGGCTCATTTGCCAGGGTACAGATTCTGCGGTCCTGGAACAAAACTACAAAAGCGTTTACAACAAGGCGTCGAACCCCTTAACGGACTGGACACCGCCTGCCGCGAGCACGACTTGGCCTACGCTACACATCGGGACACCGGTTCGAGACATTCGGCTGATAAGGTTCTTATAGAGAAAGCTTGGAAGCGCGCACATTCCGCTGACGCTTCTTTGGGCGAAAAGCTTGCTGCTCGATTTGTAACCGCCATCATGAAGGGAAAGCTAGCCTTAGGTGCAGGTTTGCGTAAGCGTCAAAAGAGGACACTGCCGCCAGCCGCTAGGGGAGGGTTTTTACCCTTAATCCCACTGCTGGCTGCCTTGGGTGCAGCGGGTAGCCTGGCCGGGGGTGCTGCTCAGATCGCTACATCTGTGAATAAGAAACGCGCTGCAGATAAGCAGCTGAACGAGATGATTCGTCACCATCAGCAGATGGAGGCTTCAGTAAAAGGTAGAGGTCTTAAGCACGGACGCAGGCAACTGAAGAAGAAGAAGAGGATGGGTAAAGGACTCTATTTGCGTCCAAAACACTCGGGGCGAGGCCTGTACATATCCCGGAAAAAGCGTTAAGCGGAGCAGAGATTGAAGCCTATGCTAAACGTCTACGTATTCCCAACTTTAGAGGCGTGTACATGCTAGATAAACTACCTGCTATACCTAGACATACAGAGAGGATTGTCATTAACTTGGACACTTCGTATAATCCCGGAACTCACTGGGTTGCCATACGCAAGGATGGAAATTTAGCATTTTATTTTGATAGTTTCGGCAACCTGAAGCCTCCGGCGGAGATTGAGTCATATCTCGCAGGAGTCAGAATCATGTATAACAGACAAAGGTATCAAGATTTCGATTCTGTAATTTGTGGTCACTTGTGCTTGCAGTTTCTCTCATAAAACGCTTTAGCTACAGTGTTTGCATGGTCAAAATGAGTTATACTATCACTGTGAGCGGTTCTGATTCCAGCCTCTCTACTTTTCTAAATCCGCCACTCCATCTAGATCCTGATGGTGTTTATGAGATTGCTCTTTTGAATTTTGAGACATTTTACTCGATACCAAATATTGATCAGAGTAATAACCGTTTTCATTTCGTTCGCGATGGAAGGCTGGAGACCATAGTGATTCCGCCTGGCACGTACGAACTGGATGATATAAACAGTTTACTCAAGGAAAGGCTGGAGGTCGGCGATGACTTCATTCTACGCCCCAACAATAACACTATGAAAGCAGAGATTCGATGCCCTTACGCTATCGATTTTACTCAAGAGAAGTCGATCGGTTCTATTCTCGGTTTCACCGGGGGACGAATGGTGGAGCCTCATATTCTGACAGAGTCTGATGAACTGGTGAACATCTTTAAGGTTAGCATAATACGCATCGAGTGTAGCCTTGCAAGCGGTTCCTTCATCGACGGCAAAAGCGGTCACTCTCTTTACGAATTCTTCCCATCTGTCCCCCCAGGCTACCACATCTCGCAGGAACCATCCAATCCTATATATCTACCAATCATTGATACAAATCTCATTGATCATCTCAACATTCGAGTGGTAGATCAGAACGGTGATACCCTCGACTTTAGAAACGAGACTATTACCGTGAGACTACACATAAGACGGAATGGGACTAAATTTTAAGAGATCTTGCTATAATAAAAAGCTTATCTCGAGGATGAAGCCTACTCGCTCTTCAGCACGCAAACTGCTAACATCATCTAATCGGAAGTTCCTCGAGAGGTTAGGCTTCAAGGTTCTGTAATGGATGTTTTAGATGTGACGGGAGTTCCAGCATTTGACGATAAGATTAGTAAAGAGGAGGAACACATATTCTTACCTTACAACACATCAGCCCTTGAAGCGAATGATGAAATTAGAATACCTTGCCAAGCTGAAGATTTGTACACGCTTCCTAGCAGAAGTTATTTGTACATAGAGGGAACTCTTGCTAAGCCTGAAGGAGGACCCTCTTCTTCAAAGCTGAGCAACAATGCCATGGCGTTTCTGTTTGATGAAATTCGATTGGATATGAATGGTACTACTATTGATAGAACTAGAAATCCTGGCATTTCTTCAACCATGCGCAACTATGCAGCTCTCAACATTCTGGATTCCAATCGTTTGCAGAACGCAGGATGGACCCATCCTGGAGACGATGTTGACATCGTGAACGCATCGAATGGTATCTTCAACGCTATCGTCCCTCTTTCGATGCTCTTGGGTTTTGCCGATGATCACAGGGAAGTCATACTTAATAGCAAGTTTGAACTTGTTCTCATTAGATCGAAAAATTCTAATAATTGTATAGTGGGCAATGAACCGACTGTTATTAAACTAACCAGGATCGAATGGAGGATGCCAGTGCTGCGACATTCCGATGCCGAGAGAGTGGAGAAACTTAAACTCGTCAAGTCGGATCAGCCTCTACACGTGGCCTTTCGAACGATGGACCTTCATACTCAACCTGCAGTACCACAGACTAAAGCTTTCACTTGGAACGTTGCAACAACAACAAAGCTTGAGAAACCTCGATTTGTCATAATTGGTGCACAAATCGACAGATTAAATTACCTCGCTAAAGATAGCTCTCTCTTTGATCATTGTAATATCACAAACCTGAAACTTTATCTCAACAGTGAATGTTATCCCTATCATGACATGAATTTGGATTTCACAAATTCAAAGTTTGCTTCTCTATATGATCAGTATTCTAAATTTCAATACTCTTACTACGGTAAGGAGAATTATCCCCTTTTGAAGAGAAGTGACTTTCTGAAATATGCACCGCTATTTGTTATTGACTGCTCTCACCAAGCTGAGGAGACAGTTACTGGAGCAGTTAACATCAGACTAGAAGTTCAAGCATCAGCAAACTTTCCTCCACAAACATCATTTTTTTGTTTAATTATTCATGACAAATTGTTCACTTACAAACCTCTAACTCATGTTGTTCAATCTATCATATAGGAAAAATGTTTTATTTTCTTTCTTTGACTGTCAATAAAAAATACATTACCAATTATATGATTTTTTTATTGATTTTAGCATACATCTCCTTAACCTTTTTCCTGATACTCCTACCTGAAATGTCATATGAACAGCCTGATTTATGAGCTTCATGCAATTGAAATAAATGTCTTTCAATGTATGGAATTAGTCTCTTGAGTCCAACTATTGCAGCTATGTCTAGATTTATAATATTTTCGTTTAGACAAGTGTTTCTCAAAACTATTTCACTGATTTTATTCATATGCAATATTATATTATAACCATATATTATATTTTCACTGTATGAAACACTTGGGAGCTTACCGTGTCTAAGATATGTTTCAATCACTGACATATTTTCAAGTATTATCACCCAGTCTTCTTTTGTTATGTATACGAATGTCTCGTCAGCTGCTATGATGTATAGGGTGGGGAGTTCGTAGTGGAGCCCTACATTCACATGACAGTTCACACTGATGGAGATGTTGTCAAGCATATACACGCTATTTGGATTCATCTTTCAAGGGCTTTTCTGGAATGGCATCGAAGATAAGTACTATAATATTATCCAGAGCAGCGTCGTTCACCTTCTTCTTGCTCACGATCTTCGGTTTGCTCCTCTTCTTATCAGGCTTCTTATCGGACCTGGAGACAAATGTACAGACGATTAAAAATGAAAAATAAAACATAGCTTGCTCTTTTGCCACTATGTCTGTCTTGTTTATTTGTACTAACCTGCCTTCTTCTTCTTCTTCTTCTACACATTCTTTCTCGTCCATGGGCTGCACGGTTCTTTCAGGCACAGGCTTCGAACGATCCACATCCTGATAGGGTGGCACATCCTCACCTTCATACATTCTGCAATTACACAGTTTGTATTGTTTTAGTTCTGATACCTCATATAGTAATATCAGTCAAAAATATATTTTTTGCATTATCTTACTTACCCCTTTAACTTATGGTACACATCGCAGTATTCTCCACAACGAAAGAATGTGGTCATTTGATCATGTTGTGAAGGTTCCTTGCAGATGATGCTATGCGTATCACCATTACAATGTTCCTCGTGCTTTTCCAGACAGTGTTGCTTCATCTTCTCGTAATCGGCAAGATTCACCCAGCATGCATTGTCGCTCTCGATAGCACTTTTGATTATTTCACTGTTCATCTTGACGGCTCACAAGTAACTGTGCACACAATTCGATCATACTCTCACCCATCAGACGTGGCTGGATAGGAGACGATTTAAACATGTTCAGTCTTGCATCAAGGTAGGGATGGTGGGGAGGAGGACGTTCTCTGTACACGTGTATAACTTGATGACCTCCTTTTTGTTGACCTTTTTTCGGTCACGTATTGCTCATAAGCTATACGAGCAATTTGGATGGAATGGGACAATGATTTGAACATGTTGATTCTTGCACCGGGGAACGACAGTTTGTGGGGGGAGGGCGATCTTAGTTTTTTTTTCTTTTTCAAAGCGAGGATTGTACATGAAGCATATCCTTTCAACTGCCATCTCTCATGATCATACACACAGGCATACGACTTCCTAAGAGATGATGATAATTCTTATTTTTTTAACATATTTATGTCATTCCTTACCCACATAAACCGATTTACACACTCCAGCATTGCAATGATTTTCATACAGATTAGCACAATTCTCTTCATTCACATTTCCAAACTTTCCGATCCCCCGAAAAAACATATCGTCCCGCCTACTCTAGCATAGGTTTTTTTTTCTACTCCAAAAAAAAAAAAACAGCAACAACGATTCGACGGTTCCAAAATCCACCCAAGGGATTCTGAAACAATGTTTCAGGCATCTGCGCATCGCTGTGCTGCCTTCCTCTCGTATAGGCTGTTTTCAAAAACAACGATACGACTGTTCCAAAATCTGTCATAGGTTTTTGGAACAATTTTTTCTCCCATTTAAAATGCATTGAACGGTCTTTAAAACAAGCATTCCTGTGCCAGCTCCCGTATTCCCCTACTACTCCAAGGTATTTGTTAAATTCGATGAGAGGAAGCGATACACTTCCTCCTAGTCTGGCAAAACATGTCTGGTCTTTGTTTATGAGTGGTTCGTAATCTATATTTATTCCAGAGAGTTCAAAACAGCATTATTCAGTTAATCTTCCATAAAAAGGTGCATCAGCTGGATCAATGACACGCGATCCACCTCCCCTCCCCCTTACTGCTGCTGGAACAATCCAATTGAGTTAACGTGGGCTCAAATTGTGCTGCAAACAGAAATAATATTTTTAAACTGACTGACGCTGAACGACTTATTCACGGAGAAATTGACAAGGAACACAACAAGACTGGTAAAACTGCGTCAGACATCAGATAAACTACAAGTAGACGACTTTTGGAAAGAAATAGCACGTAACGAGATTTTGGAACCTATCAACATAAATTTGCAAGAGTCAGGCGATGAAGACAATGAAAATGACAAATTATCTCGTAACGTAAGTAACATTCACAGCTATAAGGATGAGCCATTGGTATGTTCGTTGGATTAGAAAAATATGTAATTCATAAACTATAATTAATTTTAAACTAAATATTTAAAACATTTGTAATATACGAATATCCATGTTGTTATTGTGATTAAAACAACTGCATTATTATAAAACTTTGGAAAATTCAGTTTGGTTTCCTTACGTCTAGCGCCACGAACACTCGCAGGTGTGTGGGAGAGAGGGAAGTATAAAAAGAGTGGGGATGACGAAGTGACAACGGTGTAGGCTCTAACGCACGTGATTCGCTACAGACGAGAACTCTTCCCATTCGAAACACATAATAGCACAGAAATTTTTTTCCAATGCCGTTAGAATATTGAATTTCAGTGGAGGAATCGATTAAAGAAATGATAAAAATGAAGTAACCATTGGGAACTCTGGCGTGCGAGAGGAAAGTTCTAAAAGTGAGAGTTGGCTTGATATCAAGCGAAGTCTCTAGCAGGGCGGACGTAGCAGCTCTAACCGCTCGATATAATTGGCATTCAGTGAAGTACGAAGTGCATTCCGTGTTAATTGCGTATTTACTTAAATATTTTAAAGCTATCTCCAGTATATCTACATTCTCGAGCAGTTCGTTGTTTAAATAACAGCTGTAACTAGAAACACGAATACCAAAAAGTTATAAAACTTTATTTTGCGCAGAATCATAACAAAAAGCCAAATTCCCACTGCACTCCATAACAATTAGCAGTGGTGTAGGTACTCGTTGAGGCGGAGTCTGAGATTACAGCGTCTCCATGCGACGAAGCAATGAAAATGCGTTCTATATTTTCAGTATTATCCATGAATAAGTTGTAAGAGATACACACACATCTATTCCTCTCACACAGCCTCTCTGTTCACATATTCTTAAAATTTCTAAAATACTCTTTATGTTTGTCAACACTAACGTTAGTAGATATGATTTTATTCAGATTTTCTCATACGTAAAAGTAAATGTGGCAACATATAGTAAGTATTATGTGACATTCATTTCTTTAAAGCTTCTATTCACGTTTCATTCCTTTTGCATGGCGAAGACATAAGAAATCTAACGTGTTGGCACATGACTTTCTCTTGTAGAGGCAGCTATTTTCTGTTAATGGAGATAAACATTATCTTTTTGCTTATTTCCATGGTAAAATGGGGGATACAATAGCTTAGAGAGAGAGAGAGACAGACAGAGAGAGAGAGAGAGAGTGAGAGAGAAAGAGAAAGTTCGTCTACATAGTTGAAGTCCTCCATTGGCCACGTTTGACCTGCAGGTACTTGTCTGATAATCAAATGCCAGTGATAATCAAATCATTTCGAGAGCTAGTCTCTATGGAATGGATTTCTGTGGTCAAGAGGTAAAATAGGAATGTCCACTTTCTATTTGAGAAAAATACAAATATTAGAAAGTTTGGACAAATAACAAGGAATGTCTCAAAAATATTTTACTTCTGACAAAAATAAATGTATGAGGCATAAATTGCGTGTTTAAACAACCTTAACACTTTTTATCTTGTAAGCTTTTGTCTAATTTCTTATAAAAGTTATGAAAAGTCGCCCATAATGAAGAGAACATCCGAGAACTTTCCCTAGGAAATTCAGGATATATATTTCATTTTTCCTCAAAATTTAATGTCTTAATTAAAGTATTTAAAGCCATATTTGGCAAAATCAAAATTTTTGTAAAATATTCCATATAGAATGGTAATCTGATGTGGGGAAGTTTTCTTAAAAGTATTTATATACTTGGAAGTCACCAAACTTATGTACGATATCTACCACATACCTATTACCAAAAACTTTCTTCTTACAAATAAATTAACTCCTCTCATGATACTAAACATCACAGAATACGTATAATAACCGTGATATCAATTTATTGTATAAAGATATTCTAACCTCACGGACCACGTGAAACACATGTGCATAAACACAACAGAATAAACCGGAAATTGACCACAGAGAAATAAAGGACTGTAGCAGGAGAAAGCAAAATGACCAACACGTAAACAAAAATTTATCGCATGCTTTGCCAGCCTCGGTAGCCTAGATGGTAGCGTGTCTGCCTCACGTTCAAGAGGTCCCGAGTTCGAATCTCGGTCAGGGTGAGTTAGCTGGATAAGGATTTCTCGGGGTGTTCCCTTATCCTGAAAGACGAATGTCGGGTAACTCTATGCTCCATGGACCCCGGACTCATTGGAGCATCATCTCCCCATTTCATTCATCGTCTGATATTGCTTAACGTTGGAGCACGTAAATTCAAAACAAACAAAAAATCGTATGATTCTAAGTGGGCTAGTTCAGAAATTCCAAGCTCTGGAAATATGCAGAGTGCAATATGCATGCAGTAGCACAGAAAGTGCGCGTAACATTGCGCCGCCATCTTTAAACTCATAGATTAAAGGGCTTTAATACCACTTGACGCTCTTTATTATACGAGGGCTGTTCAATAAAGAATGATCACAATATTTCTTTGACAATGTACCTTTACTCATCCTCATAATTTTCATGGTCTTTCTTAAAATAGTCTCCCCTGAATGCCATACACTTGATCCAGCGTTTCTGCCAGTCTTCGAAGACATGCTGCAAACCATTTTTGAGAGATCCTTCACAATCGCCTCCGCAGCCTTCACCACTGCTTCTGATGATGGATAATGCCTCCCACGAAGGCGTTTCTTCTGGATAGGGAACAGAAAAAGGTCACATGAAGCTGAATCTGGACTATAGGAAAGGTGAGGGATGCACCTCACGTTGACTTTTGCAAGATATTCAGCAACAACATTGGCAATATGCGGCCACGCATTTTCTTGTTGTAGCATCCAGCCTGCTTCACGGAAATGTGGTCTTTTGCGCCTGATATCGACTTGCAATGTTTTCAGGGCATCTCTGTGCTATTGTCCAGCTACTGATGTGTGTGCAGGTACAACATGCTGATAAACCATTCCATGAATATCAAAGAATAAGATGACCATAACTTTCCCAACAAAAGCAACCGCTTTTGCTTTTTGGGGGTTGTTGATGAAGGAGATTTCCACACTGAGCTTTGCTGTTTGCTCTCAGGATCTAACTGATGCAGCCAAGTTTCATTAGCAGTGATTACGTTTGAAAGAAACTCCGGATCTTCCTCTAACATCAACCTTAATTGCATGCAGACCTGCATGCGAATGTCCTTTTGTTCGGGAATCAACAGTCCTGGAACCCATTGCGCACAAACACGTCTCATGTGTAATGTTTCTGTCACCAACGTGCGGGTGGCAACCAATAAAATGTTCAGTATTTCAGAAAGAGATCTTAAGGTAATTAGTCGATCCTCTCTTACAATGGCAGCAGCGGTGCTGATGTTTTTTCCCATAAGAGCAGTACCTGGAGCACCGGGTCCAGCTTCCTTTGAAATTGAATGTCTCCCCTCTTTAAACATTTTAATCTACCTTTGAGCTGTGCTGTAGGGAAGAACAGTCTCTCTAGAGATCTCCTGTAAGATTGTATAGGCTTCAACTGAAGATTTGAAACAAAAGCAGAATTTCAAATCCTCGTATTGTTCCTCGCGTGTTACCTCCTTTGCAGCGGTAGGCGAAACTGAACATGTCTGAACATGTCTGAACATGCCTGACTCTCACAGGCAGGAACCAGGAGTACCAACAATGAATCCACTACGGTGTGTTTATTTCACATTAGGCTAACAGAATATCATAAGACTGAATTTTAATGCGTAAAATTATGTAGGCAAAAAATTCTGATCATTCTTTATTGAACAGCTCTCGTATACAATTTTAAAGCTGAAGAACTGTATAATTTTTAACAATTGATTTGTTGATCACACCAAGCTACCAATACCCTTAAGCAGCCTTCGTTATGCTTTTCACACACATGATTCAACAGCTGCTATGAATATTCCCACCGATGCAACACCTAATGAGTCCTCTCAACATGGAAAGACTCCTGTAAACTAAAGAAACTCGATCAGAAGAACCGTGATCTTTCTACAGCGTTTTCAAGAGGCTGTTGTTTAGGGTGGAAGTGGTCTGTGGCTACTAAGCCTCTGACAGTGTTGGCTATCCTGAACTTCTCTTTTATGTTTCTCTATGTTCTTTCTTTGGTATTGTTACCGCTTATATTTTGTTCTGTATAAAATAACTACAAATAAAACAGATTTGATAGTACACAAGTTCTATTTGAACACATCAAGAGCAACACACACACGCGTGTTTTTTAAGTATATATTTTAGTGAAGCTTCTCAAAAATGTTCTTATGAATCTACAATACCAAATTTGAATGTAATCCAATACTCCTGTTTCTGATTGATCAACAATAGACAATGTCAAATAATGTGATATGGTGCTGCGGTCCGGTGTTATGGTTGACCAACCATTTCAATTATACTGATGCAGCGGAGCTTATTGGCTCTAATTGCTATGTACCTCAGTACGGACAATATCTGCTCATTAGCCAAGGGGGAATGCTTCTGTTCAATACCGTTATGTAACATTGGGTAATTCTTTATGGTTAGGCAAGTACTGGTGAGGATGGTATCATATGAATTCTATTTCCCTTCACTTAAACTTACTTCCAAGTTCAGTTCACCTCTTATGACGTGAGTTTCCCAGTTTGCTCTTGGCGAGTTCTTGATCCCACAATGTTCCCGGGGGTCATGTAAATCCCCGGGATAGTACAGGAGCCGTCATCGGGTAGCTTCAATTTGTGGCTATTAGTGTGTCACGCTACTCAACACAACTTTACTCCCTCCAACAAGTAACGTTATTGTATTCCACACCAAAATTCATTGCCAAATACACCTCTTGAATATAAATAAGCACCTTTGTACGTTTATATATGTTTATCTATGAACAGCAAAAATGGTGAAATAAAACTTGACATTTAATTTGAACTTCTTCCCCGGATTCAGCATGAAGATTCCTTTCCCGCCCCAGACTAATCTTTACGTGAGAAAGTTAAACTAGCTGTCACTCTCTCAAAAAAGCTTTAAGAGGTAAATCATAACACGAGTTTACAGCAACCTTAGATCCATTATGTTTCAAATACACAAATTTACCCGGATCTACTGCGGCCATGGACGATCCCACTTAACGAAAATCCGAGAGGATGCCGGTAAAACAATAAAAAAAAGGTTCTGTGTGCTTAAAGACCACACGACAGAAGTGAAAACTTAAAAACTATTCATTATAAATTATTCTTTAAAATTATTTAAAATAATGTAATGTTGACACTCATTTTTGCGCAAAGAGGCCCGTTGCCTTACCCTAAGTGTGCTCGCAAATGAAAATACTCTGAAACAACTGAATGACGACGGACCTGTGACCGTGCGAAGAGGGTTATACATAAAGGAAGTATAAAGGAAGTAAAATGAAGTCATATAATATACTGTTTTACATGTATTTTATTTTTATATTAAAATACATGCTATTTCACTATCATTTTCATATTTTGTTTCTTGCTGATACACATATTTCATTGCATTTCTATTTTAATAAAAAGACAAGTTCATACATATCTTATAGCATAATTATATGATATTCATTTGTTTATCTGCATATTTTTTGAATATTCGGAAATGTTTGGTTACCTATAGGTTTTACATATTTTATTAAATATCCGTACATATATTCATTACTTAATATTTTATTACATGTTTGTACATATTTTCATAAATATTTTATTACATGTCATATTCATTTCAAATGTTTTGTCACAATTGATACTGATATTAATGCATTTTCGATTCAATTCGAATTATTTGTCCGATGTTTTGTCTTCAAATTTTTATTTTCCAAACTAAGTAATATAATTTAAATATTTTTTCTATAAGAAAATCAAATTTATATACTATATGCGCACGATAAGAAGAGAGATCTGGTTCCAAGTCCTTATTCGGTAAGTTTCGTCTAACTTCGTAAACATAGATGACAACTTTGAAATTTGAAATGCACCATACACTGCCATCTACCTGCTAATACGCTAAGCTTTATCATGTCCGCCATATTTCGTTTTGATCAATTTCGAGGTTAATTAGCTAACCAGTTTACAACAATCGTATGTTAGAATTAGGATTTTAGTTCGTCCTTGGCATTATATACATGTTATGAGACAGGTCAAACTGTATAAATACAGTATATACATAAAGTCAAATTGATTAAATAGATATACACAGTAAGTAGCTTTCCTATGGTTTCATGTGGTATTTGCATAGACTAATTTACTACAAGAAATGTCATAATAAAAATATGACAGGTTTAAATGTACTATGCTCCCATTGTTCATTTACATGGTTATAGTTCTAAAAATTCATTAACCGTATAAAAACAGTGTGCATGCAAAAATTTCTTAACCTTATTCTTAAAGTGTTTTAATGATGCAGCTTGTTTAAATGAATTTGGAAGTTTATTATATGACATTATCACATTGTAGTTAAAGCTTCCTTCATATAGGCTCGTTTGGTGCGCTCGAATTGCCAGTTTATCCTTGTTACGAGTGTGGTGCTAATGTTCATCAGCATTTACTTGAAAATAATTTATATTTGTATGAACATCTGTGGATGTTATGGCTCTCGAAAGGGGACACATTATTATTTGTCCACCTCCATATAACTGTGATCTGAATGCAATTGAGCTGGCGTGGGCAAAACTAAGGAATGTTTTCAGAGGATCCAACGTTACTTGTGATATCTTCGCTTATTTTACACGCTATTTTGCTGAACTGTGTTTTTCAAGGTTGACTACACTGCAAAAACAAAAGAGCGTTAGCTCTCGCTTCTTCCCTTCCGCCCGCACCACACCGTAAATCCAGCGCTCAACATAAGTTGCAAGTTTTGTATCAAATATTTACCCTCGGTCGGTGGAAAAACATAACCTATAAGTTGTAAATGAAAATAAACGCAAAACGTCATTTTAATACGTGTTACTTTTATTATTTACGCGTTATTACATTTAATTTATTGATTTTTACGTTCTAATACTCAAAATAAAGAGAAATTGTCAATAAAACTAACCAGTTCTTAAATGAAACATTTCCTTCAAGAATTCGTAACACTTATTTGCAATTAGCACACTCGTTTTATTTTTCGTTATTATTACTTTAATTATTCAAATACCGAAATCCGGTGATATTATCTGTTCCTTTTGACTATTATTATTATAATTCTTATAATTATAATTATAATTATAATTATTATAATTATAATTATAATTATAATTATAATTATAATTATAATTATAATTATAATTATAATTATAATTATAATTATTATTATAATTATAATTATAATTATTATTATAATTATTATTATTATAATTATTATTATTATAATTATTATTATTATAATTATTATTATTATAATTATTATAATTATAATTATTATTATTATAATTATTATTATAATTATTATTATAATTATAATTATTATTATAATTATTATTATAATTATAATTATTATTATAATTATTATTATAATTATTATTATAATTATAATTATTATTATAATTATTATTATAATTATTATTATAATTATTATTATAATTATAATTATTATTATAATTATTATTATAATTATTATTATAATTATTATTATAATTATTATTATAATTATTATTATAATTATTATTATTATAATTATTATAATTATTATTATAATTATTATTATAATTATTATTATTATAATTATTATAATTATTATAATTATTATAATTATTATTATTATTATTATTATTATTATTATTATTATTATTATTATTATTATTATTATTATTATTATTATTATTATTATTATTATTATTATTATTATTATTTTACGTCCTCCAACGTAGTCATTTCGGACGATGAAGCGGTGAAATGATGCTCAAATGAGCCCGGGCTCCATAGGGCTTAGTGTTATCCAACATTCGTCTTTCAGGATAAAGGAAACCCCGGAAAAAACCTGATTCAGGTAACTCACCCTGACCGAGATTCGAACCCGGGACCTCTTGAACGTGAGGCAGACATGCTACCACCACACTACCGAGGAGGGCAACTATTATTATTTAAAGTGGAATTTGACATGTTTTCGACTTGTTAAATGACAGAAGGTTATCTGACACTTGACAGACGTTTGTAAGAACGGCCCTAAGACAATAATTTTCTTAAAAGAAACTCCTGTAGGGTTTCTAAATTTTTCATGGTATTTGAAATATGTTAAAACATGCCTGGATATCATATAATTATGTTATAAGATAAGTATGAAGTTGTATTTTTACTAAAAATAAAAATACAATGAAATATGTGTATCAGCAAGAAACAAAATATGTAAAATTATTGTGAAATAGCGTGTATTTTAATTTAAAAATAAGATACATGTAAAACAGTATATGATGTGATTTGATTTTACATCCTTTATGTATAACCCTCTTCGCACGGTCGCGTCCGTCGTTCAGTTGTTTCAGAGTATTTTCATTTGCGAGCACACTTAGCGTACGGCATGAAATATTTAGCTTGCAACTGGCCTCTTTGCGCAAGAATTAGTGTGAACATTAAATTTTTTTAAATAATTTTTAAGAATAATGTATAATGAATAGTTTATTTTTTCCTTAAGTTTTTACTTCTGTCATTTTTTGTGTAATTTATGTCCTGGATGCAATGGGTGAAATGGTGCTCAAATGAGTCCAGGGTCCACAGAGCTTAGAGTTACCGGACATTCGTCTCTCAGGATAAGCGAAATCCTCCAAAAAACCTTATCCAGGTAACTCACCCTGACCGAGATTCAAACACAGGACCTGTTGAACGTGAGTCAGACACGCTACCACCACGCTACCGAGGCGGGCAATCTGAGTATCGATTCATTAACAAACGTCGGCGTTCACGGCTGGCGTCTTCAGTAGAAGACTCCGGGCTGTAAGAGACGTTTCGCGTACAACTGCTTATGATGCTTGCCGCAGCGATACGTCTGGGAGAGAGATGAAGAAACCCAGTGGACCACGGCCTTACAACCCGGAATCTTTTACTGAATCAGTAATGATTTCTTAGCGGCAATACATTCCTTCAAGACTTCTACATCCAAAAGTCTTCTTTTTACTGTCGAGACTCAAAAGTAAATTCCTTAACTGGTTTATTTCCGATGCCAACATTGATGCTGTTTTGAAGCGACTAGGTATTTGCCTTCAGATTTGGAAGTCAGTTTAGGCCTTAACTTGTGGCCACGATCAGGATAATGGACACTTTCCAAGGAAGCATGTCCTTGTTTCGCTGTTTTATGCATGCTATGACCTGCTTTGTATGAACTGCAGACCAAGCTTTTCTTTGAAAGTTCGTTGTTTAACCCATTTTAACTTTGAAACTACACACAGCGCAATGTTATGACCCTTTAACACGCCCCTGACTGCATAAACAAAGTTTGTTAGCTTACACGAACCACATCTTGTGTATTAAACAACAAGCTCACGTTCAAATCAAAACACTAGGGGAAGTGTCCCTATGAGGGACATCAAGCTTTGACTTCAAAATGTGCTTCTTTCAGGAAGGCAAGGATTGATGTTCCTTTATTAAATATCTTAAGTTAGCTTAGAATGGTACCACAATACCTCTTATCTTAGAAAGGGTTGGACAAAAACTTTTCAGCGGAAGTGTATATGACAATACAATACAGAGTATAAGAAACTACTTTCTTTAGAACGAAGATAAAGAGTATACAGAGACTTACAAACAAAGAACTACGCAGAATTGCAGCCCCAGGTTGTTCTGACCGTAAACTTGCCAGGCTCATACTTCTACAATTTGTTAGGGGAGTAATTCAAGAAATACCAATTTATCTACTGCATATTTGGGTAAAGCAATGGTAGTCTCAAAAGGTTGTTTGTAATTTGTGACGTCTTCTAAGACGAGAATTGTAATATTTTGCAATTAAAGCAATTAAACCAGACGTTTGTGGTATACTTGACGAAGAAAGTGGAAGGCATACCTTTGACAGAATTGGTTCTGTTGATTACCCTCAACCACATTGGTCCCTATCACTGGATTCCTTCCCCATTATAATTGTACCTCATCCCCATGGTGCATTGTCACGCCTATCTTTGCAGTAACAAAAGTATTCCTTGACAAAGTGTTGAGGCGTGTTGACCTTCAGTGCAAAGCTGCAATCGTTTCTTACCTTGATTAGAACAGTGACACATCAGTAACTTGACGTGCAGTAAGTGACCAAATACAGTGCAATCCACATAAACCTGAACCATTTCAATAGGCCGTAACTCTTAAACCAGTAATAGGACACACGTACAACTTTGGAAGAATATAATACACACTTGCTAGAATACATAATACTATTTATATCTCAGAGAAAATGTTTGAAGTGTACACCAGCATCATCATATTTGTACTTGTCTCACCATATTCTCTGAAGTTTTACGGAGAGCATCCTTGCCAATGTTACTTATTTTGGTTTGAATGGAGTACTTGAGAACATCAATTGTTCGTGGTCTATTCTTGTACACTCTATTTTCTAATACCCCCACAAGAAAAAATCCGGTGAGGTTAGTTCAGGGAATCTGTGGGGGTTACAGACATTTTGAGATTTTTGTTGTAATTTTACGTTCTCGAACGTTAAGTCATATCGGACGGTGAATGAAATGGGTGAAATGATGCTCAAATGTGTCCAGGGTCCCCAGAGCTTAGAGTTACCCGAAATTCGTCTTTAAGAATAAGGGAAAAACCCGGATAGAACCTTATCCAGGTAGCTCACCCTGACCGAGTAATGAACTCGGGATCTCTTGAACGTGAGTCAGACACGCTACCATCTATGCTACCGAGGCGGGCCCTTTTGAGATCATTCGATCATCAAAGAAACTAGTTACAAGTTCCTTGGTGTCATTAGATATATGGCACGTTGCTCCATCTTGTTGGAAATAACCTTTTCTCAATTCGATATCATTCAGCTGCTCCACAAATGTCTTGAAGATATCCATATAAACTTCAGTGTCTACGGTCCTGTCATGTATAGATGCTGGTGGAGAACACTTCCAACATTTTCTCTGAGATGTAAATAGTGTAATGTAATCTCCCTATTGTGTATTATATTCTCCCAAAGTTACACGGGTGTCCTATTATTGGTCTAAAAGTTATGGCATTTCAATAGGCCATATTGAAATGGTTCAGGCTATTGAAATGGTTCAGGTTTATATGGATCTTACTATACAAATGGAGCACTTGGAAGATGCGTGTCTGATATGACAAGGATGCATAGTCATAAAAATGTAATGTAATGACTATAGATGCATTAAATATGTATCTACGTAATTATTGATTGTAATATTTTTAAAGAATAAAAATAAAGCTAAACAGGGCTATCTTCGGTAATTTCCATAAGTGCAAAAAAGGAAAAAGAAAACCAGCTGAACTGGATACTGCACTTTTGTTATTATATGTGTACTACAACTGCATTAAGTGCATGGTAATATAAATAATTTTCTATTGCGATCAATCTGTACAACGGGATAAATGTCTAAAAAGATGATGCACGCAAAAGCGTGATGTCAAATATATCATCAGCAATGTTCTGTCACTAGAAGATGTCTGTCATTGTCGCTATTAGGAGGTCGGTTCACAAAGTTCCGGAACATTTGAAATTTCGCGCCAATAGAGTATCGCATTGAAATGTGGTTGGCATCCATTTGCACGTCTGTGTTTGATGTATAAATGCCGAAAGTTTCATTGCTGTAAGTCTATTATAACTAGTTCGCGAACAAAATGCTGTTGGAGGCATAGCTTACCAGCACTGGAGTCCTCTAGCTTCCCCCCCCCCCCCTCTACCGTCATTTTAGAGTGCCTCTCCTACGACGCGCGGGCTGCACTGCTCATGTTTCATTCATTGTTACATTCACTCTTTGCATTTTCTGCCAAATCGCTGCGATATTCCTCAGGGTTTAAAGCAACTGTGATTCTATTTGTTGATCAATTGTGAGGTCATGTCTGAGGTAATTATTTTCTGTGAACTTTGAAAATCAAAACAATATTAAACTACACTCGTTTCGTGTGGTTTTTAACAGAACCCATATTGGAGAAAATAGGGAATATCACAGAAACTACGGAAATTAAGCATACGCAGACGACTTAATGATTAAAATCGATAGAAATAGCAGAATTCAAATCGAAGAAAAATGTAAAATAGTCGTAGTTACACAACAAAAGTAGTGTCAGGAGGTTAAATTAACGATAGGTCCAGCAAAAACCGTATACATGCTTCTTAAAGGAGTCTAAAAAGAAATTGCAATATTAAAGATTATGAACCGATCAATAGCAAGAGTACAACAACAAACATCTGGAGATACCCTTGGACGAGAAACTAATCTTCTCAAATCATGTTATGCAAGAAATAAAGCACAAGGAGTGATGATGAAGTAAACATCAATTTTTCAGAAAAACTTCGGAGTATCTGCAGGGGTAATTAACATCTGTAACACAGGCATAACAATAGGAATTGTTGAATATGGAGCGAGTAGCTGGGTGCATAGATTAAAATACAAGAAGTACATAACATTATTACGCAGATCTCAACGACAGATAATTATTAGGGGAGTAGCAGCATTTAAGACAACATCTACAACGGGACTTCTTGTAATTGTGGGAATATGGTCAATTGATTATGTAATCAAACTACGTGCAGCAAATTATTTGTTAAAGAAACAGAACGTAACAAAAGTGAACGAACATATCGGCGAAAAATGTAAATCTAAAACTGAAATTAGGGATAAAATGTTAAACGATTGGCAACAAGTGGAATAATGCGGATGAAGGAAGGAGAATTAATGAGATATTACCAAATATCAAGGAAAGATTACGTATGAAGCATTTGAAACCGAGGAAGTGAATCGTATATTAAATATCAGGACATGGACCGTATGATATATACGTTAATCGAATAGGCTAAATAAGAAAATAGTAATTGTGATATCTGCAATGTTCCAGGCAACCCAGAGCATTCATTGTTTGAGTGCAGTAAATATATATTCAAATTACAAGAAGGTAGAACAAAATTACAAGGAAAACAAATATGGAATATAGTGAGGAAAGAAGAAGATTATAAACGGTTGGACATTTTGACAGAACTAGTATCCAATTTAGCCACGGAAGACTTTAATCAGAACAGAGCACAACTACGGAATAGAAGAAGGGGAGAGATAACACCAAGATAAAACCGCGATACAATTGAGGAGATCAACAAGATTTATACAAAGAGATGATATCAGCATCTACTGGAAGAGGATCAACATTCATAGGACTTTATAAAGAGATGGCATAGTATAACATTAATATTTATTGGATGGAGATAAATATGAATTTACGGAGAAGGAAAAGAAACCCAAATGACACAAAGGTCGTCGAAGGTAAAGAGGACCATGGAGTGAGAAGAAATAATTAAAGAAAATACATACAACTGTTAAGTAAACATTGGATATCCAATCAACATGGAGTTTCATCGAAATTTAATGGATTTCAGGATACAAGGTTGGGAAGCCTTCAGTTGCAGGAGCAAAAATTAGAAATAGGTCAGCAGCCTTCGTCAGTATAATTTATTATTCAGATTAAAATTGTAATTTAGTTATTTATTAGAAAATGTACATAGCAATAAGACTGCTGTTAGGTTAGATTTAGTTGTATGGCCACTGGAGATGGTGGTCATTAGGTTAGTTAATGTAGGCATAATTCTGTCTGCAAAAACAAACGTTTTATTAATTGAATGTATATGATTTGTAATTTCTTATATAATAAAGAGCACAATAAGTCGAGGTGTAGATTCTAGACACCTGGACCTAAGCCTGCAGATTAAAATAAAAATAAAATAAGTTGCTAGTTCACCAGGAGGCCCTACCGAGGTCAATCGGTAGCCTTCCCCTTTGGGCTTGGCGCGCCAAAGTGGAGTATCCACTTCCAACGTCTTGAGTCCACAGAACAAGATGGTGGGGAGAGCTAGTCTCTAGATCTTACCCTATGGGAAGCCGCACGGAGCCGGGCGCCCTTTTGGACAACTCTGTAACCCCCTGTTCATCAGAGGGGAGGTCAGTCTTCACTCTGCTGATTAGCCTGGTAGATAACCTCGAGCTTATACGAGGTCTGTTCAATAAAGAATGATCACAATTTGTTTTTGACAAAGTACCTGTACTCAACCTCATAATTTTGATGGTCCTTCTCAAAATAGTCTCCCCTGCACTTATCCCAGCGTTTCTGCCAGTGTTCAAAGACATGCTGGAAACCATTTTTCAGAGATCCGACAAAATCACCTCCACAGCCTTCACCGCCGCTTCTGATGATGGATAATGCCTCCCACGAAGGGGTTTCGTCAAGTTAGGGAATAGAAAAATGTCACATGGGACTAAATCCGGACTATAGGGAGGATGAGGGATGCACTTCACGTTGATTTTTGCAAGATATTCAGCAACAACATTGGCAATATGCGGCCGCGCATTATGGTGGTGCAGCATCCAGCCTGCTTCACGGAAATGTAGCCTTTTGCGCCTGATTGGACTCGCAATGTTTTCAGGACATCCCTGTAGTATTGTGCAGTTACTGATGTGTGTGCAGGTAAACCATTCCATGAATATCAACGAAGGAGATGACCATAACTTTCCCAGCAGAAGCAACCTCCTTTGCTTTTTTGGGGGTTGGTGATAAAGGAGATTTCCACACTGAGCTCTGCTGTTTGCTCTCAGGATCAAAATGATGTAGCCAAGTTTCATCAGCAATGATTACATTTGAAAGAGACTCCAGATCTTCCTCTAACATCAACTTTAGCTGCATGTTACCTCCATTGCAGTGGTGGGCGATACTGAATATGTCTGAGCTTGCTTGGTTCTCACAGGCGGGAACCAGGAGTACCAACAATGAAACTACTACGGCGTGTTTGTTTCACATTAAGCTAACAGAATATAACAATATTAAATTTTATTCCGAAAAATTATGACCATAAAAAATCATGATTATTCTTTATTGAACAGCCCTCGTATATAGTAATAGTAAGGATACAACCCCAAGAACTGCGTTGGATACAACCGCACTGCTTTCTTTAGGGTAATATCAATCGTATTACAGTTTAAACACCCGGGAATAAAAGAAATACCTCACACAGGAATTTAAAGTCATAATATTGATATAAGTTGATTTTGAAAGTAAAATGTTAGTTACGTTGGCTAAAAGCTCCAGAAAATGAGAATTAAATCCCTTTAATGAGTATGCAGTGGTAACCAGGAGGTAAGAACCACTGGGTATTTCTACATCATCATATAATAATGTAATTAAAATTTCTAATATTTGTGATAAAATTACAGAAAACCAGATATACAATATCGACTCCAACTTGAAACTGACTACTAATTGGAAAACATGAATATAAATGAATAAAACATTAATAGACGAATGATTACTTATGGGTAAATAAAATAATGAAGACATGCAGCACAACTTTAAAAGCTAAAGAGATAATTATAAATAAAATAACAATGTATTCAGGAATCAGTTATTAAAGTCGAATGAAATAACTTAAGGAAACATTATGCAAATTTATTGATCGTGTACGGACATGGAAGATAAAGGTTTGTTACATTTATACGTCTTTCACTGCTCCTGCAAAAATTATTGTTGTACACTTATTTCTCTATCTACGTAATGTTAATAGAGATCAAATCTATCTTATTGTTTAGTGTTATTATAAGCAAGTAATCTTTATTTCCATTTCAATTACAAATAATTATACATTTACATACTTATTACTATACTGAGTTGCTGGTTACCATTGTAAACTCTGAGGTTGTTGAGCTAATGGGGTCCCTATTGGCAACTTATGTTAAGTACTTCATCTTCATTTTCGTCATATTTACCTATCTTCCTCAGCCACTTGGCTATTACTTTGCCCAAAAAGTTCCATATTTCATTTATATTTTTGATAGTTTTTACACTCATTCACTTCATTGCTTGAATATCTTTTGGTAGCCTTGCCCATTCTGTTTTACCTATCTTCTCACTAAGCAAACTAGTTTCTTCACATTCTAAAGGCAAATGCCATTCTTTATCTCTTTGGTGACAAGGATCCCTCCCTCCAGCCACCACCCCTGTTCTGGCCCATGCAAAGCCTTCTCTTGCTGCTTTATCACTAACATCAATGTATTTTTCCCTGTTCCAGGTCACTTTCAGCTCTATAAATTTCCAGTGAGCCTTTCAAGTTGAAGCTTCCTAACATTTCTTGCCTTTCAATATCTTTCATTCTTAAGCTAAGTTCTTTCCAAAATCCACTTTACAAATATTCCCACATGGCATCCAACGGTATTTTTAACATCATTTCCTTTATCTTATTTAGCCACGAATCCTCTGATTTAGTCTTTCCTGTATTATCAAGCATTGGCGCAGAATACTCTGCTCATCTAAACTCCTAATTCTCGCGCAATATTTTAACACTCTTTGCACTATTATCCCTCTAGTTCCCAGTCTTCCTAATTCTGCTCGCGCCACTCCATTTGGTGAAGCTTGTGGTTAGCCCAAAACTTGTTTGTAAACGTTTCTATGTAAAACACACACACACACACACACACACACACACGCACACGCACACGCACACGCGCGCACACACACACACACACCCCTCCTCCAAACACCATATCTGTACCCCATACAGCATTTTTGCTTCTATTACGGCTGTGTAAATTCACTCCAGCTGTTTTATTTGCATTCCTGGTAATTTATCCATGCATGCTTTAGTAGCTTTTAATGCAATTTTACCTTTTGTCATTGTCATTCTCTTCTGCTTTTCCAACTCCCCTTACTGCCTAATTATACTCCTAGATAATTAAATGTATTAACTACCTCAATTTCTCTTCCTTGCCAGTACCATTTCGAGTCTTTTCTTAAGTTGTTGCCTTTCTTCAATAAGAATTTTGCTTTTGTTTAGATTAATTCTAAGCCTCCGTTCCTTAAAAAATGTATCTTCTTATGAGTAAGAGAGAACACGCGAACAGCGTACTAATAAAGGAAAAGTTGGTTAAATTAACCTTTATTCAAGACTAATATCACCCAAGAACACGACAAGGAGGTTCTAATGCAAATCTGTGCACCTCTGAAAAATATAATTCCAAGCCAAAGGTCGTTTAAATACCAGACATTCTATCTAAATTGTGTATCTTTCAATGATGCGATACACACCGTTTCAGGAACATCTGTCTAAACCAAACTACCCTTTATTTACAATATATTTTAACATCTACGTTGAAGCTCTTCTCGGAAACAAGCCAGGTGAAAAGACTAGAAGTCGATATTTCGGGAGCGTACATGCCTACCATCATGATATTTTAAATTAATTGATATTTAAATTGATATTTAAAATTAAATGTCAGGTCAGGAGATGGCGTGAGTATAGAAAATTAATTAGGTCAAAGAAACGCAACTACTTAAATTGATGATTTAGGTGTATTGATCTGAGCTTCTAGGTCAACTGATTTCTATTTTTAAGGCCGGTTTCCAAGAGGAGCTGAACTGATATCCAACATCACGATTAAGTGTGCCCCTCTCGGAGGAAATTGTTAAAGCCTCCTTAAGTCTCCGCTCCCAGCAACTGTTGCATTTTGAAAAGATGGTCATCTCCCGAATGTTGGCTCTATGCTCTGCCAGTCCAGACTTCTCAGGTTGCATTTAACGAATGTTCCGTTCATGTTCGTTTATTCTGGTAGCGATGGTCCTTCCAGTTTGTCCTATATACGGTGTCACATACAGCTTGATAATCAAGTTAAGTGGTTACATTTCTTTGACCCAATTAATTTTCTATACTCACGCCATCTCCTGACCTGGCATTTAATTTACTGAAAACAGTCTTTTGTTTATGATGCGAATGCTGATAGTGTTTTGTCTTCGTTTATATTTGTGTTATATTCAGTAATACATTTGTGGTTATAACATTTATTAATATATCCTGATATGAGAGATGTACGCTCCCGTAACGTCGATTTCTAATCGTCTTTCCACCTGGCTTGTTTCCTGAGAAGAGCTTGAATGTATTCGTCGCCAGGAAAGCTTCAGGTATTACTTCTTTGTTTATTTATTTATTTATTATTTATTTATATTTTTGTTTGTTATTTACGTCCTCCAACGTTAAGTCATATCGTACAATGAATCGAATGGGTGAAATGATGCTCAAATGAGCCCAGGGTCAATAGAGCTTATAGTTACCCGACATTCGTCTTTTAGGATAAGGGAAAATCCCGTAAAAATCCGTATCCAGGTAACGAACCCTGACCAAGATTCGAACTCGGGACCTCTTGAACGTGAGGCAGACACGCTTCCATCTACGCTACCGAGGCGGACAATCTCAGCAATGATTTCTAAGCAGAAATACATTCCTTCAAGACTTCTGCATCCAGAGGTCTTTGTTTACTATTGTTGCGGCAACGGGACAAAAGTTTCGGCGCAAATAGATAACAAACGGCGGATAATGTTTCACGGTAATAAAGAGTTTGCATAAGCAGTTAACGATAGCGCGGCTAGTGTACACAAAGAGCCGGCAAACAAAGATAGCTGTAATAAAGGACTTGCCTGCATAGATTAAGTTACGCTTCTGGAATGTGATAGAATATTTGGTTTCTTTATTCTTCTGGGAGAGTCTCGAATTTGTCAATGATGTATTGTCACATAAGTCATGAGGATTGCATCCGGTTACTCTTAAAATCGATATATTTATTAGATTTCATTTAGTTCTAAATTCTCGGATCATTCTAATTTATGGCGGAAAAGTCTCATTCCTTGATTCTTGCATTATGTTGTAACAGGCCTGGACATATGTGATGGTTACCCACATCCGGCCAAGCCTATGAAAAGTACCCTTAATTTGCGTCATGTCTGGTGAAAAGTGCGTGGCTTTTCCCGAAGGCACTCCCCAGAACAGGATGTTCTGGAGCGCACGATGACTTAAGTCTAGACCCTGACGTTCTAGAAGCCTTCAGGATGGGCTGTGTTCCCCGTATTTGGGAGAATCGACGTCACTTAGAGTGCCTATATAAGCGGGTGTGTTCAAACTTTCTCTCTCTCTACTCTCGTCTCAGCCCTCTTCGCATCGCGCCACTCCGCGTTGTTGCGGACCGGCTGCAGCCAGTAACTTCGAGGACGGCACCCCTCTGGCCTACGTCACACATCTCTCAGGGTAAGATGAGTATACTCTAACTTTGCTAATGTAAAGGTCAAAGGACCTAGTGTTAGGAGACGAAAGATCGTGTAACGCTGACTAGCACTTTCCGCTTGTTGTACCCGTTTAGTTTGAGGGTACGTAGTTATGCATAATAAACCAATAGTTCATGCAATCAAGCTCTACCGTCATTAACCAAGCTATGCCTCCTCCAGTGCATGCTGCCCAAACAATAGGCAACGTGACAGTATTTAAGAAGGTGACGACTCGCCAAGAATGAGCTGTAAAGTTGTAAAACAAGAGTGAGCGAGACGCGAGAGGTAAGCAGAGAACAGCTGAGAGCGTTGTTTTAACTGAACGCTGCTTGTTATTGTCATCGACCTTGGTAGATTGTGGTGTGATACGTGATGTAATGTTGTTACATGAGAATTGAACAGTGTATCTCTACGGAAATAATGAACATTTGGAATATCTGCAACTCGGACTCACCCACCTCGGTAGCGTGGTGGTAGTTCGTCTGCCTCACTTTCAAGAGGTCCCAAGTTCGAATCTCGGTCAGGGTGAGTTACCTGGATAAGGTTTGTTTCGGGGTTTTCCCTTATACATACATACACACAAATGTCGGGTAGCTCTAAGCTCCATGGAACCTGGACACATTTGAGCATCATTTCCCCCATTTCATTCACCGTCCGATAAGAAAGACTTAACGTTGGAGGACGTAAATTTACCACAAAAAACTCGGCCTTTTATTTCTACGAAACCACAAAGTCACACTATCGAGACTCAAAAGTAAATTCCTTAACTGGTTGATTTCCGATTCTGCCAGCATTGGTACTCTTTTGAAGCGACTAGGTATTTGCCTTCAGATTTGGAAGTCAGTTTAGGCCTTAACTTGTTGTCACGATCAGGATAATGGACATTTCCAAAGGAAGCATGTCCGTTTCGCTGTTTTATGCATGCTATGACCTGCTTTGTATGAACCGTAGAGTAAGCTTTTCTTTGAAAGTTCGTTGTTTTGCCCATTTTAACTTTGAAACTACACACAGTACAATGTTATGACCCTTTAACATTCCCCTGACTGCATAAACAAAGTTTGTTAGCTTACACGAACGACATCTTGTGTATTAAAAAACAAGCTCACGTTCAAAACAAAACATTAGGGGAAGTGTCCCTATAAGGGACATCAAGCTTTGACTTCAAGTGTGCTTCTTTCAGGAAAGTAAAGATTGATGTTCCTTTATTAAATATCTTAAGTTAACTTAGAATGGTACCATAATACCTCTTATCTTAGGAAGCCAAGGGTTGGACAAAAACTTAGACCTTCTAACTCGAAACCCCTTGAACATAAGGCAGACACGCCTACGCTACCGAGGCGGGCAGTTCTTATTTTATCTGTTTTTTTTTTATTTATTATTTGGCTGACCAGCAGTATTGCTATACAAGCTATTGATAAATTGCATAATGTGACTTCGTGGGTTCGTGAAATTAAAATTCCAATTGCACAAACTCAACATGTTCTTTATTTCCACCGAGTTACAGTTGGAACACTTGCCAATTACATAGAATTACGTAGCGCACACAATTACAATTCACCAGTTTGTCTGTCACAGGTCCACTCTGCACTCGCAATTACGTACAACTCCTCCGATGCACGTATACAGTCTTCCAGTCCATTCACTAGCACGGCGCTCCTCCGGCTGCTCGCCAAGAACTGACTGACTCGTCCACTGCAGGACTTATATAGGGAAGACCGCCGTTTCTGGAAGTCTCGCGGTTCTGTGAATCTTCCCGACTGTTCCAGACGTAAGGGCGGGGGAAAGAGATGACTAGTGATGCTTTTCCAGTTATCCCCCTCGTTAGCGCTACGAGATAAATGGGTAGGCGTGTCCTGAATGCCTCCTGTCGCCTAAACGACTGCTAGCTGGTCGGGCCTTCCGATGATTAGGTGACAATAAGTATTGCATACACATTAACAACTGAGGTATTACTGTCCCCTAACATATACAATAAGTGATAACTGTATAATATAAACAGAAAACAATTAAAGACACATTCAAATGAAAGATAATAAAAGACAAAGTATATAACAGGATAACTAACACATACAATAACATTAAATAAGATGGATAACAATTAAAAAGTGAGGTTAGATATGCGAGGCTAGATTATGATCAGTGGTGTTATGAGAAAAATAGAGGATATACTTTGAATTAGTGAGAAAAGTCGCTATCTTCTGAATCAGTGAGTAGGATGTCTTGAGGCAGTTTTCTTTTCAATCTGGTCCTTTCGAAGTTTCGTCGTCCAATGTCATAGGTTACAGCGCCTGGTACTTCGGTTAATCTAATGAACAATGTCTTTGACATCAATTTGAAGTACAGATATATGGGAAGAATACCAAGTTCCTGATAGAGTTGATCATTTCTATTGAACCATTGAGCATTTGTAATACTGCGTAGAAATTTGTTTTGTATAACCCGAAGTAGATGAATGTGGGTTTTGCTGGCTTATTTTATTTTTAAGATATAGTTTCTCTGAAAATGGCTTAACTTTTTCATTAGAATGCGACCATAATGTTAAGAAATTTTCATAACAAATTAAACGTATATCTAACATTTTCTGTGAAGAACTTCAGAGGTCCGAAGTTCACTTCATTCTGAGCGACTTTTGCATAACTGCTATCTGTTTATTGCACACAGTTTATATGAAATACATTTGTAATGGAGTTCGCAGTTTTCTAAATTCCATATTGCAAATACCCTCTGCCTATGTCTGGTTATAGCTGTATTTTACAAAGATAACCTCTTTTAAAACTAGGAGCATAAGGTATTCAACCAAACGTATTAAATAATTGATATATTCCGTATTCAAATAACTACACCTAAATGAAGGCATTATTAGTTGTTATTGCTTGGATTTTGAAAATATCTGCTTATACTTTCTCTAACAGCAAATAGCTCTCAAAATTTTACTGTGGTAAATGATGGTACAGAGTCCCCATACACAGAATCCAACTCATCCTTGATTTGTTTGTTTGTTTTTGTTTGTTTCAAAAACAAATATTTAATGAGAGCTGGATACTCGATTTTGTCCATTTTCACATAAACGCTCACATCAACTCACTCAAACGACTGTTACATAACAACTGAGCGTCCAAAATGGCTTAAACTCTGGTGAGTAACTGTCAACAAGTGGACCATAAAATTTTATTTACGAGTGCTGGCATCTTCATGTTGAGGTGGGAAAATTTTCAGATCAGACTCGTGCACTTCATTTAGTATTACGATATCAGTTATTTTTCAACTGCAACATTTAAATACGTCAGAAGGCAATAGATATAACTCAACAGTGATAAGATTTAGGACACTTTAATTCTCAAGTAGTCAACAATTCGCTTTAAGTAGATCATATCTCCATCATCACACTGAGAAAAGCCTCTCAATGGAGCAGCTGATAGCATAGTTTTTGCAGACCGGCATCTCAATGTCAGTAAAGCGTAGCAGTGAGCAATATAACTTCATTTGTCCTTTCTTGGTGATTCGACTCCCACTTACTTATCGAAATCTGAAAGTAAAAGTTGTTTTATGATTTTCTTTTCTTATAACAAGTTGATTTACGTTCCTTCTTTAACTTTTACATTAGAAACAGTAGTTGAAGTTCAGGAAATAAATTTCCCAGAGGAAAATAACCTCATTGCGAAAAGTAAAGTAAATATCCCGCTTTTTTGAGCGTTGGATTATTATAGAAGTTATAAAGTTAGATGCGAATGGAGACTTGAAAAAATATTTCCTTTGAAATATGGACCAGCAGTTCTTATATACCATAAAATGTCAACTTGGAATAAATTAAAAGGCATAATTCATAGTTACAATCAGAGAGTTTCTGTCCTTACTCTGAGTAAACTAATTTTACAGTAGGAATAAGTAATAGCGATGTTCAAATATTTTACGGTTTGGTTACCAAAAGATGGATCTGGTATTCATTCCCTGCACATTACCAGGACAAATGAATAGCTACTTACAATTTCAGACAAATACAAACTACGAGAAATAAATCCAACAGCATTATATGCATATAGCATATCTCACATTAACTGTATGTTTTTATGAGATAGACTTTTCGGTGAGGAAAAATATGGTGACAAAATGTAACACAAACTCGCACATCTTACTCTGTTGCAAGCACCACTTTGCGCAGTTCGTAGCTTGCGGATACACACTCAACGTTTCTTAATATGCGAAGGTGGGTCAAAAAGTAATGCCTCCTATTTCTTTCCTTAAATAAGTAAGTTATGTAAAAACTTTGAATTTGGCGCAATTTCTCAAACCTTCTTCTCCAATCCCCCGCAATAGTAACTTCCTATGTCAACAGGTGGCAGCACTGCATCCTCTTGTTAAATGGCTGTCATTGACATTCGTATTAGACAGCATTCTATGATTGAATTCTTGACAACGGAAGGTGAAACGCCAATTCGCACTCACGAAAGGCTAAATTATCCGATGGTGATGCAACGGTGGATGTCAGTACCGTTAGACGATGGGTTCGTCGCTGTAACGAAGCTGAAGGGCAAACACCATTGGCAGATGAAAAGCAAAGCGGCAGGCCGGTGTTTGCAGTGACTCCATGCAGCATTCAGCGAGTCGAGGACATCATTCGCGGTGATCGCCGGGTAACAACAGGTGAATTGTGTTGCATTACCTCCCTCAGTAAAGGCAGTGTGATGACGATTATTCAGCAACTGTGTTACTCAAAAGTTTTACCACGCTGGGTACCAAGAATGTTAACCGCCCAAAACAAAGAAACAAGGAAAACAATAACCTCCTCCGAACACTTGCAGTGCTTGAATTTGGAGGGAGAGGAGTTTCTGGAAAAAAAAATTTACTGGAGAAAAAACGAGGGTTCATTTTCTTGAAGCTGAATGAAAGAGGCAGTCAATGGAATGGCATCACACAACGTCACCGAAGAAAAAATTCAAATCTCAGCGGTCTGCAGGGAAAGATATGGCGACAGTGTTTTGGGATACAGAGAGTGTGCTTATGATTGATTTTTTGGAGCAGGGATGCACAATAAATTATGTCCAAAACGTCAGAACTTTCAAAAAGCTGAAAGCACGTCTTCGCCGAGTTCGCCCAACAAAAACTATCGCGGATGTTCTTTTGCATGACAATGCAAGACCACACTGCAGCCGTTACACCACTGCAAAATTTGAGAACTTGGGATCGCAAGTCTTACCTCACCCCCAGACAGCCCTGACCTGATACCATCAGACTTTCATCTGTTCGGGCCACTAAAGGAAGCTCATCGTTTGATTCATTTTGAAGATGGGGAGCCTGTGAAAGCGTCCGTGCGTCTTTGGCTTACGAAACAAGACTGCGTGTTTTACCACACTGGAATGCATGCCTTAGTTAAAAGGTGGACCAAAACTGTGGAAAAGGATGGAGATTATATTGAATTGTGACAAATTAAACGCAATTGTTGTAGTTTTCAAGCTATGTAAATTGGATTCAAATTTCTCGGCAATTAAAAGAGAAAAAATTAGGAGGCATTACTTTTTGACCCACCCTCGTACATTTTACAACTCAATCATTAGTCAATTCAAAACTAGCAAATGAACTGAACCAAAGGCTGACTGTACCAACTCCTTCTTATAATTTCCGGTCATGGAAGAACATTAGGCGAAACAAAATCTCTCTGATCAAAGCAATATAGTACTTCTAAGCAATATAGTATCTTCTAGTTCTCTTGATATAGAGCGTCTGGAACACCAGCGAGGTACAACAAAAGTACTTTTTTATGTCAGGGCCTGTCTTTGAATGTTCCGTCTCTTTGGTTCTCTCGAAGGTGGAATGGGCTAAGTGAAACATAATTGCTTTGTGGTAGGGATTCACTGCCGCCGTGACAGCACCGTCCACCTACATTTTCGGGTTTAGCAGTAAAACAAAAGTAATTTGAAATGCAGAGGTCTTGTGAGCACATTCAGAAATTACAAGATATATAATTTAACACAATATTACAAGTTCTTAGATTCTAATATTATGTAAAACAACAAACATTAAAACGATTTATGAGAACTATCAAAACTTTATAATTTTTCCCTCTAATATAGTTTCGGTTAAGGAATTTCCTGAATATTTTCGTGTCGTATATTTGGAAGATGCATTATTCAAATATCAACTTGGTTATTAAGGCAATTTGTTTAAATTATGAATTTTTTAACTCTATAGTTATTCTGCTACTGTCCACAAACATTCATCTCTCAGGTAAAGGGAAAACCTCCAACGTTAACTCATGTCGATGATGAATAAAATGATGTTCAAATGAGTACAGAGTACATAGAGTTTAGAGTTACCAAACATTTATCTTCAGAATAAAGCAAATATGTGATTCGAAGCATTTGGTCTTCAATTTGTTGAAACAAAAAGAAATCACAAACTGCCACTTGTTGCGCTTTAGATAGTTGTTTCCGGACTTTTGTTTTATCATGAACTGGTGACGTAACTTAAAATTGTTTTTACTTTTGACGTATTTAAATAACTTTTTCAAAACTTTGCGGCTAGCAATGCAATTGTTAGAATGCAACAGTAACAAAATGACTAATGCAATAGTAACAAAATGACTAATTCAATAGTAGCAAAATTACTATTATGTGTTTCAAATGGGAAGGTGTTTGCCCTTGAGCGCTACTAGATGAGCAACTAATCGGAGTCCTGTGGTGTTGTCGTATTGCATTCCCGCTAAGTGGTGTGTGACGAGAGCCAAACTAATCAATCTGTATGGAATACTATTCGCTCTAAGACAAAAATTCACATTTTGCCGAAACCGATCCATGTGGAAGGTAGAGAGTAATGTATCTAACATAACCATGAAAACGCCATATTTTTAGCTCAAATAGTTTTTCTAATACAAATAAATAAACCACTATTACCTGTATTATAACAATAAATCGCGACGTAAGCACTGTATGAATATCATTATTGGTTGGCATGTATGTGTGTACGTATATTTGTAATTACTCATAACTGAAACGTAAATGTTTGACATGACGTGATAAAAGAATTACCTTCAAAATCCAATTCGAGCGAGAAGAAACAATAAATTCCTGCTGCTCTAGCAGAAGGTGTCTGGTCACATTATATCTTTCTTTATGAATGGTTCGTGATCTCTATTTACTCTAGAGAGTTCAGTGTTTGGTGTATGTATGTACATATACTTTTAATTACTCAGAACTGAAATTTAAACTACTGACATGACGTGATTAAAGAATTACTGTGAATAAGTCAAAGTGTTAAATTCGACAAAGAGCAAACACTTCATTTCCTGTTAGCCTGTGGAATGCTGTATGCTTATTTTTATGAATGAATGTTAGATAAGAAGTGTTTATTTACTCTTTAGAGTTCAGATCAATATCATTCAGTTGTTCTTTACACAACAATAGAGTAAGAGTTAAATAGTGCAATGGCTTCTTGAAGTGAATTTAGTGGCGAGTCAAAAAGGCAGGTATTGCGAAGTCAGGCTCGAAGTATTGTTCTTAAGGTGTACACGTTCTTAAAAAATTTGGGGAATGAGGAATATAGAAATCAGCTCGATTTCAAAAATGCTCAACGGCTTTCTGCTGAAGTGTGTGGTGTAGGTAAAACAAGTGTGTCCCACATTTGGATTAGAAAAGAAGGTAATTCATAAACTATATTTATAGTTATAGTATTTAAAAATACACATAATTTGCGAAAATGCTTTTTCCAATTTTTATGTTGGCAACTGCATCATTGTAAAAGTTTGTAAAATATAATTCACTTACCGTTACGTCTAGCGCCAAGCAGACGTGCATGTTTTATGAGAGAGGGAAATATAAAAGGAGTGGGGTAACAAGCTGGCAACGCGGAGTGTGATACGGCATCTGATTAGCTGGACTTCAGAACTCTTCCCATTTGAAACACATAATTCACGAAGGGGAAAAAAGGAAGCCAAGGAAATTAGCAACCAACCACCTTGTTAACTGCATATTGTTCTCCGTATTGTTTTAGAGTACACAGAAAGGAAACTGGGCTATATGAATATTTTCCAATTCCGATCTTGCTTTCGGCATGACTTATTGGTATTGCAGACAGATTGTTGCGGTCACACGTTCGTTCATTGACACAAAGTGATTTTTACTGCCTTTTCTTTCTACTTGTTACAGTATTCATCACGTTATACAGGATAAGTCAAAAAAACACCAATAACGCCTATGTTATACGGGGCAGCACACTGATCATTGTTTAGAAAGACCTCTTGTCTGGAAACACACTGTTTGGATACTCTAGAATGACAAAGAGAGCTGGTGCCCTAAGTGCATGTTTGAGCCACCGAAAATGTACTGCTGCAGATTGTTCGAAGTCTCAACACACGTTTGGGCTGGAATAATTATCACTGGTGCGTATCTACTCGCAAACAGACTAACAGGCCTCATCTACCTCGCTATTCTTAGGGATATTTTGTCTACCTTATTGGAGGAATTCGCACTACACATTCGGTAGGTGCTGTGACTGCAACATGATGGAGCTCCGGCACACTGAGGGAAATGTGCCGAATCATCTCAAGCCAATCAATGCATTGGTAGAGGGGTACCGTTTCCAAGACCAGCACGATTACCAAATCTGACACTACTGGACTATTTTCTGTGGGGTAGTATGAAAACCATAGTGTGTGCTACGCCTTTAAGGTCAGAGCAGGACCTCATTGCACGAGTGCATGGAGCAACTACCATTCTTTCAGGTACACCACACTTATTATAGCATGTACATGAAGCTCAGTGCCGTTGATGTGTGCTCTCCATTGATGTAGCAGGTAACAATTTGAACCCCGTTTGCAATATTTATCTGCTTTGTGTAGCATACCGTTTGTTCATAATTTTGATATGCAGAACGGACACTGCGCCCAAACCGCGTGTTTCCAGACATGGGTTGCTGCATGGAAAATGATTTGTTTGCGCTCCTGCACCACATACCGAGCGCTGTCGGTGGTTTTTTGAGTCGCCTTGTATTAGATTACTCGCACCTGTATGTGTGTTAGGCATATTTTCCGATACGTCCCCACGCGCTAGCATGTAGTACATCAACGATATTGACACAGCGGTCTTCTCAATCAATGAGTAACGACAATGACCTCTATTCAATCGTTAGGTTTATGTTATAAAGACCCACTGAGCCGATTAGTTCTTTTTTTTTATCATGTTATAAAAACCAAGATTTTTCAACTGTACATTTAAAACGCAGTCTTGGGATTTTTCCAGGGATTTTTTGCACCCGCATCCGCCTTAGCACTTTTGGACAGTTAAGTGCAGAGTATCTACCCGGAAGTCCGAAGACCCTGGCCTCCTTCATCCCGGGAGCGATGGATAACTCCGGGGCTCTTTCCATAGGGCAATATCTGATCTTTTAAAAAGCGCCCCCCCCCCGTGTGGACAACATCAAGACGGGATGGAAGTGGATACGCCACTTACGCGCATGAACCCCACAGGGGAGACTACCGAAAAACCTCGGTGGGGCCGCCTGGTGGTTTAGCACACCTTCTAGCTCTACAGGCTCGTACTCAGGACACCTTAGGCAACTCTCTAAGCCGTCCGGGCGGCCTGAGTCTGGCCGGAGATACCCAACTTTCCGCGGCGGTCGGGAACACATTGCCCCCTCGAGTCCAACACAATCCGAACAACTTCCCGAGGGGAAGGGCTTGGTAGTTTGGTCCGAGGTTTCTCTAGTAACGTCAGAGGTACTACGAGTGCTAAGGGTCCGCAGCGCTCGCACCACGGCAGCTGAAGGGGACGGCTCCTCCCCGACGGGAAGCATTTTTGGGCAGTCAATTTATGTAGAATCTATCGATACTAAAGTTTTCTTAACTGTAACTGTTACCTCAAATCTTTTGGATTCAGTCATTCCAATGTCCAATAAAATCTTAAGGCTTCCATCGATTTTCTTCTAGTCTTAGTGCAACAGCTCCAATAGTTTCATCCGTAAAGGCTGCAAGGATGTGCGCTTGCATGCATGCAAGTTAGCTCGACACAGAATATGTATGACGTCAGATGTACAGCACGGCCATGAAATGCACAAACGCTGAAAACAACGTAACGTAGTACTGTGTGAACTATACAAGCATTGTCTTACAAGTGTATGCAGATGCAATGTCAAGGTGTAGCAGAAGGTGAATATTTTGTTTCCTCTGACAGTGAGGTGGTTGTCATGGTCAAGCTATACCTGCCAGCGGTTGTTTATATCCACGACCAATAACAGTACAGTACATGTGAAGTTCATGCACATCTCCGCCCTTTATTCATCGGCAACAGCAGTTCTTCCGAGTTCTTCACGAAATTGATCACTAAAAAGAATAATATCTTTTGAATTGGCCTAATCAGTTAGAATTTCTTGTTGTGCATGGGGCTTAGTCCTCAAAAATGTCCCTAAGCCTGTTTTCCCATCGTTTAGCATTAATTTCAATTGAAGTTGTTAAAGAATCCTAAATGCTTTTCCAGTCTAATTCACTTTTGGATGAAAGCAAACTAACATACTGATACAGAAATTGAAGCTGACGGCATGGCAAATCGGGATGCATTCGAAAGCAAATATGGAATAAAAACATTTTTAGTTTGGTCTTAGAAAGATGACGTTCTAAATGTTTTAAATGTTGGTCTAACAAAATTCATAAAAGTGAATGTTCGCGTATTGTTTTGTTTTCTTTAAGTAATAAAAAGTTTCCTTCCTAAATGAACAACCACAGCAACCATCCAATGCCGTTAGGGCTGGTAGGATTTTAAACGAGTCTTAAAAAAAAAGAACACATAAAATATTCATACAGTTTGCTACGCAATAACCTACCTGAGTAACTGAATAAAACATTACGGTCAGAAAGAGAAGTGGAACTAAACTGCATACGTTAGCTCGGGGTGTTAGCAATGCATGGCTATACAGCACAAAGAAACTTGGCTGCACAATGATACAGGTAACTGGAAACATGGGCAGCAAGACACAATAAAATTAAAAGTTCTTGGAATGAAATTACAACAAGACTCGAGGAAACTGAAGAGGCAGATATTCTAATTCATTTTAATGAAAAATCTCAACAATATAGTTGCTACAAATAGAGATGGGGATAGAAAAATAAATCGAGGTATGTAACAAAGAGGCTAGAATAGGGTAGGTATGTATATACTTCATTCAATAATTAGTAGCAACATGTGAATTAAAAAACAGTTTTGGAGCAGTCACATATTTGCAGTGTCCAGCAGTAATCTCTTCCAACATGAACAACTCGCCTCCACACATTAGGGAGCCGATGGATGTCATCCACAACGTCTTGTTGTCCTAGTATTGAAACAAGAGTACTCTACTGCAGCTATATTACCTGTCTGGTTCTAAAGCGAACGCATATAAGCGATAATTTCATTTTCGCAAGAAGGTCGAAATCACTTCGGCTCATATCTAGTGAGTATGGATGAGTTCCAGAATGTCCCAATTCTATCTACGAAGTACAGACGTGTGCAAATTGCTAGACTCAATGGTGAAATTTAACATATACCTTTTATTTTCTATTTGTTTAACAGAAATAATATGACAAAATGTTTTTTTCTTCAACTCTTAATATTTTGTATGCATTCATTTAGCCTTTATTACCATTTTGATGTGTTTAGGCATGCTCTCTACAAAGGTGGAGCACTTATCCTTTATTTCTTCATCTCTGTGCCAAATGCTTATCAGGCCCTCAGATTGTTTCAGTCTGCGTTTAACAATACCCCACAGATTCTCTATTAGATGGTAGTACTTTTACATTGTTTTCTTTGAGGAACTGGGTTACAGATTTTGCTCTACGGCGAGAGCACTGTCATGCATGAACACAAAATCACCATTTGGAAACCATTCTTTACTTTGCGGAAATAGTCTTGTTTCTAATACACTTTTATACTGTCTCTGCTCCGTATATCCCACAATTATGTGTAATCTTCCAGGTCCATGGACAGACATATATCTCCAGACTATTTTTGATGTTGGGTGCTTTACTTTTTGATCGACACACTGAGGGGAAAATACTTCTTTATCTGTCCTTCTCACATATTGGCTGCTCTCTTCACATACTTCAAACATGGATTCATCTGAGAAAATTACCTAAAACAATAAAAATACCCAGGGAATATACCCAGGGAAAATACCCAATAAGGACCAAAATTGTAGTACAGGAAACTATAATAGAACAAGTATCGCATTTTCAATACCTTGGCTGTGATATAACCTATGAATAGGAAAATCAAGATATAAGGAATAAAATACAAAAATTCCAAGCAGTTTGCGGAACAATTAAGAGAACCCTCAGGAATAAAGCAAGGGAAGAAACTCAAATAAGATTCTACAAAGTAATGGCAATCCCAATACTTAACCATGGAAGTGAGGTATGGATAATAAGGAAAAAGGAGAAGAGTAAAATGCAAGCTGCTGAAATGAGATTCTTACGATCAATCAAAGGCTGTACAAGAGAAGATCATATTAGGAATGAAATTATTAGAAAAGAATTAGAAGTACAACAGTTATTAGAAGAAATCCAAAGATATAGAAGCAAATTGATCGAACACCTTAATCACAAGCCAAGAGAAAGAATACCAAAACAAGCCTTCAATTATAAACCAAGAGGACGAAGATCAATAGGACGCCCCCTAAAGAGATGGCTTCAGGAAATGTGAGACCGGAACAGGCTTAAGCGTAACCCGTGAAGGAAGAAGAAGACAATAAAAACCTCTGTTAATCTTAAACATTTTTAAAATTTCTCAAATATAGTGTAACAAAACAAGCAATGAAACAAAGTTTGGGCTGTTTACTTCATTTCCATAGAATTTATATGTACATATTTTAATTTAATGCTATATACAATTTTCATACTATTTACCTTTCGACAAAATCCACTGGATGTTTCTGCATCTCTTTGTCCCATTCTAAACGTTTTCTTTCCATTGCAAGTGTCAGCTTAGTCTTTTTACGAGGCCTGCGTGCTGGTAAACCTGCTTCACATTATCTTCTGCGAACTACTGAGGCTGATATTTCTGTACCGTACTGCTTTAGTTGATTACTGAAGTCAATTCTGGTTGCTCTTCTATTTTGTTTTGCCACCTGCACAAGTTTTCTTTGCATCCTTGGTGATAGCTTTCTTTTCCTCCTGCATTTTCCATCCGTTTGTGAGGTCAACGTCTCACCGAATGTTAAAGTTTGATTAATCCTACTAACAGATTTTTGTGAAATCCGCAATTTCTAGCTATTTACGTTGTGAATAAAGAGTTTACTACAAAAGACTCAGTTACTGCTACTTTCCTTGGGGATAAGTCAGCAGTTTTACCCATAACCTCACTTTTGAATCAATGTGAATGCTAAGGATAAGATTCACGATGTTACCTGTCTTGAGATCAATTAATAATAAATACTGAGGATATATTAGCCATAAACACAATAAAGGCAAATATTAACAATCTTCAGTTACTACATTCACCAAATGAAAGCAATATCACCAAACAGTTGGATAAATAGGCATGAAGAAAATGGCTGCTCTTAATTCAGAGCTACCACCATATTACTATAAGTAAAAGAAGTATTCCCCAGCTATTATTAAGAGAGAAATTTCATTGAATATGCTTCATATTATAGCAAGGAAAGGAATTATGGCAATTTGAAATAGGTTACGGCAGCAAATAACTATAATTTTGAAAAAAAGGACATGAATGAGTTTAATAATTTGCACACGTCTGTAAATTAACAACAGGGGCAGACGTCTCAGAGCGAGCATCATCATATAGCACAATGGGATGAGAATTCAGGAGATTTGGACGTTTATGACGTACAGCTGGTCGTAAATGGTGTTAAATAAAGTGACTGAAATATGCACTGTTCACATGATTTCCTTGGGAACTGAATAAGTGATGAGAACATAGTCAAAATCATAAGCAACATTAACATGACTAAGTGGATCGTGTTCTTGTCGATACTCATTTGATTGTCCCTTTAAATTTGGTTGACAGCTCGAACCCAGGTTTCCTCTAATGTTATGCTACGTCGAAGAAAACGGTCGACGCGATCTAAGTGCAGTCTCACTGTTTCCATCCTGTCACATTGTTTCTTTTGTAAGATTATGTGGAACCGATGGAACAGTCCTTTAACTTCTTAAGTATGTGGACAATCGTACCCGGAGCAACTCTGACTTCTCTTGCTAGTTCAACAACGATGTTCTTCTAGCACAGCTCTAACAGCACTTATTTGCTGAGTGCAATCTGCCAGCTCCACGTCTTCCCTTCCTCTACAAAATACATTCGCCCTGCTAGTCACAGTACGATATGGTAGAATCTGTCTACCAATAATTCTGTATGACATTATCGAGCATTGATAACTCTTGTACCCTGAATTTTAATGAAGCATCTTTGTTCGTACTTAGAGCACTGAAGATGGCATACTAAAAATGTCTTATTAAATAAAATTGTCTTCAAACTCAGAGATAACAAACATGAGATGCTCTTATCTTTTACTGTTATCAGCTTGCACGATCTACCGCTAATAGCGCCAAATGAAGTCAGTGTTGTCATTAATTTTTGAATGGCCCATGTATATACATGCATATATGGATTTATACAGGTGTAATACATTTTAGTAGCTTAACAATGAACAAGAAAGTAGTGAAATTTTAAAAATGTAAAATGGTAAAATTTACGAAGATTTTAAATTCAAGATAAGATGAATGTGTGGAGAAAACATGAATATATTTAAAAAAAAATAAGCCTAAAATGTTCAAAGAAATAACAAAACTGGAGGAAATACACGAAAAGGGTAAGAAGAGACAAATATAAAACATAATAGATCTTCCAGTTGTCTACGAGGGGGGACTCAAAAGAAACCGGAATCCGAGTGCGCTGCCACTCGTAGACGTAGTGCAGGGTTCTCACGCTAGATGGTGTTAGTAAAGACCTTCGGGGAGCAGCTGTGCAGACGTCGTCAGTGTAGAGCTGAACGTGCAAGTGTGGTATTGCGTTTCTCTGACTGTTGGCGGGGTACCTCTGCGAAGTCGTTATGGCAACTTTAATAGAAAGAGTTGTGTGAAATTTTGTTTCTTGCTTTAAAAATTGCAACGGAGACACACCAAACGCTTCAGGAAGCTTTCCAGGAGGACGGTATGAGCTGCACACAGGTTTTCGACTGGTTTGGGCGCTTTAAACGTGGTGTGATGTGTGTTGAAGACCAAGCTCGTTTTGAACGCCCTTCAACATTGCGAAATGAGAACATTGAAAAGGTCCGCCAAAAGATCAACGAGGATCGTCGCCAAACGATCGACCAAATTTCAGCAGCGACAGGAATCAGTTGAAGCTTGTGCCAGCGGATTTTGAGGGAGTATTTGCACATGAGACGTGCTGCTGCTAAATTTGTTCCGCGCCTTTTCACACAGGAGCACAAAACCATCCTCATGAATGTGTGTCAGCACTTGAAAACAGAGAGTCCACGTGATTCAAACTTCTTGAACAAAGTCATTACAGGGGATGAGAGTTGGTGTTGCGGATATGACCCAGAAACCAAGCAAGCATCAAGCAATTGGGGGACTCCTAACTCTCCCAGACCAAAAAGTGCAAGGCAAGTGAGGTCAAATATGAAGACGATGATCATTGTCTTTTTTGATGTTCGTGGAATTGTGCATCGGGAATTCGTATCCCCTGGCCAGACTGTTAACCAGCACTTTTACTTGGATGTTTTAAGGCGTCTGCGAGAGGATGTGAGGAGCAAACCCCCGGAACTTTGGCAATCAGGTGACTGGTTTCTGCATAACGACAACGCTCCAGCACACACGGTCTTACGAGTGACCCACTATTTGGCATCTCAGAGGTGGTCTGTCGTTCCCCACGCTCCGTATTCGCCGGACCTAGCCCCGTGTGACCTTTTCCTATTTCTACAAATGAAAAAAAAAATAAGCGCTAAAAGGGGAGCGTTATGACGATGTGGAGGCGGTAAAAACAGCTTTGCAAAGGTCACTGAACAATATCAAACATGAAGAACTCCAAACATGCTTTCAACAGTGAGAAAAGAGACTTGACAAGTGCATCGCATGTAATGGACAGTATATTGAAGGTGACTGAAGTAATTTTGTAAAAAGGTTCATCAATAAAATTTTTATCACAACAATCCGGTTTCTTTTGCGTTCCCCCTCGTACAACAACATGTTATATACAAGGCAAGAAACAGTAATTACAAACTCCAAGAGGGGATACAAATTGTACAATTCTTTATACTTTACATGACATAATAAAGTGTATATTTAGTTAAACTACCTTTGCCAGAGACGACCATTCTACCAGCTCAACTTCAAAGCAACGGTTTCAAAAATGCGGCGAATTCAACTCATAATTCCGGAAAGAACAAAGCAAAAAGACGTAAATAACGTCCTCTTTGAAAAGACCTGCAGATACTGCGCTATTTACACACATCCTCTCAACTACCGTCTACTTCAAAATATAATTCTGATTAATGGGGAATTACCACTGTATCTGGATACCGGAATTTATACGTCGATACTGAACACTCGCTCTGTAAAAACGAGAGTTCATTCATAAATCATGCTCATATTATCAGTTTTCTGGGTATAAACCTGTTTTTAGATGAGATATCTAACGACAACGTGAAAGTCGTATACTTTTTCAACAGAGATTGCGTGAACTTCACCCACGTTATGAGTGTAACACTAGGTTTGTTATACGATGTGACTCATCATGGCGAGAAAATATTTTAATCAGTACTCTGTTGTAATTGGTACTGTCTACTTCAAAATACTTATACATTTCACTCAAGTGCACAATATTTATGTAAATTAGTCGTAGGGTGTACATGTAAACTTGAATAAAACCTAACAAATAGAAAGATAGAAAACGTAATTGCGTTATCTCGCGTCTTCATTTGTTTCCTATAGATTAACAGATTTTGTTTAGTAATGGCCAAATGACTTATGTGTTTCAAAAGGGATGATGTTTGTCTTTGAGCAACCTATCGGAGTCCTGCGGTGTTGTCGTATTGCATTGCCCCTAAGTGGTGTGTGACGAGCGCCAACCTAGTCAATCTGTAATAAATACTATTCGCGCTAAGACTAAACTTAAGATTTTACCAAAACTGATCCAGGAGGAAGGAGAGAGTGATGTATTTAACATAACCGTAAAACCCCCATATTTTTAGCTCAAATAGTTTTCTTAATACAAATAAAGTAGATACCATTATATTATAACAATGCATTGCGACGTAAGCACTGTGATCCTGTTGGCAGGTATGTGTGAACGTATATTTGAAATTACTCAAAACTAAAACGTAAACATTTGACATGGCGTGGTGAAAGAAATATGTACTTCGAATATGCCAAGGTGTTTGTTAAATTCGATGAGAGGAAACGATACACTTCCTGCTGGTCTGGAAGAACGTGTCTGGTCATATCATATCTTTGTTTATGAAAGTTCGTAATCTCTATTTACTCTAGAGTTCAAAGCAGCATTAGTCAGTTAATCTTCCATGAAAAACTGTATCAGCTGGACCAATGAGACACAATCGACCTTCCCCCTTGCTACTGCAAGAACAACCCAACTGATACCAAAATTAAGGGATTGCAATAAGTAAAGAATCGTGATGGATTTCAAAGAAATCTTGTATCTTTGTGAAACGCATGCAGGTGCAGTTGGTTGAGTCGTGTAACAAAAGACACGGGAAAAACAGAATTCTAAGGGATAGCACTTAACTTTGTTTGAAAAGGTATTCTTCGGACCCTTAATAATAGCCTGAGCGAGACTAATAATCACAATGGACAAAATAGTCACAAAGGGAATGTTTGTGTGAAAAGAGGGCTTCCATAGGTGAAAGTTACACACCAACGCACAGCTGTGCATAGTGTGAGGAAAGACAGTCCGAGGCGTGAAGCCGATTAAGGCAGTTATCTGGCTCTGTCTTGGGCAGGGCAGACCAGAAGTGATGAGAGAAAATATCTGTCCATCCATACGTAACTAATTAAGTATTATCCAGTAATAAGCATTCCACTTACAGTGACTCTAAACAGTGATATATTGGTAACCCTTGGTCGGCATCTTCGAGTTTGATATAATGATAGAAAGAAGCAGTCATTAAACCATTTTGAAACGGGCATTCCAGTGTCATTAGAACCATCCTTCTCATACATATCCACGCATACCCTGAGAGAAATCTCATTGCTTTACCCTGTGCTAAACACTATTTGCTTCAAACTGCCCCGCCAACGTGGAACTCCTTTGTGCCACCCATTTCATTTGTATCACAATTTAGTTAATGTGGGCTCAAATTATGTCGCAAACAGAAATAATCTTTTTAAACTGACTGACGTTGAACGACTTATTCACGAAGAAATTAACAAGGAAAACAACAAGACCGGGAAAACTGCGTGAGACATCAGATGAGCTACAAGAAGACGACGTTTGGAAAGAAATAGCACATAATGAGATTTTGGAACCTATCATCATAAATTTGCAGTAATCAAACGATGAAGACGATGACAATGACAAATTATCTCTTAACGTGACATTCACAGTTACACGGATGTACCTCTGGTATTTTCGTTGGATTAGAAAAATAAGGAATTTATAAACTATAATTAATTGTAAACTAAACATTTAAACCATGTGCGTAATATACGAATATTGATGTTGGTATTGTGATTTCAACAACTTCATTTTTATAACATTTTGGAAAATTTAGTTTGCGTTCCCTTACGTATATTATCACTTAGAGGAGTTCACTTTAGAACCAGACAGGAGCAGCAGAGCAGTCTGTTCGAATATTACGACAACAAGACGTTGTCGGCTCCCTGATGTGTGGAGGCGAGTTCTTCACATTTGAGCAGATTAGTACTAAAATGTGACTACTCCAAAAATGTTTGATTTGTTGTTAATGTTGCCACTAATTATTTAATGACCTAAGTATTAGCGTTGCCGCTGTACCGGAATTTTGTTCCCCCAGGACTTTCATTTAATGCCAGTAAATCTACCTGCATGTAGCTGAGTGGTCTGGTCTGGATTTGAACCAGCTATCTTGTGCCCAGAGGTTAATTAACTAAACCACAAGCATGTTTCCTAAACATGGTTTTTGTTTTAGACCTGGGGGCTTATCCGTTGAGTGGTACATTCACTTTACTGAGAGAGAGTATTAATTACACGCCAATCTCTACTCGGTCCTTTTGTGCACACATTACCACCAGTCAAGTGCCTCTTTAGCTTCATAGCATCGCCCTTCAATCACCGCTGTGTAAACCTCATTTCAATCAATCGAGCCTACAGCATGAAGAAGGTTCAATGTCCCAAATTTTTTTTATCTAAAAATAGACGTGTAATAAACACCCACATTCAGGTAACTCCCTCTATCTCTCTGCCTTTTTCTGGTATTTTACATTCTCTTCCACGTATGTACATAGTAGGTAGAAAGGGATCTAGCCAACAATTCGATATCGAGAATGCACACAAAACGCTTTCATTTTAGAACACGAGTCGTATGTCTGTGAGTGTGTGTTGAGGGCATGTAACGTACCAAACTTAATATAGGGCTAATCAAAAAGCTGGAACTGAATTCCGACATTTATTTCTTCCAAACTACAAAGCATAGAAACAGAATTCCAAATTCCTGGGACAGACAAAACTTCAATTTTCAGCTTCTATAGACTGAACACCATGTCCTACATTGACAAATGCAGTGTTTATATAAATGAATATCGGGATTTTAACTCGCTATAATATTTATTACATTAAACTTGCAGTTATAAATGATATGTCAAATAAAAAAGCAACTCACTTTCGCTCACTTTCTTCTCGGGCAGCCAGCCAGGTGAAATGATGATTAGATATGATTTCTATAGATACGTGGAGGACACTTTTGTAATTTGGCCACATGGATCAGACACTTTGCCTAGCTTTCTTGCGGATCTCTACAGCCTTCGACCTCAAATGCACTTTACCATGGAAGTGGAGAAGAATAGAACTCTTCCATTCCTGGACATTCTTGTTTCAAAAAACAGCAACGGTAAACTGGGGCATGCTGTATATCGCAAACCTACATACACCGATCTCTATCTGAACGCTCATAGTTTCCATCATACGTCTCAACGACTGGGAGTTCTCAATACACCAGCCCACAGAGCTTTGTCTCTGATCCCAGCCAATTAAAACAAGAATTACAGCACCTGAGACTCACTTTCGGTCAAAATGGCTACTCCGAATATGACGTTGAAGTCTCGATCACCAAAGCTAGGAAAGGAAAACCTGTAATACAGCAAGCGTCAGATAAGCCTACCGCCTACGGCACACATCCCGTTTACCGGCAATGTATCCGGCAGAATTAGCGGAATTCTCGCCAAATACAACATCAGGACCATCCATAATCCACTTCCGAAGATTAAACAGCTGTTGAGACCAGTGAAAGACAAACTACTCTTCCAAGTTCCGGGAGTGTACCGCATTCCCTGTGAATGTGGGACCCCATATATAGGACAAACCGGAAGGAACATCGCTACTAGAATAATCGAACATGAACGAAGCATTCGTTTAATGCAACTTGAGAAGTCTGGGCTGGCAGAGCATTGTTTTGATAACGACCACAGAGCTAATTTTCGGCAGACGACCATCTTGGCAAAATGCAACAGTTACTGGGAGCGGAGAATTAACGAGGCTTTGGCGATTTCCTCTGAAAGGAGCACGCTTAATCATGATGCTGGATTTCAGTTCAGCTCCTCTTGGAAACCGGCCTTAAAAATGGAAATCCATCGAATTAAGAAGCAAAGATCAATACAGTTTGATAATCAAGTTAAGTAGTTACGTTTCTTTGTCACAATTTTCTATACTCACGCCATCTCCTGACGTGGCATTTAATTTACTGAAAACAGTCTTTTGTTCAGTAATGCGAATTTTGATAGTGTTTTGTCTTTGTTTATAGTTGTTTTATATCCAGTATTTCATTTGTAGTTATATTTTATAAATATCCTGATGATGGGAGAGATAGGGGAAGACCGTGTAATTTGGACCACTTAACTTTAGGCGCTAATAACTGTACAGTAAAACTTCGATAGGGTCCACAACTTGTTTTAATGTATTAATAAGAGGAAGTTATAGCATTAGGAGAAAGTAGTATACAATTGAGCGTTTCAGCACAGTGTAGATAAGATGTTGAACTCTCCTCTGTGTTAATATAAGAGTGATGTAGAATGCTCATTGATTTAGAACTCTCCTATATGAAAATCGAGTTGTAAAAGAAGGGGAGTGTTGGCGTAGTGCCGTTCTCCCCTGTGCAGTGAGATGTTTTTGAGGGTTGGGGATGATGATGATGATGATGATTGTGTGTGTGTGTATGTGTATGTGTGTGTGTGTGTGTAATGTGTAATGTGTGATGGGTGGGATGGGTAACGGGGGTTCCGGGGATGTTTGAATTAAATGTGAATTCTTTTCGATGTGTGTGTGTGTGCTTGAACTCTCATGTATGAATATCGAAGTCTAGGGTTCGATATTGTGATGGGGCGGGGTGGGTAACGCGGGTTCCGGGGATGTTTGAATTAAATGTGAATTCTTTTCGATGTGTGTGTGTGCTTGAACTCTCATGTATGAATATCGAAGTCTAGGGTTCGATATTGTGATGGGGCGGGGTGGGTAACGGGGGTTCCGGGGATGTTTGAATTAAATGTGAATTCTTTTCAATGTGTGTGTGTGTGTGTGTGTGTGTGCTTGAACTCTCATGTATGAATATCGAGTGTAGGGTTTGATATCTATTACGTTTAGTGTATGATATATGATGCAGTATCGTTATTCTTTAGATAAAAGAATATCGAGAGAAAGATTAGGTATGTTTACTGGGAGAGATTTATGAAAATAAATGTAATAAGACATTCTGGTAAGGGGTGTTCCCTATGCAGAATCTCTCCTTGAGCTATTGTATCCAAGAGCGATGTAAAGGTTAAGAAAAGGTTAAATTCCATTCCCACATCGAGGTACGAGAAAATATAAATCTATTCCACATTGATGAAGTATAAGAATGGAAATGTAAATCTATGTGAGAGGGTCGCATGACAAAGAAATGTCCCCTCTAAGCATGATAAAAGTGGTACATAGCAAGTGTATATAAAATAAAAGCACTACCCATCTCTTTAAGAATGATAAAAAAAAATTGAGAGAAAAGTATAAGAATGCAAATGTAAATCTGTTTGAAAGGGTTTTCATGATAAAGGAACGCTCCCTCTAAGCACGATAACCTAAAAAGAATATTCCCTCTAAGCATGATAAAAGTGGAACATAACATCGAAAGTAAAATAAAAGCACTTACCATCTATTTAAAAATGATTAAGATAACGAGAGAAAAGTATCTCATCTTCAAGTAGATATGAGTAATACAAAACTGATCAATCAATACGATAATATATATACGCAAGTAGGGGTCTATAGTGTAGATATCCTAACTATTCATGGCAAGGTATCACCCTCCATATAAAAAAAAATTGTCTAGAAAATCTCCCCTCAGTATTACGAATACTCCACTGAACTACATCCCCCTTGGTATGTAGGTCAGAGAAAAAAAAAGAGTTAATCTCTCCAGACTGGTGACAGGGGTGATCAAAACATTCCTATTGCTGTAGCGAAGTCTAATTTTGTCAAATAACGTTAGGAAAAAAAAGAATATATTTTAAAATTAAACGAATGAATCTATATATTTGTATGAATGATGAAACAATACTATGAATGTGTTAGTATACCAAATGTAAAAAAAAAAAAAAATCAAATGTTCAGAAAAATATATTTTGTACAAGTATGTATGTGTGTAAAGAAATGTGTAACTATATCACCCTCCCCTCCAAGATGTAGGGAACGAATCACAGTTAGTGTGCGCACGCAACATGGTGTTTGGGAAGGAGAGATACGGTTGGAGGGGGTGTAAAAATGATGAACCTATATAAAGTTTAAACTATGATAATAAAGTTACTAGTAATACCTTCGAACTTATAACGTAGTCACAACTACTTTAAACATATAGCGTAATATGTAGACAGTAACACCTCTCCCGGACGGAGGGGGGGCGGAGCATCTGTTAATAAATACCGCAGTACGGATGTGTGAGGAGGCAGTCGATTCTCTGGAAATATGGATCCTACAGGTAAGATAGAAAAGTTGTATACTGTAATTCATTTTTTATCTCTGTTTACGAAGAATGTTGAAGTAATACTGATTCGTGTGTGCTTATATGTATGTTTCAGATCATGAGATGCTACAGCTAAATCAACTAGCTGAAGGTGGAACACATCTTCCCACAAAGAAACTACGTGAATTAGATCAGTCCGTTCAACACACCATTCGATCCGTCAAAACCGTGAAGACCAGATATGGTGAACGGATCGTCGTCGAAACATCAGATTTCCAAGTCTTCCTCCCGCAGAGATTCAAACACATGATCGCAGCGCAGAAAGATCTACTAAATCGTGGTGACTGCATACTCCAATACCATGGCGAGGAAACACTAGAAAGTGGTTTCAAACGACATAAATTGTCTTTTTTAAGCAGCCCGTAATGTCGTCAAAAGGTGAGTATAATTATTGAACAAAATTTCATAAAAAAAAGTGATAATGTAGTTACTTGCATGTAAATGTGAAATCGTACATGTTGTATTAGAACTTAAAGTGTTAATTATCGCACGTCATGTAGTATTAGTAATTGAATGTAGTTACTTGCATGTAAATGTGAAATCGTACATGTTGTATTAGAACTTAAAGTGTTAATTATCGCACGTCATGTAGTATTAGTAATTGAGAGTGAACGTTGTAGGGTTAATTTTCATGTGTAATAATTACGTACATGTGATTATCGTAGTTCAGTTACGTTATTTCACATGCATGTTAGTTACGTTTGTTTGTTACACGTAAAAGTAACGTTGTAGGTGAAAAAAGAACGTTAATTTATATGTGTAAAACGTACATGTGAATATCGTAGTTCAGTTACGGTATTTTACATGTATATGGTTTACGTTGTGTGTTTTTATCATTTATGTAAGGGAGAGAGCATTACGTAAAACAGTTACATACTATCTGAATATTGTAGTTACGTGATGATAGCAATAATTGTAAAATACATAATCATTATGTAACTATTTTCATATGTAAAAGTTACATGCATGTTACGTTCTACGTAAAGTATAGAGTTTACGTAAAATTGAGATTCAGACATGTAAAAGTTATTAACATGTATGTTATTTCTGTTACCACCTTACATACATGTAAATCAATGTTCCCGTATGTAAAGTTAATCGAATGTTGTAATTGCTTTTTTCAGAAACGACGACAAGATGCTCCGATACTGCCACTGGACAACCCTCGATTCAGCAAGATGAAACCCGTTCGAACGTGACCCAGGCTGAACGATTACGATGTATTCACAGTGAGTCTGCTTTCAAAAAACGATTATCTACCTACGAAATTCACAACTGTGTTAATATACTTGACCCCGTCATATTCTTAGCAGAATGCAAACCTTTAATTTTGAATGAAATTGACAAGGGCTTAAACATGTATAAATCAGGTCTTAAGATAGGATCCTGTTTATCCTGTCAATATGTCATAATATCACAAGAGAGCGATAATATTCATACATTTAACTGTAACAGTAAACTTGAGGTGATATTGCAATCTACAGATAAATCTATATGGTATGAAGAGAAGATTGTACAACCTATACTAGATCATATGGATAATTTTGAATCGCGTACCAGTTCAAAAGCTTTATACAGTATTGAGAAATTAACAATATATGTGACACAATACGATTCATTGAATGCAGGGATGTATACTGAATTACCCGACTTTATAAAATCGAAGAGAGCTGTTATTAACATTCGTAATACTGATAAATATTGCTTTGCATACTGTCTGTTAGCATCCAAATACCCAGTAGAACGTAACAAGAATCGACCCACCTCCTATAAAAGATATGATTTTCGTAACGAATTTAACTTTGAGAATATAACATTCCCCGTATCATTGAAAGATGTAGAAAAATTCGAGAATCAAAATTCAAATATTTCAATAACGATATACGGTGTTGAAAATAAATCGATTATTCTCTTATATCAACCAAGAGAGATAAAATCACATCATGTTAATCTTTTAATGTATAAAAGGCATTATTGTCTGATAACAGACTTGTCACGTTTGCTAGGAAAGCAGCTAACTAAACATAATGGGCGAAAATGGTTATGTAACAATTGTAACTTGTATTTCACATCAGAATCACGTTTAAATAGCCATAAAAAGCGGTGTATGATGAATCAAATTATCAGAATGCCCGAGGCTGGTAAAACTGATCTCGTTGAATTTAACGCATATTCGAAATGTCTAAAAGTTCCATTCGTGGTTTATGCAGACATAGAATGTATCTTACGTAAGGTAGATTCGTGTCAAGATGTATCGAGTAAAAGTTGGACACGTACCATTCATAAACATGAAGCGTATGCAATTGCATTACATTTGGTCTGTAGTTATGATAAAAATTTAACACGTTTCAAATCATTTGAAGGTCCATATGCAATTGAAAATTTTCATAAAGAATTAACGTTAATTGCAAATCAGGTCATTAATATATATGCTAATAAAATTGAAATAAGTATGAGAGATGTGGATGAGCTAGAATATCAAAATGCAACACGATGTCAGATATGCAAACGTGAATTTCTTAACTCGTGTATAAAGGTTCGTGATCATTGTCATTTGACTGGAAGTTACGTTGGCCCAGCTCATAAGCACTGCAATTTAAATAGGAAAATGCCAGGATTCATACCAATATTCTTTCATTGCTTGTCAAAATACGATGCTCATTTCATAGTAAAGAAACTAGGTTACGATACGGAACCTATCAACTGTATTGCACAAACCTCTGAAAATTACTTATCCTTTAGCAAAAGATATACAAATTCGAATGGAATGAGTATATATCTAAGATTTCTGGATAGCTATCGTTTTTTGGATTCAAAACTTAGTAACCTTTCGGATATGTTAGAAGCAGATGATTTTCATTACACCAATAATATGTACACGAATCCTTTGCATAGACAACTGATGAAACGCAAAGGTGTCTTCCCGTACACGTATGTGGATTCTATATAAAAATTATACGAGAATAGTCTACCATCCAAACATCAGTTTGATCATGTAAGCGATGAGGATTATAGTCATGCTAGAACGGTATGGAATGAATTCAATGTTAAAAATCTGGGTGAATATTTAAATATATATCTTAAGTGCGATACATTAATACTAACGGACGTGTTTGAACGCTTCCGTGAATTAAGTATCGGTTTGTACGGACTCGACCCGTGTCAGTATTACACACTTCCCGGGTTAGCCTATGATGCAATGTTAAGAACGACTAGTGTACAGATTTCATTATTAACAGATAAGACTATGCTAGATTTCTTCGAAAAAGGAATACGAGGTGGAATTTGCACTGTGTCCAAACGGTATGCAAAGGCGAATAACAGATACATGACTAGCTATGATAACACTCAACCAACTAATTATTTAATGTACGTTGACTGTAATTCTTTATATGGATATACAATGGAAAATAATAGCTTACCATACGCTGATATAAGGTGGCTAACTGATGCTGAAATTAAATCAATAGATTTTATGTCTATTACAAGTGATTCTGACGTGGGATATGTGTTGGAAGTAGACTTTAAATATCCACAGGAACTTCATGATATACAAAATGATTTGCCATTATGCCCTTTGAATGAAATCGCGCCAGGTGATAAGTATACAAAATTGCTAACAACATTGAATGATAAAAATAAATACGTATTACATTATCTCAATTTTCAACAATGTGTTAAACTTGGTTTGATTCCATCGCGTATACATAGAGTAATAGGTTATAAACAATCTAACTGGATAAATCCTTACATTGAACTCAACGCTCGTAAACGTATTGAAGATAAGACGAAATTTGGTCAAAATCTATGGAAGTTAATGAATAATTGTGTTTATGGAAAATTTATAGAGAATGTAAAACGTTATAATTCATTTCATTTAGCTACCAGCTGGAAACGAGCGCGTAAATTGTTAGCTCGACAGACATGTATAAGGTACGTGATTTTTGATGAAAATTTAATAGGTATAGAATTGGTCAGAGATGAAATATTGATGAATAAGCCAATATACATAGGACAAGCAATCCTGGATCTATCCAAACATAAAATGTATGATTTTTATTATGAAATTCTGAAGAAAAAATTGAAAGATGTAACTTTAATCTATACGGACACGGATGCTTTTCTCTTTGAATCTAGCTGCGATATATATGAATTTATTAAAACCAATATACATTTATTCGATACATCTAATTATCCAATGGATAATGTGTATGGTATTCCGTTAGCAAATAAGAAAATTTCAGGATTATTCAAGGATGAGCTAGCCGGTAGAGTGATGACTGAATATGTAGGGCTGAAATCGAAATTATATAGTTATCGATATGATACTGAAGTGATTAAAAAATCAAAAGGTGTAACAAAAGATTCGATGAGATTCATAACCTTTGAACAATATCTCTCATGTATTACACATCCTGACACTATACATCGAAGCATGCAGACATGTTTCAGAAGTTATAAACATGATGTTCATACCATTGAATCTAATAAGATAGCTTTAAGTGGTATCGATACAAAACGATACATTCCCAATAATTCATTTTCAACATTAGCATGGGGACATTATGCTATAGAAAATTGTCAAGTGTAAATTTCTTTTTCTTTTCTCAATAAAGCATAGATTCAACTGAGTTAAAAGGTATTACTAGGCCACGATAATAACATATTACTGTATTTCAAAAAATAAAATAATTGAGTTTCAAGTATAATTGTAAAGTGTGTTACAACTGAGTTAAAAGGTATTACTAGGCACATGATAATAACATATTACTGTATTTCAAAAAACGAAATAATTGAGTTTCAAGTATAATTGTAAAGTGTGTTACTAATTACATGATAATAACATATTTACTTCATTTGAAAGATAACGTGTTGCTTTTTTTATGTTTATGTTAGGGGTGAAGGAATATTTTTTCCTATTCATGTCGTTTTGAAATGTTAGATAGCAGAAATCAATGAAATGTTAATTCAACTATAATCATGTATGATTTTTTATTAAAATATATTTACTAATTATATCAAAATGTTATTATCATGTCTCCGTTAAGGGGTGAGGGGAGATTTATATATATCAATGTGAACTAGCATGTACAAAGGCTCTTATTTCAGCTATAATCATGTATGATGTTTGTTTATCGTATATTACTAATTACTTCAAATTGTAATTATCATGTTTACGTTAAGGGTAGGTGAATTTATATATACTCAATGTGAACTAGCATGTACGTTATGTTAAAATCTCTACAATTAAATGTTAATTCAACTATAATCATGTATGATTTTTTTTTAAAAAGTATAAAAATGTTATTATCATGTTTAAGTTAAGGAGATGTGAACTTGCAGTTACAGAAGATGTCAGGAATCAATGTGAACAAAAAAATAAAACACAATATATCATTAAAATTATATTTCTTTATTGAGTTGTGTGTTTTTTATTTATACAATGTCCACCTCATTAATCCATTCACGGGTAGGAAATCCTAACCATTTCACCAGAATCCTATCACCACGACGTCTGATGATCCTTTCAACTAAATACGTGTCTGGATATTGAGGTTTCTGTAATTCATAACCGTAGAATGCTCCTTCAATCAGTTTACCCTCCAGATCCTCGATGAGATAGGTCAATGGATGTGTCCTTTGCACTGTACGTATCCTAAAGACTTCAACACTCCAATTTGGTAGATAACCTTTCTCCATAACACCTTTATGCTTAGAAATCCTCACGTAGTCACCAACACGATGAAGCCTAGATCTTCGCTTCTCACGCAGACTTCTATCATATTTGTAGACGCTGAGCAGGAGGGAATTATCACGAACTTCTACAGGCTTCATACGAATCGTTCGATGGTAAGTATTATTGTATGTATGAATAATTCTAGGTAGTATGTTTATCCATTGATATGAGCCTTGAACAATAAATTCCTTATGCAAAATCAGTTTGATCGTTCTTATTAAACGTTCCACTGCTGCAGCCTTAACGTGAGTGAATGTACTGTAATGATTAATATTATTACGAGTCATTAGTTCGCGGAAATGTTTATTGTAAAACTCCCTTCCTTTATCAGATTGAACATTCTTCGGAAACGATTCCATTTCATTCAATATCTCCTCCATAGCAGTCGAAACGTTAATACCACTTTTATCACGTAATGGTCGTGCATAAGCCATCTTGGAATAAAAATTGCATGCAAGAAGAATATACTTATAATTCCTATTGTCTCTTGCATAATTAGACATGTCCATAAGATCTATTTGTACTAAATCGTTCATTCTTTGCTTATGATCTTACGACGTAAAAATCGTCTTCTAGCTGGTGCATGTAACTCGGTTGCAATGCGACGTTTTATCATGCTATAATTTTTGATGTTTTAAGTTCTGTAATAATTTCTTCTATCTCGGGTGAGTGATTCAAATTACCTGCATCCCTCGACGCAACTAATAATCTTAATCTGTTTATTATTTCATTCGGATCGTTCCAGTAGATGTAATCTAATTTTCTCTGCGGTACATGTTCTTTCCAACGTAAACCAAATCCAGTTCGATTACTAACAAGGTCACGAATGATATGACGATACTTGAACCCTCGATTTGCTCTTAAACGTCCATCTCTTGAATAACCGTGTCTGTAAACTTGAGTATTTTGTAAGATTTGCGAATACACGTCTAAATCATCATCTGTGTACGATGTCTTGCGAGGTAAACGTTTAAATAATAATTCATATAAGCCTGCTGTGGGTTCATACGTTTCTGTTCCTATCTGAACACCATCAGATTTAAACACAACTGTCTTGTAACCCAATTTATACTCATTATCCTCGTAACGTATGCCGTAAGTATTGTCCATGTCACTCGAACTGGCAGTTCGAACCTTGTGTAGATACTTTGACACGAGATCAGATCCGTTAGCATCATCTGTAGTTTCGTCGTCGTCGTCGTCGTCGTCGTCGTCGTCGTTGTTGTCTTGGTGTGCTTTCGCTATTACTTTCAATGGTTCGGTTACAGGTTGAAGAACTTCAGACATGACTCGTTGCGTTTCGAATTTCATTCCTTTGAGAGAACGTAACTTTTCTCTTATTGCCCTACTGTGACGGGCAATGGATTCCTTAAGTCTTATTGCTTCAGCATCCATATCGAAATGAATGTATAATTAATCAGCTACTGCTAATTTATATGAAACTATCAGTTCTATACTTAATATATGACCATCTTTAGCACGTCCGACTGGCGCTGTAAACGATAGAATATCGCCAGTTTCAACTCTTACAGGATATCTTTCAACTAATCTTCCGTTTATTGCAAACAATGTATCATTTACAGCATGCGGAAGTACCGATGATACGATGGAACACGAGAGTACACTTCCATTTCCAGGAACTTTATAGTATTCGAGTCCCGATGTTAACGTATACCTTAAAGAGGGACCTCGAAACGGACGTGTTTGCAATGAAATTATGAGTTGTGCTTTCAATTGTTGTAACATAGTGTTTACAACATTTCTCATTCGTGTTTTCATAGTATGAATATCATTATTTATAGTGATTAGTTTATTATCAAGTTCCGTTTGTCGTGCGGTTAGTTCTTTCACTTCTTTTTCTACAGCTGTAGTAATAGTCTCGCTAGCGGAGGTGATTGTTCTAGTTAACTGACTTTGTAATTCATTCTGTTTCCATGTAATAGTATCGGCAATGTTTGTTATAGTCTCAGTTAAACCCGTTTGCAATTCATTATGTTTCTGTATAAAGAAATGATTAACATAACTCATGGTGACTGCATCACTATCATCTATCGGGTCGGCTAAATCCTTCAATCTCTTCATTCGAAATGATAGAGTTTCATTAGAGTCGTGAATTGGAATCCTATCATCTACATATTTTTTATTAGGAACATCGTGTTCGTGAAGGGGGTCCAACAGCGTTTTCATTCTTATACCATCTAAAATGACATTATTTTCGGAATCACGTTTAAATGCATATTTACTTAAGTACTCCATTAAATTGTTGTATTGGATGTCGAGCGATTTTTGTATGTGATCCCTAAGCATAGCTTCAAACTCGCCCATACGCTGATACGAGGTCTGCTCGGTGAAGATCTGCATTCGATTCTCGACGTCAGCCGTATGCGTATCCACATAACGTTTATTCGATGCATCGTCACCTTCTTCAGGGTCGTGAATATTGCACAACCGCTTTCCCTTGAATCGATAGTTTCCCGATCCATCTCCAGTTATGATATATCGATTGAACACACCCCTAGAGGGTATGATTCTTCGGGATCCGAACCTGTCGATACTCATTGCTTAAGTGATGGATTATTCTATTTATTCATTCTGATAAAGCGATCAAAACCGTGACGGTAGCGTCCCTCGTTCAGTGGATATTCTGGTACTATAACAACAAAGGATCGTTCATCACTCTCCCATATATGTTTACACATATCCTTAAATTCATCATAGGACATATCGGTATTTACATAATCTTCGTATATATGTTTTAAATTGAGATTATCCTGTCTAAAGAATATAATCATATTTGCATTATCTCTAATTAAATGTTTAGGTACTTTAGCATATGATTGTGCTAAATATATAGCATCGACATTACGATGTCTACCCATACTGTAATATGAAGCTATCTTACCCTGTTTTTCATTTATCACATCATCAGATACGAATATCGAATTTTCTCTAGCATCCGACGTTTGAATTACTTTATCACCATCATCGAACGTAAATACACCTATATCGGGTATAGTTTTCAGTAACCTGAGTAAATATCGATATTTAGGTTGTTGCAACGATTTCGAGTATATGTAGAGGTTTTCGAATCTCAGACCGTTCTCGTGAATAAGCAGGTTGAGTAAAACGTTCGTTTTTCCAGCATTTGAACTGCCCAGTATGAGCGCTCTAACGTTACTCGGAAACAACGTACCGTGTCGTCCTTTGCGAATGTCGTCCTCGAAATCTAACACCTGTATGGGTAGTGTACACTTTTGCTTTACCATCTCCATATCGCGACTAATACTTATAAAGCATAAGTTTTGTCTTTTATCTCGTTCGTGATAAGGGCAATCTATGTCTTTACTGGATTTAGCCAATCGTCATAGGAATCGTATACTTATAAAGCGCACGTTTTGCCTTTTTTATTTCATAGTGAGACATGCGCTCTACACGTGCACGCAAAGGTTCGGGAATTCTTAATTCCTTGATTAATTCATTACCATTTGAGGCACATTTACCGGGTTATCGTTTCTGCGGTCCCGGAACTAAACTACATAAACGCTTGCAGAGAGGTGACTTACCGGTGAACGGGTTAGATTCAGCGTGTCTCGATCACGATCGGGCTTACGCAGAGAGTACTGATACAGAATCTCGTCGTCTAGCCGATAAGGTGTTGGTAGAGAAAGCTTGGAGACGTGTAAAGTCTGCCGACGCTTCTTTGGGCGAACGACTTGCAGCTCGACTTGTGACTACACTTATGAAGGGTAAATTGGCAGCAGGCGCTGGCATGCGTAAACGTCGCAACAAGAGAGGTGGTTTCTTACCTTTGCTACCACTTTTAGCAGCTCTAGGTGCAGCAGGTGGTCTAGCTGGAGGTGCTGCTCAGATTGCTACGGCTGTCAATAAGAAACGTTCGGATGCAAAACAACTTGCGGAATTAACACGTCACAACGAGCGCATGGAATCTTTGGCTCAGGGCAAAGGTCTTCGCCGTAAGAGACGTCGTAAGGGTAGAGGATTATATCTTCGATCAAAAAACTCGGGGCGAGGCCTATATTTATCCCGGAAAAAGCCCTGAGTGCTAACGAGATCGATTCGTATGCACGACGTCTACACATTCCACATTTTAGAGGTGTCTACATGATCGATAAATTACCTCCACATCCTCGATACTATGAGAGAATAGTAGTGAATCTGGATACATCAAATAACCCTGGTACACATTGGGTTGCTGTACGTAAGGATGGTGACGTTGCCTACTACTTTGACAGTTTCGGCGATCTGAGACCTCCGGAAGAGATAGAAACGTACCTTTCGGGTGTCAAGCTCCTATATAATACGACGAGATTTCAAGAATTCGATTCTGTGATTTGCGGTCACTTGTGCCTTCAGTTTCTCCTCGATGAGTTACACGATCACCGTGAGTGGTAGTGATACCAGCTTCTCTACATTTCTAAATCCACCATTACATCTGGATCCTAACGGACATTACGAGATAGCTCTATTGAATTTTGAGACTTTTTACTCGATTCCGAATGTGGACGAGAGTAATAATCTATTCCATTACGTTCGCGATGGAAAAGTCGAACGTATAGTAATTCCACCGGGTACTTATGAATTGGATGATATCGCCAGATTGATCAAGGATACTCTCGACATCGGTGACGACTTTATTCTACGTGCTAATAATAACACCATGAAATCAGAAATTCAATCTCCCTATATTATCGACTTTAGTCGTGAGAGATCTATTGCTTCACTTCTCGGTTTCACCTCTAAACAGAGGGTACCGGCAAACGTGCTGACCGAGTCTAATGATTTGGTTAACATATTCAAGGTCAGCATCATACGTATCGAGTTTAGTCTTGCAACGGGATCTTTCATCAATGGTAAAAGTGGTCATTCTCTGTATGAATTTTTTCCATCGGTACCTCCAGGTTATCATATTTCGCAGGAACCATCAAGTCCTATATATTTACCAATCATCGATACGAATCTCATTGATCATCTCGACATTAGAGTGGTAGACCAGAACGGCGATAAGTTAGATTTCAGGAACGAAACCATCACTGTACGATTGCACATACGTCGTAATGGGTATAAGTTTTAAGAGACGATGCTATATTAAAAAACATCTCTCGAGATTGACCTCTACTCGATCATCGACCCGCAAGCTAATCACATCGTCTAATCGAAGATTTCTCGCTAACTTAGGCTTCAAGGTTCTATGATGGATGTGTTGGACGTGACCGGGATTCCGACCTTTGATGATAAGATCAGTAAGGAGGAAGAACACGTATTCCTACCGTACAATACGTCAGCTCTCGATGTGAACGATGAAATTAGAATTCCATGTCAAGCTGAAGATTTGTACACGCTTCCTAGTAGAAGTTATCTCTACATTGAGGGGGGCTCTCACTAAACCCGACGGCACCGTTGCCACATCGAAATTGAGTAACAATGCTATGGCATTCCTATTCGATGAGATTCGTCTGGATATGAATGGAACGACTATTGATAGAACTAGGAATCCGGGCATTTCATCAACGATGCGTAACTATGCTGCACTGAATGAACTGGAATCGAATCGTTTACTAAATGCTGGATGGATCTATCCTGGAGGTGTGGTAGACATCGTGAATACATCGAATGGTATCTTCAATGCTATCGTTCCTCTTTCGATGTTGCTGGGTTTCGCCGACGATCACAAGGAGGTAATACTTAATAGCAAGTTTGAACTTATTCTCATTAGATCTAAGGATTCTAATAATTGTATCATTGGAAACGATCCTACAACCATACAACTAACTAGACTCGAATGGAGGATGCCTGTACTTCGACTTTCAGATTCTGAACGAGTTGATAAACTTAAACTCGTCAAATCGGATAAACCTCTACACGTCGCATTTCGAACCTTGGACCTTCACACTCAACCTGCTGTACCTCAAACTAAAGCGTTCACATGGAACATTGCAACCACGACTAAACTTGAAAAACCACGTTTCGTCATAGTCGGTGCACAAGTGGATAGATTGAATCATCTCGCTAAGGATGCTTCTCTATTTGATAATTGTAATATCACCAATCTGAAACTTTATCTCAACAGTGAATCTTACCCCTATCACCATATGAATTTGGATTTCGCCAATTCGAAATTTGCATCTCTGTATGATCAATATTCCAAATTTCAATCATCCTACTATGGAAAGGAGAATTACCCTCTTTTGGAAAGGAATGACTTTCTGAAATATGCACCGCTCTTCGTCATCGATTGCTCTCATCAACCTGAGGATACTGTGACGGGGGCAGTGAATGTCAGATTGGAAGTTCAAGCATCGTCAAATTTTCCTGCACAAACTTCATTATTCTGTTTAATTATTCATGATAAATTATTCACTTATAAACCATTAACTCATGTTGTACAATCTATCATATAGGTGTAATAAATAAAACATTACAAATTCAAATTATCTTTTTATTGACTTTAACATACATCTCCAATATCCTCTTCCTTGCACTCCTGCTTTTTGCATCATATGAGCATAATGATTTATGAATATCATACAACTGATATAAATTTCTTTCAATATATGGAATTAGTCTTTTAAGTCCATTGAATGCAGTACTATTCAGATTTATACTGCCCACATTTAAACATGTATTCACAAACGTTATTTCTTGCATCTTATTCATGCATAACATTATATTAAATGCATATATTATATTTTCACTGTACGGTGCACATGGATGCTTACCATCTTTCAGATACGTATCCAAAACACACAAATTTGACATTATTACCTCCCAATCCTCTTTTGTAATATACACAAACGTATCATCATGTGTGGCTTTAATGTAAAGTGATGGGAGTTCATTGTATAATCCTATGTTCACACGAAAGTCAATGCTGATGGAGATGTCGTTATCGTTCATGCACACACTATTTACCATCACTCGCAACTTCCTCCTCTACTTCTTCTGCGAAGGGTGTGAAGGGTTCGAACATCATTATGATGAAACTGTCTTGATCGAACGTCTTCTTGGCTTTGAGGATTCTCGGATTGCAGTTCGTCTTCTTCTTTTTCTTGTCTCCTTTCTTACTGGATCTGCGGACATACACGAACTATGTCTCAACATCGTGAATATTTAATACACTTGTTAACGTAAAACTCTTATTATTTTATACTCACTTTTCTATGACTTCCTCCTCGGGTTTCGATGTACCGATATCCTTAAACGGACGATCATTGTACGGACCGCACACATCTTCACCTTGATCCTGTTCGGACTGGCATGCCACATCTTCACTTTGGGCTTTACTGAAATAAACATATTTATCATTAGTTATATAACACATAACAACACTTTCACGTTAACGCACAATTATAATTCTACTTACCCGAGATACACTTTACAATTCTTTCCGCATTGAGCATAAGATGTGATCGAATCATGATGGGAAGGATTCTTGCAAATCACTTGATGCATCTTTCCATCACACGTTTCATCGTGGTGCTCAACCCAATGCTTTTGCAAATCTTCGAAATTGCGTAGATTCTCCCAGAATCTGGTATCACTTTCAATGATAGGTGTTGTTGTTCCACTCATCTTGACGTTGCGATGTGAAGTGAGAATGCATTCGTTCCCTAGTGAGCAGATGGGTGATGAAACGTGATCATACCTGTCTCCCCCCTCCCCATCCTATCGTCGATTGTACTTAACGTACGGAGGGTTTGTGTGAAGTGAGGACACGTTCGTTCCCGAGCTGGCGGGACAGGGTGAGACCTGTTAATTCGAATTTACTCACATATGCACAAATCTTGAGGAATGACAACACGTCATCACCCTTATACTTCAATGTGGAATAGATTTATATTTTCTCGTACCTCGATGTGGGAATGGAATTTAACCTTTTCTTAACCTTTACATCGCTCTTGGATACAATAGCTCAAGGAGAGATTCTGCATAGGGAACACCCCTTACCAGAATGTCTTATTACATTTATTTTCATAAATCTCTCCCAGTAAACATACCTAATCTTTCTCTCGATATTCTTTTATCTAAAGAATAACGATACTGCATCATATATCATACACTAAACGTAATAGATATCAAACCCTACACTCGATATTCATACATGAGAGTTCAAGCACACACACACATCGAAAAGAATTCACATTTAATTCAAACATCCCCGGAACCCCCGTTACCCACCCCGCCCCATCACAATATCGAACCCTAGACTTCGATATTCATACATGAGAGTTCAAGCACACACACACATCGAAAAGAATTCACATTTAATTCAAACATCCCCGGAACCCCCGTTACCCACCCCACCCATCACACATTACACATCACACACATCACACACACACACACACACACACACAATCATCATCATCATCATCCCAACCCTCAAAAACATCTCACTGCACAGGGGAGAACGGCACTACGCCAACACTCCCCTTCTTTTACAACTCGATTTTCATATAGGAGAGTTCTAAATCAATGAGCATTCTACATCACTCATATATTAACACAGAGGAGAGTTCAACATCTTATCTACACTGTGCTGAAACGCTCAATTGTATACTACTGGAGAATGTACAGATTTTAGTCGCAACCACATAATTTGCAAATTGCAATTATAATATTTTTTCTAAGGCGTGTATTTTGGACCAAGGGTGTGTAATTTGGTCTGATAAGGTGTGTAAATTGGACCGCTACATAATACATTTATAACACATTCGTGTGCTTTATCATTAGCTTTTATTTACTAAAATACACAATAACAGTTGATTTTACACTTGAATAATCAAGTTCTTTGTCCCAATTTAAAGTAAGCTTCACCCCTTACTCCAAATTGAAATTACATTTGAAAATTCTAGCAGCTGTTATCTTGTTGTCATCAGGATGACGTCGCATGAAACTGGAGAATCAATCCTTCCCGGCAGTTTTCTTATCATAGGAAAAGCGACTTTTTAAATTATTTCGCTTTGCGATTTCATATGCCAGTTGCATAACTCCTTTTCGTGTCAGTCTGGAAAATAAAAACGTTTACATAATTAAATTTTTGCAAGGTGCTTTAAAAAGTACGTTTAAATTAAACTTATTTTAACATGCCAATTTATTGTTATTGTTACTATTATCCTCTAGGTAGTGTAATTGTTAACGTTGTTATAACATACCCATAGAACATTCTCTCCAAGTGCAGAAGATGATGCACTAGCTCTTCCTCGACTTCATTTGGCAGATCTGTGGGCCGTCAAATACCCACAATGGGTGCTGGAGCCTTCGCTTTGTTGTATCTTTTTAATGTGCTTGAAGGTATTTGAAACCTTAATGCCGCTTCATTAATGTGCATGCCTTCTTTTATAGATTCAAGAGCTTTTCTGAGATTTTCTTCTGTCCATTTACGATACAGGTCCTTAGATTTGCGAGCTTCTCGTGTTGTCATTTGAAAAAAAAATGCAATTTACATAGTGTGCAACAGACATAATTATAAAGATGATCATTTACCAGAATAACTTAAGAACACTATTTTATAGTTACTGTTTATTTAAAATTCATTACCTAACTTACTTAATCCGTGTAATTTGGTCCGGACCAAATTACACTTTACATTCGGTCCAAATTACACGACACGACAAAGGTTTATGAATATCACATATCTTATAAACCTAAATTTTATTAACAACTTATATCTACGCCACACTTACCTTGATGTATTGGAGTGTTTCGTATTGTAGATGTGTTTCCATAAAAAGCTTCTAGATGGAGGAAAACACTATAGTAAAAGGGGAGCAAAATTACAGCGAAAACGCTCTCAGTAAAGATCACCACCCCCCTCCAAGGTCACTGCCGCTGGAATGCAGAAAACTGGGGAGAACGCTTGTAGGAAGGACTGCTCAAGATAGCCGTCTGGTTGGTACTGTCATCTGTGGCCATTCTCTTAAACCGACCGTGGACCAAAATACACGCTGGTCCAAATTACACGGACTTCCCCTACACACTCCCGAAACGTTGATATCTAATCATCTTTTCACCTGGCTGGCTGCGCGAGAAGAAAGTGAGCGTATTAGTCGCCAGGAAAGCTTCAGGTCTTACTTTAACTCAATTGTGTTTGTTGGCACCAGTGCGTACGTGCGTGCAATGTTTCTGCCGCAATCCGCTAGACCGCGGTAGTAGCAAAGATGGCGTCTAGTAAACAGTTGCAGTTTGCAAAGACCGAATCTGTAGTTACTGTGCAACGTGCGTTCCGCATTAAGTTCGGTTGTGATCCTCCTAGTGATAACATTCGTAGATGATATCATCAGTTTGAAGATACCGGCTGCCTTTTTAAAGGGAAGAGTACGGGACGACTGTTGAGCGAATGAGAGAGTCCTTCACTCGTAGCCCAAAGATATCAGTCCGGAAGGCTAGAAGTTCCTGTGTCCACTGTTTGGAAAGTTGACGGAAAAAGCTTACAGCTACGTCCTTACCGTTTACAGTTATTATAGCCTCTAAAGCCGACAGTCCACGGATTACGTGCCAACTTCGCAAACGACATGTTTCATGACGATAATATTATGGATCGTGTTGTGCTCAGTGATGAATCGACCTTTCACCTTAGTGGATATGTTGACACTCATAATGTGCGCATCTGGGGCTCAGAAAATCCTCACAAGATGGTACAAATGCTACGAGATTCTCCTAAAGTGATTTTTTTGTGGCATATTCCGGCGAAAAGTTTATGGGTTTTCTTGTTTGGTGAAGCTACTGTAACTGCACTTCTTACCTTGATACACTAGAACAATGTCTCTTCCCTCAGTTGGAAGGAAATGAGCCAGAAAACTTCATTTTCCAGCGTCACCTCACTGGCATAACGAAGTACGCGGTTGGTTGATCGTCACTGTACCCGAGCGCTGGATAGGCCGCAAGGGCCCCAATGACAGGGCTTGCTATGCATGACCTCCTGACTTAACGCCAAGCGATTTTTACCATTGGAGCTTCATCAAGGATCGTGTGTACGTGCCTCCGCTACCAGCTAACCGCCCTGTGTTAAGAAAATGGATTGGAGCAGCTGTTGCTACAAATACTTATCAACCTTTGGGAAGAACTTGGCTATGCACTTGATGTGTGCCGTGTGACAAAGGGTAGTCACGTTGATATTTATTAAGTTTTTGGTAAAAACTGTTTGAGTTGCTTTTTCATTATACATATCATTTATAACTAAGTTGAATGTAATAAACATTATAAAGAGTTAAAACTCTGATATTTATTCATATACACCCTGTATAAACAGGTGGCTCACACTGGAATCAGCTGGTCTCTACTTATCTAATTTACAGCTTCTATAATTCGATGCACAGGTGAATATTTTCCATGAATTGATGTTACTGGTAAATCTGTTTATGCTGATGGAGATAACAATACGACGAAAAGCATGTTGAACTTCAATAATGGGCTCTAGTTTTGTTAATTGCAGCAAAGAAAATACTTTCTGCTCTTGGATTGTTATTTTGGATTGAACTGCATTGGACTGGATTGGAGTGTGCCTTCCGCCGCTGCACTAACCGCCCGTTGGCCAGACACTTCTGAGATATAGGGCACTGTATTTTTGCTAAGAGATAAATTGAAATTTTGGGGGAAAGAAATCTACCAGGAATATAGCAAGTAATGATTCTAAAACACCCGTATACACCTTGTATTTTCGGCTGAAATGGTGTTCATAATTCAAATATAGCTACCAATATATTATAAAGATATATGACGTCGTAAACATCGATATGACCCGCTATTGTTTGGTATGTATGTGTTTAGATATATTTGTAATGACTCAGAACTGTTGATATGATGTGCCAAAAGAATTGATTTCAACAAGCCAACGTGCTTTTTAAATTAGAGAAAGAGCAAACAGTACACTTCCCGTTAGCTTGTGGAAAGTCATATCGTAGAACGAGAGCCCTTGCATGATACCTTTATGTTTATCAATGCTTTGTTTATTTACCATTTGAAAAACTTAGTAAGCACCACCTACAATGCCAAGCCGGAACTAATCACGTCCGTCATGCTCTGAGGTATGGCCAAGTTTTTCCTAAGCAAAAATCGAGCTAACATAGAATTACCGAATGCATTACTGAACAACAAATCAGTTAAAGACACCTTAATGTTTCCAGAGGTGTGACTGTACTATTAATTTTTAAGTGGTTAAGTAGCACTTTTTATGTAGTCATGATCAGATTACAAATGATTTATCTTAGATGCAAATGGTGATGTAGAAAATGAACTACTTATAAAAAGTATATTTCACTCTTTTGAGATACGAGACGTGTCCGTAAAATAAGGTCTCCAAGGCGCTGGAACCGTGAGGAACGCTATTACGCAAGAGCTGGCAACACTGGCGTGTAACTTGGTTTCACCCCTTCAAATTCCCACCACAACGAACCCGTTGTAACCATTAGTCTTGGCTGGGCAGCCGTTTGCGATGTAACTTCCTATCACTTCCGCCAAGTGCGAGTTGCGTGCAGTGATCCGTTTTCTGAGTGCCAAGGGCACTACCCCAGTGAAATTCACCAAGTTATGAGAAGTCTATGGGTCACAGTGTATGGACGTCAAAAACGTGCGAAAGTGGGTCAGAGAGTTCAAAGAGGGACGAACAGCGTTCTGGTCGGCCTTCGGTTTCAGCCGAAACAATTGCAAAAGTAGAGCAAGAAATGCTTAAAGATCGGCGTGTGACAGTTCGCGAGCTGCGCGAACTTATCCCTGAAGTCAATAAGACTACGATTGACAAGATTTTGACCGAACATTTGCATTATTGCAAGGTGTGTGCGAGTTAGGTCCCCCAAATTCTCACCGAAGATCTCCTAGCCCAGTTCGGATGGGACATCCTCACCCATCCCCCCTACAGTCTAGTCTTAGCACCTAGTGATTATATTCTGTTTCCTGAGTTGAAGTCACACCTAGATGGAACACATTTCCAGACCAACGACGATTTGAAAACCGAGTTTGAGCGCTACCTGCACAACTTGGCAGGAGAGTGCTATGACAAGGGTATACAAAAACTGTCACAGCGCATCGATCGCAATGGTGATTACGTTGAAAAATAGCTGTAAGTTCCAGCTTTCCATCAATGTAACATTCATGACAATAAAAATGTTTTCTACAGTATATAAAATTGGAGACCTTATTTTACGGACACGCCTCTTAAATATAGAAAATACCAGTTTGCAGTATTCATATGTCCAAGACCTCTTAGTTCTCTTACCAGATTTCGCTTATAATCGTCTATTGTCAATGCAGGTTTCTTTCAAACGCAATGATTAATGCAATTTTAGACATAAACAAGGGGATATAATGAATGTGATGTAACAAAATACAATGTCCTGTTAAATGTTACGTAGTGACAAGGTCATCCTGCAACATCCATATCCCGCCACTACGTGGTAAAGCTCTTCCCAGAGCGGGTACACAATTTGACCACCCTTCGGGCTGTTCCAAACAGCCTGCCAGCCTGGAATTGAATTATTCATCACTGATCAGTATATACACTCCTGGAAATGGAAATAAGAACACATTGACGCCGGTGTGTCAGACCCACCATACTTGCTCCGGACACTGCGAGAGGGCTGTACAAGCAATGATCACACGCACGGCACAGCGGACACACCAGGAACCGCGGTGTTGGCCGTCGAATGGCGCTAGCTGCGCAGCGTTTGGGCACCACCGCCGTCAGTGTCAGCCAGTTTGCCGTGGCATACGGAGCTCCATCGCAGTCTTTAACACTGGTAGCATGCCGCGACAGCGTGGACGTGAACCGTATGTGCAGTTGACGGACTTTGAGCGAGGGCGTATAGTGGGCTTGCTGGAGGCCGGGTGGACGTACCGCCGAATTGCTCAACACGTGGGGCGTGAGGTCTACACAGTGCATCGATGTTGTCGCCAGTGGTCGGCGGAAGGTGCACGTGCCTGTCGACCTGGGACCGGACCGCAGCGACGCACGGGTGCACGCCAAGACCGTCGGATGCTACACAGTGCCGTAGGGGACCGCACTGCCACTTCCCAGCAAATTAGGGACACTGTTGCTCCTGGGGTATCGGCGAGGACCATTCGCAACCGTCTCCATGAAGCTGGGCTAGGGTCCCGCGCACCGTTAGGCCGTCTTCCGCTCACGCCCGAACATCATGCAGCCCGCCTCCAGTGGTGTCGCGACAGGTGTGAATGGAGGGACGAATGGAGACGTGTCGTCTTCAGCGATGAGAGTCGCTTCTGCCTTGGTGCCAATGATGGTCGTATGCGTGTTTGGCGCCGTGCAGGTGAGTGCCACAATCAGGACTGCATACGACCGAGGCACACAGGGCCAACACAGAGCATCATGGTGTGGGGAGCGATCTCCTACACTGGCCGTACACCTCTGGTGATCGTCGAGGGGACACTGAATAGTGCACGGTACATCCAAACAGTCATCGAACCCATCGTTCTACCATTCCTAGACCGGCAAGGGAACTTGCTGTTCCAACAGGACAATGCACGTCCCCATGTATTCCGTGCCACCCAACGTGCTCTAGAAGGTGTAAGTCAACTACCCTGGCCAGCAAGATCTCCGGATCTGTCCCCCATTGTGCATGTTTGGGACTGGATGAAACGTCGTCTCACGCGGTCTGCACGTCCAGCACGAACGCTGGTCCAACTGAGGCGCCAGCTGGAAATGGTATGGCAAGTCGTTCCACAGGACTACATCCAGCATCTCTACGATCGTCTCCATGGGAGAATAGCAGCCTGCATTGCTGCGAAAGGTGGATATACACGGTACTAGTGCCGACATTGTGCATTCTCTGTTTCCTGTGTCTATGTGCCTATGGTTCTGTCAGTGTGATCATGTGATGTATCTGACCACAGGAATGTGTCAATAAAGTTTCCCCTTCCTGGGACAATGAATTCACGGTGTTCTTATTTCAATTTCCAGGAGTGTACAATGCTTTGGCTATGTATTGTTGTGTTGCCAGTAATTGCCCTGACCGGCGTTAACCAGCATGGATTTGGCTTTTAACCTCGACCCCCAGCGACGTATATCTGTGCCATACCTGAAGTGACACTGATCCAGAATAGAAATAAAATAATGTTGCGAACTGACAGCTAAAAATCGCTTCTTTCTATTTTGGTGTGGCATAATACCAGATGTCCCTCGAGGCAAGTGTTCAAACATAAAGGGAGCCAAACTTAGCCTGATGGAAAAAGAATAAATCTCACTGCTAGAAAAATATCTGTCGCCTGCAGTGATGCATATTACATCCGAGTTTACCAGTCGTGTAACAAAAATGCGCACGGAGTATAAACAGACTGGTTCAAATATGACAGTTCATTTTGATGTTGCACTTCACCTACGGGTGCCAATTAACGTAAATAAAATGTTCACTTCCGCATAACTATAGCATCAACTTCAGTTGAATTTTTAACCATTATATTCCTATGGATGCTTTTGTAGATAAAATATTGTTCGCAGTAAGGACGTTCGAGGCTGCCCGATGTCGTCCAGTCGCCCTAACTCGACAGCTCATAATTTATGTTACGCGGATGGGTGATACTTTGCGATGTCGGGGTTTTTCCTTGAGGTTGCTCTAGCTTTGAGACCCCTATTTAATGATCAGGGTGTGGGACGTCCTGGATTTGTTGTAGGTTCTATTAAGGAAAACACGCACGACTATTTTAGCACACTTTAATATCTTTGTAAACTATTCACGTTCACCTGTGTATTTTGTTTGTTGAGTCCGCAAGTGTATGTATGTGACTGTTACCCATCCGCCGTCACTTTCAGAAGTTGCTTCTCCGCTCTCAGGTGTACCAGTGTGCCCCTTCCGTTAGTTGGGGCTATTATAAAGGCTTGCAGAAATATTTGCTCCCTTGTCTGATAAATTTCTGTTTCGCAGGAAAAACCCTTTTATTGTCTACACAAACAGCGATCCCGTTTGAAAGCGTTCAACCTATTCTATTATACCTGGAGCCTTCTACCTTGGCGTTCCTAAATTATGAGCTCCACAAATCTTAACCTGCTCATATGTATACAACTTTATGTGTATGTATTTATTTGAACTTTTTCTAATATTATTTTATTAGACACAGCAGGAACGGTTTCACGTTCCAGATAAAGTTCCGGGAATTGCACTTTCACAAAGAGTTTGTTTACAATGAGAGACATTCTGGTTGGAAATATACAGCAGTTGCACACTTTGACACCAAATGTAACTTCGTGGGTTGGTAGAACCAAAACTTTTGTTAGCAGAAATTTGAAACACTCTTTTTTGTAGCAAACAGAAGGTTTTACAACCCTTGCAGCAGTAAACAGACGTGATATTGAAGAATAACAGTCTTCAAGGTCGTCTCGTTCGCCCGCCATATGTAAATAAACCAAAGATCTCACTGCGGTACATCACACAACTCAACTCCACTGCACAATTGCAACTGACTGCTTCTCACACTTTGCCACTATTTACACATCCCAGTCATTCTTCTAGATTGTAGCAGATCAACAATGGCGACCACATTTGTACAATCGCGACCGTATGAGAGAAACTGAAAATTCCAGACTTCTCTCTGTCTCTTTCTATACCAGTTTCTTTCTCTCTCGGCAAGCACGCTCTGCACGCCACTTCTGTCCCTTTCTTTCCTGCCCACACGCACAGCTCTAGCTTGTAGCGGCTCCAACACAATAATGCGATCGATGACACTATTTTAAGATAGATATCAGCACTGTATACGCGTTAAGTCCTTATTTATTTTCATTTAACACAGATAGCGAGCGCGATGGCTCAGGCGATTTCATCTGCGGCCTACATTCACGAGGCCCGAGTTCATTTCCCACCGCTGACTTACATGAGTCATGGGTTTCTTCGAGATTTACCCAGGTCGCCAGGCGAATGCTGGGTAAGTTAATAACCTTACCCAAATTTTCTGTCCCTCCCTTTCATATCCATTACCATTTCATATCTCTCATCTAGTGGTCTCTTTCAGGGTAGAAGTGTCGGCGGGTGTCTTGGCGGTTCATGGCAGGATTATATGCTACTGGTAAATACTTCTTCTTCCGGTAGGGCATTTTCCCATCTCCAAATCAGCTGCTCGGGCCACTTCCGAAACACAGTACGGGGGAAGTTCGTTGTCCTGGCCTACCGGGGGAGATCTGTACCTAAGTAAACTGTAGCCGCCCTGCCGTCTGTACTGGACGGCCGCTCTCTGTCTCCTCTCGTCTCATCCTTCTTCTCGGCGAAGGCCCACATAGTGCCATAAATACAATATATCAAGATTGGTCGTAGTGCCGAATCCCATCCTTAGCAGTCGTAATCCTAATCCGACGAGTGTTAGATCTTCGTATCACATCCTTGAGAAATGGTTTTCACACACACTATGGCAGTTTTAAAATAACACCTGAAGCTTTCCTGGCGAAGAATAGGCTCACTTTCTTCTCGTGCAACAAGCCAGGTAAAAAGATGATTAGATATTGTCACAAATGACTGTATTAATGACACTCTGGTGACTCAAGAAGTAGGTGTGACGTCACTACCTCCCCTCCTTTATGACTAGATGAATAATCTGTAAGCGATAGACGCTCTCTCTTAAATTGACTCCTGGCTGAGTAACATGTATCTGTAGGCGACTCCACTTCTGGACAGGTAAACGGCCGTTATGGCCGCCTTTGTAATCTGCTTGTCGTAGTAAATATTCTTATTAAGTGAATTCCACATTTAATTAGCCTTAACCTTACCTTTGTAGAAATGAAACCTTTATAGAAAAACCCCAACCTCTCACCAAAGCATGTAGTTCTGCTCTGAGTGTTTGCTCCCGTGTTCGACCTGACCACGTGTTCCTTAATTTTCACAAACTAAGATCAGGTCGTCACAATATCAACGTTTTGCGAGTGTGCATCGCTCCCATCATCAGGATATTTATAAATATCTATCCGGCAGAATCGGCAGAATTCTCGCAAAATACAATATCAGGACCATCCATAAGCCACCTCCGAAGATTAAACATCTGTTGAGACCAGTGAAAGAAGAACTGCACTTCCAAGTTCCGGGAGGATACCGCATTCACTGTGAATGTGGGACACCGTATGTAGGACAAACCGGAAGGACCATCGCTACTAGAATAATCGAACATGAACGTAGCATTCGTTTAATGCAACCTGAGAATTCTGGACTGGCAGAGCATTCTTTCGATAACGACCATAGACGACCATCTTGGCAAAATGCAACAGTTACTGGGAGCGGAGAATTAAGGAGGCTTTGGCGATTTCCTCTGAAAGGAGCACGCTTAATCGTGATGCTGGATTTTAGTTCTGCTCCTCTTGGAAACCGGCCTTAAAAATGGAAATACATCGGCTTACCAAGCAAAGATCAATAAAGCTTGATAATCAAGTTAAATAGTTACGTTACTTTGACACAATATTCTATACTCACGCCATCTCCTGACCTGGCATTTAATTTACTGAAAACAGTCTTTTGTTGAGTAATGCGAATTTTGAAAGTGTTTTGTCTTTGTTTATAGTTGTGTTATATCCAGTTATACATTTATGGTTATAACATTTTATAAATACCCTGATAATGGGAGCGATACACACTCCCGAAACGCCGATATCTTATCGTCTTTTCATCTGGCTTGTTGCCCGAGAAGAAAGTAAGCATATGACATTTTTGGCTGGAATGCAATAAGAAGCGGTCAGTAGCATAACTTGCTAAGTCACTGATTCAAAATTGTGCAGGAGAGCTGCTCAAAGTTTTCAAAAGTAATTTTAAATACCAAAATAGTAATACAAATGAAATAATTTTATCTGATGAGTCCGTTTGAAGGTACAAAGTACTGTGTTGAAGTGTTTCTCACGATTTGATATGTGTAGCATGTGTGACAAGATATTTTATTATTAGGACTTTATTAGGACTTAACAACTTTTAATTTAAAATTGATGAAAAGTCGCTAAGTGACTTGACTTAACAGCTTCTGGTTCTTAATGTTAGAGGTTTTTCATAATACAATATTATAATATGTAGCCATGGCTAAACTATTACTTCATTTTTAACAATACATCTCCACTATGGACTAATCCAGTATGCACTTACTGGATTGATATGCAACTTTTTTTTAATTTACGTCCTTCAACTCTTTTAAGTCATATCGGACGATGAATGAAATGCTCAAATGGGCCCAGGGTCCGTGGAGCTTAGAGTTACCCGACATTTCTCTCTCAGGATAAGGGAAAACCACGGAATAAACCTTATCCAGGTAACTTACTCTGACCGAGATTCAAACTCGGGATCTCTTGAACGTGAGGCAGACACGCTATCATCTACGCTACCGAGGCGAGCCATACAACATTGTCATTAACGCACCACTCCATCTCTACTACATCACTTCCATATGTCATTGTGTCATAAAATGTGGTACCTTCTGGTAGAGTGACATGTTCCAGTAGTGAACGAACATCGTAATAATTTACCTTCTTAATCTTCCGAAGCCTATCTGGTGTGTTTTTCGCACTGTCACAGGACATGGTCGAGGGCATCTTTGAAGACAAAAACTTCAACAACTGGAGTGCCATCATGTTCCCCGTTATCGGTCAGTGGACGTTTGTCATGGCAACATCAATGGGCTTCTTCTGTAGTGAAAGTTTGATCAGTTTCATCCATTTTGAGGGGGCTAAGGCTTTATCCATTGATCGTTTCTTCTTCTCAATATTACCAAAAATTCTGTCGATCGGCATGAAAGAATGTCGTGGTATTGGGAAGTATGGATAAACTTTCTGAAAACGCACTTGAGAAATGTCTAAAAATGTCTAATGTCTAAATGTCTAATCTAAAATGTATGAATAGCTGATATCAAAGAGCTTGCACCACCAAACGGCTAATGCGGCAACTACTTGACTTCACATCTAACCCGAAAAGGCTGACTTAACAACTTTATTTCTGAAATTGATGCCCATTCAACATGCCAGGGTCATAATATGTTCAACCTAACATCATCTGATCTGCAAATCTTTTAGAATTATTAAAGAAGTGGTATTTAGAGTGCTTATCGTTTGTTTAACAGGATTTCTCAAAAATATTTACTTAACTTCTGAATCTGTGTGCTTCATATAGCTCCAACATTCAGAAAAAGTAAAACCCAGCTTCAAAAACGTAAGCTGCTAATGGAAAAGCAGCACCAATATTATAATAAAATATAGTGACTTCTGACAGAGTTCAGTTATATTGTTAAAAAGTTACATATTTTTCCAAAGATTAGTTTCATAGTGCATCTATTCCATTCTCAGCTTGTTTACTGTTTATTTCCCGCCGTTACTGACGTCTACTGGAAGGAAAAAAAATTGTATAGAATCAATTGGGACATTTCGACATATTTTTAAAGATAAATACTTTCTAATAATTACTAAATGTTCCTTTATGTTGGTTTACAAACTACGTATAGTGTTTCCAATACAAACCTGATCACAATCTAAGCAGTTAAATTAAGAATGTCAAAAATTTAATTATCTGAAATGTTGTGTCGGTAAAAAAATGTGGTAAATGTTATACATAATATTTATTTTATGTAAACAATATTATACCAAATTCTTATACTAATAAACTTTCAAAAGAGACAAACGAAGCTTCTCATGAATTATTATACACTAACATATAAGGCTGTCGTCACGAGTGTCTTATATCAACGTTCAGTTGTCTAACATTGTAATGTTACAGGTACACGCGAGGATAGCCTCTTACCTCCACACGCATGCGTCTGGTCAACGAGACTCCAGGCGAGCTCGCAAGGAACTAGAGAGAAATCATCGTACTACCATGTTGCTCACCTTCATCGCCGTCCTCTTTGCTGTCAGTTGGCTACCTCTATGTAAGTAATGTTTATAGCAGTTTGTCATTGTATCACATTGTTAACAAGTAGGGAGAGAATTGCATTCCATCGATACATTTGCTTCTGAGATTCCTTTGAAAATACAGGCTCTATAGAATCTGAACCCAAAACGTGTATTTTAGAGAAGGTTATATCCCTGAATAGCGTTTTAGAGGTTCTGATGATAAGATTTTCAAGTAAAGCCCCCACCCCTGAATGCTGTTTTTATGGAAAGCCCCATTAAGTTATATTTTTCTCAAAAAACGATTGTAAACATCCCATTGTTACACCCGATTTCGTTTATGGCCAAAATTCGAGTGTCAGTGCTGGACCCCGAGAGACTGAGCTGACCTAGGTCGACAATACTTTCGCCTCACAGAACCACATACCCAGAGTGTGTAGTTCACAGGTTACGAGCTAGAGACCTCCCGAAAGCGAACTATATAAACAACCATCTCTGAGGGTAACCACATAGACAAAATATGCACATATAAAACCAATAAAAGTAATACAAAGCGTTAACAGGCGCTGATGCGAGCAAGAACCCGCCAGTGCGACTGCCCACCTCACTCACACATCCGCTAGGTAGAAGTGAGAGGTCATCCAAACAATACGAGCAGAAGTTCCAAGCATCACTGCACCCCCAGGCGTATGAAACCAATATCCACTATTGAACTTCAATAAAGAGCTTTGAGTTTACACTTGTAATACGGGAATGAAGAAAGAGCGAAAATGGCCAGCACAAATTCAGTTTTGGCTAGTAAATTTTACTGGAAAGTATCTCCTTCTTTCCCTTTTATTTACGTCCCCCAGAGTTAAGTCATATCGGACGATGCATAAAATGGAGTCACATAAGTACAGGGTACATAGAGCTTAGAGTTACCTGACATTCATCTTTCAGCATAAGAGAAAACCTCCAACGTTAAGTCATATCGGACGATGAATGAAATGATGTTTAAATAAGTACAGGGTACATAGAGCTTAGAGTTACCAAACATTCATCTTTCAGTATAAGAGAAAACCTACAACGTTAAGTCATATCGGACGATGAATGAAGTCATGTTCAAATGAGTACAGGGCACATAGAGCTTAGAGCTACAGACATCCATATTTCATGATTAAGGTAAATCTTCAACGTTAAGCCATATCGGACGATGAATGGAATAATGTTCAAATAAGTAAAGGGTACATGGAGCTTACAGTTACCAGCCATTTATCTTTCAGGATAAGAGAAAACCTCCAACGTTAAGTCATATAGGACGATTAATGATATGATGTTCAAATGAGTACAGGGTACATAGAGCATAGGGCTACCAGACATTCATCTTTCAGGATGAGGGAAAACCTCCAACGTTAAGTCATATCGGACGATGAATGAAATTATGTTCAAATAAGTACAGGGTACATAGAGCTTAGAGTTACAAGACATTCACCTTTCAGGATAAGAGAAAACCTCCAACGTTAAGCCATATCGGACGATGAATGAAATGATGTTCAAATGAGTGCAGGGTACATAGAGCTTAGAGTTATCGGACATTCATCTTTCAGGTTAAGAGAAAACCTCCAACGTTAAGTCATATCGGACGATGAATGAAATGCTAAATGAGTCCAGAAAAATTGCAGAATGGTACCACGAAATCTGTGAGGGAGCCGTGAGAAGGACCAACTTTGAAATATTTGACTGTTTCTTTAGTCTAGTATATTCCCTAATTCCCTTTTACATAAAGAACATTAATGGTAAGTTATTGTTTATCGTGATTATCATTAAGTAAACAGAGCGACAACTCTTTACACCAAAGCAGAGAAAGTTATGTGATGTAAGTTATGTAGCATCACTTCACATTTTGAACAAGTTATTTGGAACGCCACATTATTTTGTATTTAATGCTCTGATAATTTCGATAACGCTTCAGCAGAGATAATGGATTCTATAATCTTCCCTTCCAATAATACAGATATCTGAAGGCGAGGGAATCAATTAACGTGTGTTAGCACATAACCCCACTTCTGAAATGTCATCACCAGGTACTATATGGAACCGACACTTTTTTAGTTCATAACACAACCATGGAGATCACTAGTTATTACAAAATATGTTGTGTCTGATATGTATATATAAATAATTGATACACGCCATTAACTGTTTGCAAATTTAAAGTGCCAGGCAACTGATAACGGCGCATTATGTGGATATACAAAGCTGTTTACAGATTGTGTTGTCTGTACTGCCAACAGTTGTGGAGGAAAACAAGTGAATCCACTGGGCATTCCTGAAATTTTTGTAAATGTTAAGCAAAGATTTGTCAGTCCATTTGGTGCACAGTGTTAAGTCACCCTTGCTCCCTTTTTGCTCCGGTAGACGCTTTCTGTACGTTATTTTTTTTTTTCTCGTAGTTTTACAATTTCGTGCGTGAGTCTATTGTTTACACTTCAGCTTTCCTCTGGTTTCTATGTACATTTGCCTACAGGATGTCAAGCGTAATATTTTGTTTCTGCAGTGCTTTGTTTTATAGCTAATCAAACATTTACTTCTACTCAAAAACAAAGGAATATTAACCCAATGCTTCCTGAAAACAAAAGTTTATTTCTCTCCTCCAATTTTAATCAAGTGCGTGCATTTATTTAGATGTAAAATACCATCGGTCAACTCCATTATTGCACCTCTGTAACAAATGTTAACGTACAACTCTAGTTTAGAAAATTTACTTTGTTTTCTATATTTAAAAGTACTTAGATATATTATCACAGGTGCCACAATTTAGTACAGACGTTGCTTTGTTTACCTTATTAAATGTGCCAACTTTAAAGTAAGGGCTTAAAATCCTTTTTAATTTAGTGTGTTCACATGAGTTTCTATACTCACTCTTATTCAAATTATTCTTAAAAATTTTTGTGTTGGGAAAACAGAATGCATAGTGGTCAAATTTTTGAAAGTGAATCGCTAAGTGATTATCCTGAAATTCCGTTCCTTTTCTATGGCTAAAGTTGAAACGAAGATAAAAGTTTCCTATTTGAGAGAAGAGTAAGCAAATTAAAAAATAATGTATTGTCACGAGTAAATCCATTCCATCACCTTTCTTGTTTGTCGTCGCGAAGGGCAAAATAACGCAAAATTGAAATACAGCCAATAGCTGACATTAGGAAGCCAGAAATGTGAGCCGCATTGTTACCTTGCGGGATTTGCTGTCAAACGTTCCAATAACGTAACTATAGTCGTGACCGGCATGGTATAACAGGCGGTGCGAAGCCTGCAGCTGAGAGCAGAGAAGTTGTGAGTAGTATGACTGTCTGCTGAACGTTCGAGCTCCTGAGTGATGAGACTACAGGCAGAGTAGAGTCGACCAATGAATATGCAAGTTGTGTCACAGAATATGCAAGTTTTGTGTCACATATCCCGAAGATACTTAGCTAGCATATTCGGTTTTATATTTGAATGACACCACAGACACACGCGAATCATTTTCTAATATTTTTCTAATAGGGTTCCGAAACATTTCAAGTGAAATCTCGATGTCACATTTCTGGAGGAATTCAATATACACCCTAATTACTGTAAGTAGCACAGAAGCAAATGAAGGTAGAAGGTTAGTCTCAAAATCCCTATTACATTTGTATTGTTTATTTATAGGTCTGTTCTCGCTGCTGGTTGATCTACTGGTGACTAGCTCCACGGCGCCGAGGAACCTGTACGTGGCACTAGCCGCTTGTCACGTCACCGCAATGACATCTGCCGTATCTAACCCTATAGTATACGGATGGCTTAACTCTAACATCAGACGAGAGTTTCTTCAGCTTCTTCCTGAGAGATGTAGTTGTAGTAAACTTCATCGACGTGCTCATGGGACCACCAACGACCGCACAAAGGCAACTACCATGGGTAAGTCCTTGCATGACATTTCAAATAGTGATGAAATTGTAACATATTAGCTCGATAACAGTACTAGATATTGACCCTTGCAGTGCTCGCTAAGTTACAAGGTTGATTGTGCTGTTAGTTCATCATCCCGACAGAGGAACCTTGATAGCTTTGTTCTTATTGAGGTTGAAATCTAAAATTTAGTTAACAGATTATTTATATTTTAACAAACGAATCTATCGTTTCACAACAGAATATAATATAGTCCTACTGAAAAAATAAGATTTGAAGCTTTCCTGGTGACGAATATGCTCACTTTCTTCTCGGACAACAAACCAAGTGAAAAGACAATTAGATATTGACGTTTCGGGAGTGTACATCTCTTCCAATATTAGGATATTTATTAAATGTAATACCCACAAATGTAACACTGGATATAACACCAATATAAACAAAGACAAAACACTATCAATATTCGCATCACGGAACAAAAGACTTTTCAGTAAATTAAATGCCAGGTCAGGAGATGGCCTGAGTATAGAAAATTGTGTCAAAGAAACCTAACTACTTAACTTGATTATAAAGCAGTATAGATCTGTGCTTCTTGAAACCATGAATTTCCATTGTTAAGTTTCAAGGAGGAGCTGAACTGAAATACAGCATCACGATTAAGCATGCTCCTTTCAGAGGAAATCGCCAAAGCCTTCTTAATTCTCCCAGTAAGCAGTGGCAAAGTAATTTTGTATGTGTAAAATGTGTAGTGTTTAACGCCCGCTTTTACTACATACGGCACCGCAGGCGGTGACACTGATGATACATGAGATGAAGATGGAGCACCGGTGGAATGAGATGGCGGGGGAAACTGGAGGTCCCGGAGAAAACCCTACCCAGCGCCGTGTTGTCCACCACTTATCTCACTTTGCGGTCGTCTGGGATCGAACCCGGGCCGCCTTGGTGAGAGCCAAGCGGTCTAACCACTGAGCCACGGAGCGGCCGTAATGTGTGTCTGGTGGAATTTGCAAGGTTATGATTCACTAGTAGTTAGTTCCAAACGAGCGGGAGGTTGATGCGGGTGTTTATTCTCAACAAGTGCAACGAATTCATGAAAATTTGAGACGAAAATGCCCAGCTTTAGTTAACCGAAATAAAGATCTATTGCAACGGGAAAATGCAACGCCCTATACTGCACGAGCAACCATGGAAACAATTCAGGAATTCAGAGAAATCGAACTGCTACCACCCAGCATACAGCCCTGATATGGCACTATCAGATTATCATCTCTTTCGTTACATGGCTCACTTCTGTGTGAGAAGAAATTGACAACATTGAAGCAGTACAAGTGGGCGTCATCGAATTCTTCGGATCAAACGCCAGAAACTGGTATCATCCTGAGATAATAAACCTCACAGAAACCGCACAGAAGATGGCTCAAAACCATAGAATCTAGTGTGCTATGCTTTAAACATTAGTTGACTGCCTTTCAGAACACATTTATAATGATTTTCTTTCTTAAAAAATGGCATTACCTACTAAGGAAAATGAAATGTGTCGTGTTTAACGCCCGCTTTTACTACTACGGCATCGCAGGCGGTGACACTGATGATACATCAGATGAAGATGGAGCACCGGTGGAATGAGATGGCGGGGGAAACCGGAGGTCCCGGAGAAAACCCGCCCCAACGCCGTGTTGTCCACCACAAATCTCACTTTGCGGTCGCCTGGGATCGAACCCGGGCCGCCTTGGTGGGAGCCAAGCAGTCTAACCACTGAGCCACGGCGTGGCCACCTACTAAGGAGGTATTATACATTACCTACATGTATATTAAAGGTGAGATATGGTAATATGGCTGCTAAACATACTGTATTTTATTAATTTGCTAAATTTCAAACTAAAATTGATAGTAATTCTAAACTGAACTGCTGAAGTTGAAATTTTAAAGGCAGCCGAGGTTGTCGACTGTTTGCTATATGCGCGTGATAAGAAGAGCGATCGGGTTCCAAGGCCTCATTTGGTAAGTTTCGTTTAACTCCGTAAACATAGATGACAACTTTGAAGTTTGAAATGCGCTATACTCTGACATCTAATGGCTAATACGCTAAGCTTTATCATATCTGCCATATTTCGTTTTGATCAATTTTGAGGTTAAGTAGCTAACCAGTTTACAACAATCGTATGTTACAATTAGAATTTTAGTTCCTTCTTGGCAACATATACATGTTGTGAGACACGTCAAAATGTATAAATACAGTATCTACATAAAGTCAAAAAATATACACAGTAACCAGCTTTCCTATGGTTTCATGTGGTATTTGCATAGACTAATTTACTACAAGAAATGACATGATATAAATATTACAGGTTTGTGAATGTACTATGTTCCCAGAACTCATTTACGAAGGTGGGTCAAAAAGTAATGCCTCCTATTAAATCCCCTTAAATAAGAAAGTTATGCGAAAACTTCGAATTTGGTGAAATTCCTTAAACCTTCTTCTACAATCCCCTGCAGTAGTAACTCCCTAAGTCAACAGGTGGCAGCACTGCATCCTCTTGCAAAACTGCTGACATCGACATTGTATTAGACACCGTTCTGTGATTGAATTTTTGACTGCGGAAGGTGAAACGCCAACTCGCATTCACGAAAGACTAAAAAATGGGTATGGTGATGCAACGGTGGCTGTCAGCACTGTTAGACGATGGGTTCGTCGTTGTAACGAAGCTGAAGGGCAAACACCATTGGCAGATGAAACGCGAAGAGGCAGGCCGGTGACTGCAGTGACTCCATGCAACATTCAGCATGTCGATGACATTATTCGTGGTGATCGCCGGGTAACAACAGGTGAATTATGTCGCTTTACATCCCTCAGTAAAGGCAGTGTGATGACGATTATTCAACAACTGGGTTGCTCAAAAGTTTGTTCACGTTGGGTACCAAGAATGTTAACCGCCCAAAACAAAGAAACAAGGAAAACAATAGCTTCCGAACACTTGCAGCACTTCAATTTGGAGGGAGAGTAGTTTCTGGAAAAAGTTATAACTGGAGAAAAAGCGTGAGTTCCATTTTTTGAACCTGAATCAAAGAGGCAGCCAAAGGAATGGCATCACACAAAATCACCGAAGAAAAAAGAATGCAAAACTCAGTGGTTGGCAGGGAAAGTTATGGCGACCTTGGCTTGGGATGCAGAGGGTGTGCTTATGATTGATTTGTTGGAGTAGGGATGCACAATAAATTCTATTTAATAGGTCAGAACTCTCAAAATGCTGAAAGCACGCTTTCGCCGAGTTCGCCCAATATAAACTATGGCGATTGTTCTTCTTTTGCATGAAAAAGCTAGACCACACACCAGCCGTTACACCACTGCATAAACTGAGAAATTGGGATGGCAAATCTTACCTCACACCCCATACAGCCCTGAACTGGCACCATTAGACTTCCATGTGTTCGGGCCGCTAAAGGAAGTTCATCGTGGGATTCATTTTGAAGATGAGAAGGCTGTGAAAAAGCCTTGCGTCAAGGGCTTAGGAAGCAAGACCGTGAGTGTTACCACACTGGAATACATGCCCTAGTTAAAAGGTGGATCAAAACTGTGGAAAGGACGGAGAATATATTGAATAGTGACAAATTAACCATCAATATTGTAGTTTTCAAGCTATGTAAATTGGATTCGATTTTCTTGGCAACTAAAAGAGAAAAAGTAGGAGGCATTACTTTTTGACCCACCCTCATACATGGTTATATAATAATGATGATCATCCTCATCCTCATCTCATCCTCATCCTCCTCATCCTCCTCCTGTTCATTCTCCTCCTCCACCTCCTCCTCCACCACCACCACCTCCTCATCCTCTCGCCCCTCATCCTCATTCTCTTCCTCCTCCTCCTCCTCCTCCTCCTCCTCCTCCTCCTCCTCCTCCTCCTCCTCCTCCTCCTCCTCCTCCTCCTCCTCCTCCTCCTCCTCCTCCTCCTCCTCCTCCTCCTCCTCCTCCTCCTCCTCCTCCTCCTCATCCACCTGCTCATCCTCATCCACCTCCTCATCCTCATCATACTAATACTAATACTAATCATCATAATCATCATAATAATCATAATAGTCATCGTAATCATAAACTTCTTCTACCTCACGACTTTGGATTGTTTAACCAGTTCCGGCTCCAAATTGGTCTGCCCATCTTTTCTTCGGTCTTCCCTGGTTTCATAATAATCATAATAATAACCCATGGCGCAACAGCCCATAGAGGGCCAAGGCCTACCAACCCGACTGCCGGCCTCACGCCCACTAAGGCACGGCACAGGTGGACGAACATCCAACCGATACGGGGAAGAGATGTGGTCAGCATCTCGGCATCCCCCAGCCGGAGTGTTGGTTTCCGCAACCAGGGCCGTTTACCTAGCGTAAGCTCCTCACTTTCCTCATGATGCTGAGTGGGCACCGGTCCTATACCCGGGACCTAAAATCCCCACTACGTGGGCGGGATCGAAACCGGGCCGCTTTCCGTGGCTAGGGACCAAGGCATGCTGGCTTAGCCCGCTACACCACGGCCCAGAACCGTTCTTGGTTATAGTTCTAAAAATTCATTAACCGTATTAAAACAGTGTGCATACAAAAACTTCTTAAACTTATTCTTAAAGTGCTTTAATGACGCGGCTTGTTTAAATGAATTTGGAAGTTTATTGTGTAACATTATTCCTTTGTAGTTAAAGCTTCCTTCATAAAGGCTCATTTGGTGCCCCCGAATTCTCAGTTTATCCTTGTCACGAGTGTGGTGCTAATGTACATCAGCATTTACTTGAAAATGATTTATATCTATATGAACATTTGTGGATGTTATGACTCTCAAAACGGGACACATTATCATTCGTCTAGCTTCGTATAGCTGTGATCTGAATGCAATTGAGCTGGCGTGGACAAAGCTAAGGAATGTTTTCAGAGGATGCAGCGTTACTTGTAATATCTTCAGTTATCTTACACGCTATTTTGCTGAATTGTGTTTTTCAAGGTTAACCACACTGCAGAAACAAAATAGCGTTAGCTCTTCCTTCTTCCCCTCTGTCCGCACCACACTGTAAATCCAGCGTTTTCATATCTTGCGCGTACTGTATTTGATATTTGAAATGTTGGTATGAACGAAAACTTCAAACTTTTCTTATATGTCCTGTGTGCTTACTTGTTGCTAAGTAATAAGAGAGTTTTCTAAGGTACCAGTACACAGGAACCATGGTGATATAATAAGCATAGAGAAAATACGTTCCCACATCCTGGCCAGAACGATATTTGTGATGTTATTAATACCTCGCCAGACGTATTCATGTGTGAACACCAATCTGATTTACAGAGAAGCTATATGTATTCGATTCAGTTCAGTACATCTGCATCCAACCAAGCGAAGATATCGACTACACTGCTCTGAATGTAACACAACCTGGCATGGCACCATTGTGAAATGCTACATACCGGGGCAAGAGATAAGACCACAACACGCGTCTCTATAACGTGTCTGCTTCACGTTCAACAGGTCCCCAGTTCGTATCTAGGTCAGGGAGACTCATGTCGACAAGGTTTTTGTCCGGTCAAAAGATCAATATTTGCTAACTATACTCTCTATATTACCGGTACTTATTTGAACATCATTTCATTTATCGTCCGATTAGACTACGTTTTTTTTCCGTAATTTACTTCCTCCAACGTTAAGTCATATAAGACGATGAATGGAATGGGTGAAATGATGCTCAAATGAGCCCAGGCTCCATGGAGCTTAGAGTTAGCCGACATTCGTCTTGAAGGATAAGGGAAAACCCCGGAAAAACCTTATCCAGGGAACTCACCCTGACAGATTCGAACTCGGGACCTCTTGAACGTGGTGCAGACATGCAACTACCACGTTACCGAGGCGGGCACTTAACGTTGTAGGTTTTCCCTTATCCTGAAAGATGAATGTCTGGTAACTCTAAGCTCTATCTACCCTGTATTGATTTGAACATAATTTCATTCATTGTCCGATATGACTTAACGTTGGAGGTTTTCCCTTATCCTGAAAGATGAATGTCTGGTAACTCTAAGCTCTATGTACCCTGTACTGATTTGAACATAATTTCATTCATTGTCCGATATGACTTAACGTTGGAGGTTTTCTCTTATCCTGAAAGATGAATGACCGGTAACTGTGAGCTCTATGTACCCTGCACTTATTTGAACATCATTTCATTCATCGTGCGATATGACAACGTTGGAGATTTTCTCTTATCCTGAAAGATGAATGTCCGGTAACTGTTAGCTCTATGTACGGTTCATTAATCATAAAGGCAACTTAAACATAGAGTACTTTAAACAAAATCATTAAAGACATTTTTAAGGAACTTGAAAGTTTCGAAAAATATTTTGGGCACATCTTCCTGTTACGGCCTTAGAAAATACAAAGCTTAAATCCCAAGCGTGCTATTTTATTTAGTGACTTTTTTTTTCTGTTGGTGGCTTACTCAACCACATAAACCCCACGCCTTTGTGAAAAGTTTTATTTTCTTTTTGCAATCAATAGCAACCAGAATATGTAATATTAATTGTCTATTTGTTAATGGAATACGAAACTTCCGCGATTTAACAAACGTATTAAGGAATATAATTACGCGTAATAGAACAGGAAAAATTACCACGAATTTTGGATTGTGTGTATTTTCTCTTCTATTCAATGACTGAAAATGTCAACCACTTCTGTCATTTCATAACTTTAGTGATTGATGCATCTGAGTACGAAATGTCACGACTCCTGGAAATTCTCGAATGTTGAGCGTGAGTATTTGTACTTTCATAAAAACCCTGATGGGCGAGCCACTTCAACTGCCCGACTAGCGTGCCCTCTGGCGTCAGCCTCATCTAATTAACTTTCCTTTGTCTCTGATTTCATTGTTTTGTTTGAGTGTGATTTGCACTGCACGGGAGAGTTACGGTAGTCAATCGCTTTAAAACTTATCGCAGAAAAAGTTAGAGAAATGATAACAAATGTATTGAATTTATAAACAAAAGATGGAGAGAAACAGTTTTGTAATCTCTGCGAATATGTTAAAGAGTGTATCGCAGCCGAGCGGCCATTTTAATACCTATAGTTAAGAAAATAAAGAAGGCGATGTTTGATGTACAGAATGGTTGTTTGTTCGTCCTGTTCTCCAAAACGAAACAAAAACGGAACAAATCTTTCTCTTATTTGGGTTACTTGTATTTATGGTTTCTAGAATTATGAAGTATTTCTCCTTTAATGAAAAGAGCTGTTAAGGGCTGTGTTATATAAATTAAAACATATAATTCGTTATGAAAGCAAAGAACCAAGTTTCATCATTTTGCCTCCCCCCCCCCCCCAATTTACGTCATCCGACGTTAAGTCATATCGGATGTTGAATGAAATGGGAGACATGATGCTCAAATTAGTCCGGAGTCCATGGAGCTTAGAGTTACCCGAAATTCGTCTTTCAGGATAAGGGAAAACTCAAGTAAAATCTTATCCAGGTAACTCGCCCTGTCCGAGATTCGAACTCGGGACCTCTTGATCGTGAGGCAGACACGCTACCGAGGCGGGCTTCATCAAAATGTTCAACTGTCCAGGGTTTTGATATGCGCCTCTGTAGCTTAGGTCTTTTTTTTCCCTCTTAATTTACGTCCTCCAACGTTAAGTCATATCGGACGATGAATGGAATGGGTGAAATGATGCTCAAATGACCCAGGGCCATAGAGCTGAGAGTTACCCGACATTTGACTTTCAGGATAAGGGAAAAACCCGGAAAACACCTCAGCCAGGTAACTCAACCTGACAGAGATTCGAATTCGGGACCTCTTGAACGTGAGACATGCAGACATGCTACCACCATGTTACCGAGGCGGGCAGCTTACGTCGTAGCGTATCTGCCTCACTTTCAACAGTTCGAATGTCGGTCAGGGTGAGTGGAAATTAATGATTCTTTCACATTAGCCGTGTGTAGGACGCACTATGAAAGGGTAGAGCCAGACTGAAAAATTCAATGCCATGGCCGGGATTTGAACCACGGATCTTCTGGTTTCCGTCCAGCCGCTCTAACCACTTGAGCTACAATGGCCAACATGCCGACATGACATTAAATTCTCCAACTGACTCGTGTTTCTCCCGGTAAACCTCTTAGGAGTTCTCATAAACACATGACGCTCTACTGAAACCAGAAGATCTGTGGTTCAAATCCCGGCTATGCATTGAATTTTTCAGTCTGGCTCTAGCCTTTCATAGTCCGCCCTACACACGGCTAGTGTGAAAGAACAATTAATTTCCATTAATTGTACCTAATAGTGGTCCGAACTATAAAGCCCGGGCCTTAAAGTACTTACAGCATAGTAAGTCGCCATTAAGGTAGTTATGAGAACTCCTTGTGGTTTAGCGGGAGAAACAGGAGTCAGTTGTAGAATTTAATGTCATATCGGCACGATGGCCATAGTAGCTCAAATAGTTAGAGCGGCTGGACGGAAACCAGAAGATGCGTGGTTCAAATCCCGGCTATGACATTAAATTTTTCAGTCTGGCTCTAACCTTTCACGGTCAGGGTGAGTGTTTTCCGGGGTTTTCCCTTATCCTTAAAGACGAATGTCGGGTAACTCTAAGCTCTATGGACCCCTGGCTCATTTGAGCATCATTTCACCCATTTCATTTATCGTTTGATATGACTTGACGTTGGAGGAAGTAAATTAAAAGAAAAGTGCGGCAAAAAGGTCAGGTGAGTTACAACATTGTTACATTGTTTCCCTTCCTTGCACTTCGTTCTATGCAATCAACAATTGACCAGAATTCGCTACGTTTTTATGAACTTATGGATATTGAAAACTAATCTTATTTGTTGATGTAATATTTTTCTGCAAATTTCTAGTAACATTGGTGACATTTGTGTTCTTGAAGAACGCAAAACACTTGAAATTCAAATGGACACATCAAATATAATGTATGACAAATTAGGTTTAACTATAGAAATACAAAATGTTTGAAAGGTGTGTGTAAATGGCCATCAATGGAAGCTTGTGTAGAAAAAAAATACAGGTAAGCGGTATTACGTCACTATTTGAAAATATTGATTGCAATAATTGAGTGTCTTGCAGTAGACGGGATAGAATAAAGTCAAAATATAAACAATGCCGCTCGAAGTCATGCCCTCATAAGGTAGAAAATGAATAATCAATGTGTTACAGTTTTTTAAAGAAGAAAACATATAAAGGTCCAGTTACGTTAAATATGGCTATAGCAACGTCAGTGGGGAAAACAGGCTGATAATATAGTAAATGTGGTTGAAAGTTCAACATCTGGTAAACATCGTCAACATTAAAAGAGGCTCGAACTTGATTTTGAAAACTGTGTTATGTACACAACTTTTATCAAGTTTTAAGAAGAGAGAAGAGAAATTCCTACAGTACGTAAAGTCATGATAGACGTCGTTAAAGAAGAGATCTCTTTTGAAAGCAGAAGGACACATTCTGGAGAATACTTAAAGGCATGGGATATCGATTTCCCAAGCACAAAAATATCCGTGGTACGCTGTGCTGATGTTTCGATGGTCAGACCGTACTCTCGCCATCTCTGATCTCCTTAAAGCGTGCCAAGCAAGGACCTCCCATAATAACCGCACTCATTAATATAACAAATGGAGTACTATCTTTCAAGAAAGTAAATGTACACTTTGCGCGGGTCTGTATCACTCAAGTGTTCCGTGACTGGATGGTATGAAAACTAAATTGGCCATGTTCGTAGATGTATAGTGTCGAGGTCGCCATTTTAACCTGTTACTCTCTTCGAAGATTTCTAAGGCTATATTAACCCAGTAGGTATAGCAAAAGATTGAGTATTTATGACAAAGTAAGTAATAATTCTCTTGCAGCTGAGCTATTGACTACATGGCGTTGGAAAATATGCAAGAAAACGGAAAACACGTGGAGTTATGATTTTAACAGAACCAATATCTATATTGTATATAAAGCAAGCTTTATTAAGTGCTCACGTAGCTCAATGGCAGAGAGCACGCGCTGTGATAAATATTAAGAGGGTTCATGGTTCGAGTACCATCCTGTGGATATGTATTTTATTCCAGATTTTTAATTTGTTAGATTATGTAACGAACCAATTTACAACTGTTCTTTTGGGGTAAGCTGTTACTGACGGCATTGGAGAATTAGCAAGAAGATGAATGCCAAGAAGAATGGCGGCTTAACAGAGCCAACATCTTGTTGTATATAACCCACTACAAACACATGTTATCGTAGCTCAGTGGCAAAATACATGCTGTCACTGAGCCAAGGATTCATGGTTCGAAACCTAGTATGTAGTCATATTTTTATTCCAAAGTTTTTACTTTGTAAGACACCTAAACGAATGAAATTATACTTTCTCTCTTGCGACTAAGTTAATAACATGTTTTCGAAAAGAATGCCAGAAGTTTCCAGAAGGTTGAATGATAATTTTAATGGAGCCAACTCCTAAACGTTGTATACCATCCATCTGTTCTAACAATAAGCTAATATATAAAATAACAAGAAATTGAATAATTCTCATCTTGAGAAGGTACTACAGCTTGTGTTAGACCGGAGTGACTGATGGCTACGCATTCTCGAGAGGTAAAATGCAACAAGTGTTTCAATTTACTTGTCTAACCTGTAGAGAAAGTAGAAGTGGAATTGCTTTCTCTGAATTTCAAGCTAAAATAACTGGCTACTAGCTCGAATAACAATGAGATAAATAATTAAAGGCTGCAGTCGGGAGAAAAATTTCAAAAGATAACTGCAATAAACTAATTAAGTATTGAAAATCCTATATATAGCATTAGTAGTACTGCTTGTGTTTGATAGGGTGCGCCATCTAATCTTTATGACTTGTTTATTTCTTACCTTAATTGTTTTGCATTTGTTTTATATTTATATTTATGTTTACAAATTATATGGATTTTTCCTCGTAATGGCCCTAAGATGTGACGGCCGATATGAAAAAGCGATGTATAAAATACTCTTACTGTCCAGCAACGCAAAGTAAGTCCCCGAGAGGAATGTGGTGCCCTTACACAGTGGGACAAGAACAGCAAATGTGTGTGACAGAAATGCATTCTACACAAGAAGCAGAACCGTTAAAAAACATGTGCCCTATTCACTCAGTACATTAAAACCGAGAAGAGTTATTTACATAAGTAGAAGCCGTAGAAATTTTAGAATGGTCTGTAACTGAACTGACATGCGGTGTCAAACATGTCGATGGAGGGTGTAGGAACCTGCTCCAACCCCTCTGCATCTCATTCCTCAGAGACTTTTTTTGCTGTGCTAGACATTACCTAGACTTTACTAACCTTTAACTAAATGTTGCGTTTCAGCAAACGCATGTGTTAACGTCAAAGGCAACTGCCAATGGCAGGTTTCCAAGAGGCAGCGACCTATCTGAACGCAGCCTGTTTCACTTTTGTTTACGCATCAAAGCGCTCTCTGTGTCTATAACAAAACAATTAGTTAGGTCCAAGCGTGTGATTTTCCTGATTGTTTGAGGTTAGAACCGTGGAAATCCTACATCTACACTGGCTCCCATAAATAATCAGACTTTGCATTTCACTATGGAGTGCTCTATAAAGCAGGATAGATTATGTGTATCAATCTCAAGGTACTCCTTGTGTTAAGTAAAAACCATTTGCTATGAATATCCATTTTAGAGATTGAAAATGCGGCTAAACTAAGAGTTTTTCCATTCAACCTTGCTTACACCATGAATTTATGACACAAAAAGAATCGGACAACACAAATGAAATGCAATACAATCGAGTAGGTGAAGTCTGACAGTAGACAAAACAACATCGTGGAAGAAGTACGTCAACTGTGCACCAAAAATAAGGCAAGAGCATAGTATGGGGCCCAGAGGCAAGCAGAGTACCTTTGAACAGAGACAGTGATCTATCACTATGAAAATAACAGAACATACCGGGAAATAGCAGAGATAGTGAATCTTAGCAAAAGTACAGTTAGTGACATAATTCACGCGTATAAGTATGAAGACAGAAGTGAATCTCGAGCAATGCCAGAGTGACCAAAACTTCTTACCGATAGGCAGGAGTTTTATATTACGCGGAAGGTAAAACGGAATCTACGTATAAGTGCTCCGATGATTTGTACTGAGATTCAGGAAGAAATAGGACTGACAGCCCTGAAACGGTCAGAAGGGCCATGTGAAAACAAGATTTTAATGGTCACGTAGCCAGAAAAAGGCCATACATTTCCAGCAAGAATAACAGGAAGCGATTACAATTTGCCAAAGACTTTGTTAACAAGGCAACCTATTGGTGGGATCAAGTTATCTTTTGTGACAAAAGCAAATACAACCTTGCTGGTTCTGATGGCAGTGTGGTTTTCTGGAGGAAACCAAACACGGAGCTGGAAGAGCGCTATTTACAAGGCACAGTCAAACACGGCGGAGGAAGTGTAATGGTATGGGGCTGTATTTTCCTCTACGGGAGTGAGTAAGCTGGTGTTCATAGACACAACCATGGACAAGAAAGTCTATCTTAGATTATTGCAGCAAAATTTAATACATAATGCAGAAATGATGGGCATTTTGGACAGCTTCTCATTTTATCAGGATAATGATCCGAAGCATACGTCCCACATTGTGCAGTTATGGTTACTTTCAACTGTCCTCATGTACTGCAACCACCCCCTCAGTCCCCGGATATTAATCCCATAGAGACAGTATCGGATAAACTGGAAGGGACCGTGCGGAAGTCCCCATAACCTCCAAGCAGCACTTGAGGGAAAGGTTGCAAGAAGAATGGAATAAACTTTCTACAGTCTACCAGAAAAACCTGGTTCACAGCATGCCAAATAGGTTGTGAGAAGTAGTGAAAAGAAGAGGGAGAATCACAAAGTAATAAGTCATATTTTGTATCACACTCAAGTTATGTCCGATTACTTTTGAGGGTCAAAAAATGCCATATTTCTTTTCAATTCTTTAAAAAGCACGCTTTATATAATTTTCATGTGAAATAACATTTTCATACAAGAATGAACCATGTAACTGTCAATTACCATTAATTTCAATAAAATAGCATATCAAATGTTGATTTTCATTTTCAAAACTTAGTACTCTGCTTTGTCTGATTATTTATGGGAGTCTCTTTAGAGGAATTTATGATTCAGAATTAAAAAACTCGTTACTAAGGACACAAATATTACCTATCGTCACCGAAAAAGAAGAAGTAGGTAAAGGATAATAATGCATTGTGAAGGAAATTGTCCGATTAATTTAATTGAAATGAACCTTCTCACAGTCCCAAATGATAATCGTGGTGATTGTATGTCATAAAACGCAGTGCGAACACATCTGCAACGGTTTGAAGCTGTACGGTGGATAATGCTTGAAACTTGTTAAATGTGTTATTAATGTTAATAATAAAGCAAACGTCAACAAATTCTATTACATTCTTAGAGTAATTACTTAACAAGTCTTTGGAATAAACTTTCCTCTTTGGAAATGCTAACCAAAGAATATCTGTACAGTTATTTTCACGAACACCCTCAAAGTCTGTACGTATTGTTTTAAAAGCTCCTCCCTTGGCAGGTTTTATTACGATCTCGTCCATTTTTTCCACTAAAATAACATTCTTAAATATCGTATACCTACAGGAAACTTGACTAAACAGCTTGGTAGGTATACTGGAGTAATTTGAGGTTAAATGGATATAGGGTAGACACCAGGTTAGGTTAGAGAGAATGGAACTCCAGCATAAACGAGTCGTTGAAGAGTCATCCTCCTAAGACAAGGAGCCTTCGACGTTTTGCCATTCCAGGACTCTGTCCCTTACTGGCATTATGATGGATTTACAATAATAGGCGGTGGGTATATGGAGTTTATTTTTTATTAAATATCACAAGTTGTAGAATGAAAGAGAGGATAAGTAAATCTAGGATATTATTGAGATTATGATGGGCATACAGTGAGTCTGGGACTTTATAGTTTTCCTTGGGGTCAATGTCATATTTCCAAATGAATGGAGTAGACCCGTAGAAGAGGAAAGCCTTGGTTATTTCGTTTTCTAATTTACGTCCTCCAACGTTACGTCATATCGGACGATGAATGGAGTGATGGAATGGGTGAAATGATGCCCAAATTAGCCCGGGGTCCATAGAGCTTAGAGTTACCCGACATTCGTCTTTCAGGATAAGGAAAAACTCCGGAAAAACCTTATCCAGGTAACTCACCCTGACCGCGATTCGAACACGGGACCTCTTGAACGTGAGGCAGACGTGCTACCACCACGCTACCGAGGATTTAGGTTAGGTTGGCCATAAGAGGAAGTGATGTATTAGACGGTGAACGTCTAATTGGATCGTTTGTTTCAGAAACCACCTAAGAACAAAATATCAAAAAATGTGTTTTTGGTCATACTGTACAATTTAAATGTAAATACATCATTTAGTGCAGGAATAACCTATGTTTTATATCAGCAATGCTATTTCAGCCTTGAAAATAATCCGTTTATTTCTGAAAGAACCCAACCGCCCTCGCTTAGGTTCTTTCTCCGGTAAATTTCACTCATGTCGGTTGGCAGCCTTGATGACATGTGTTCTGTGGCTCACTGTTACAATAGCTCACAACTACCCTGTACGTGGCCACTCATTTTCCCCATGCGACAGAGATTTTGGAAGCATAAAGCGTCTCTTGAGAAAGATAGACAGGATTTATACTTCTGATGAATATGCAGAGCCCATGCTAAAAGATAGTAAGTCTGGCTGATCACCTTACATCAGACGATGTTTTATCAGTTTCAAAAAGTGGTGGCCCAAATCATATAAGAAAATGCCAAATTTGGACGAAACATCAGGTAGGAAAGTAGCCAAAGAAAATAAGCAGCCATTCAAAGTGTCCAAGTACAAGCAGTTTCTCTACAACAAGGATACTCCGGAAAAGTGGTAGCAAGAAAATTCATTGCAGGATTAACAACATCTACCTTCACATTGCTAAAACTGCCAACCCTCCGGAACTACCAACAGAGAAAACTTTTCCTTTGGGAAGGTACGTTTACTTTTAATTTACCAAGGTTATTTTAAACGTTTATATTTTACTTTTATCTAACCATTTTTGTAGGCTATAAAATTTTTTAAATTTTATCGGGTTTTGCACAGTGAGAGTTTCGGTTTTAGGTTCCAATCAACAATAAAGAGATAGACAACATAAAAAACTTGATAGAATACACTGCTGGATATGAAGCCTTCTTCTATGACACTATCATCCAATGGCCAAAAACTGACAGAGTTGCCAGAAGACTTGCCAGAAGCTGTGTAAGTGAATAAGGCCAGATCTTTGTATATAGACATACTGTAGCGTGTAGAATACCTGTATTTTTCGATTAAGGCCTGATAAAAACACTCTTTTATACTTAAGTGTGTCTGCTACTTACGTTTGAAATCAAAACAGACAAAAAATAATGGTTTGACTTAATTTCAATAATAATTTTTTAAAAAATCAATTGGATACATTCGTTTATTGCAGAAACCACCTAAGTGCAATTTTTTTTTTCAAAAATTTATGATGATACCGTCCCTATTAGGCACAACATTGACATATAACCCCGAAAGTCATATTAAATGCAGAATTAAGGGCGGATAGATATCACAATATGAATTAAGCAAAGTTATAAGAAATATAGAGGATAGTGATTAAATATACAAGCGCAGAAACTAAACAGGCTATCGCAAAACACACATTTTATTGCAATCACGTGAACCCAACGTATAAAGAGAGCCGCGAAAATGAACACTACCCTCACAGGAATTTACCTTGTGTTTGAATCGACAAAGGAGGCATTGTTCGAGAATTGCCCGAAGGCTATATCCTATTTGCCTGCCGATGCATTGGTCTGCACAGGATACGTGATGAGAGAATAGACACCGGGGATTTAAGATACACATTTTCAAACGTGTTTATGCATTAATTACCTAGACCGTGGGGAAGTGAAAGTTGCGTGGAATACGTGCCTCAGAAACCAGAAATGGCGATGAAATTTAAGAGTAGGGATGAAACACAACCTATAAGGAACGAGTAACAGGTCACATGACCTCTAAAGTGTCCAAAATTCGGTGAAAGGAAAGCAAAATTTGTGCAATGGTGACGTTTGATGTTTGCTTGGAGAAACATTCTCTTTTGGCGAGTGAAGGGGGCAACAAGTACTGAAGGTTCATCAAAGTCCGTGTTCGCGAATGGACAGAGTAACACACATTAGGCGGATACCGAACACCCTGTGTTAGTGAGTGAGAGTAACTGCACACATTATATCATTAAAATTTTACCAAACTCCGTTGTTGAATAAACCTCCGGAAATACTATATTGTGCGAAGTAATGCTCTCGACGTCCAGGAACGACAACGCGTACACAGCTGCATACACCACTCGGCGCGTCCTAGTAATTTACAAGTTCACTCGCAACTGTGATTCAGACTAGCCGTCAGGTCACGCGTACAGCAACCGGCGAATCCTAAGTCTCGCGCCTAATGTGTGGATAACATCAACACAACAGTGACGAGTGGAGAGGACGACTTGTATAAATAAACTTTTCATTCAACCGTCGTGGTGTCTTCTATGTGATAATACCCATCACTGTCGGGACGCACCCACTCCTGAAACTTAAGAGAGAATCCATGCAGACCTACCCTGAGAAAAGCCCCGACCTGTTGTAAACCTCCAATCCGTAGTCCTCACCTGTCACATATCCTATCATATGAGGTGTTGAGTGCCAGGAGGGCTCAACCAGGTACCTAACGGGCATGTACCACCTCAATGACTCAATGACTCAAAAACGTAAAAATAGAAAAAATAAAAAAGATAGATTATTTGAATAGAATGCATTTTTATTTGGTAAAAAAATATTTGAAGGAGACTAGACCTACACTTAAGCTGCAAAATAATTTTTTCTTAGTTTTCCGAAAGCTGAAAAAGCGCACTTAGGTAGTTTCTGAAATAAACGATTCAATGTAGGTTAAGTTAGGTGATAAGAAAATGCAATGAGCGAGTTTGCGAAGGCATATATCAAACTAGGTTAGGTAATAAGTAGATCTAGTAAACGATAAGAAAGAAAAGGTTAGTTTAAGTTAATCTTAACTGCTTTCTTCATACAAGGTTGTTACTTCGGATACATTGAACATTACCATACGCCTGTCTGCTACATCGCACTTCAAAAACATAGCAGTACCATTCCATAGATCATACCTAGCGTCCATCTTGCGCATACGTCAATTCTATGTCAAAAAACCTATTGGTATTTTATTTCGTATAAAGCGGCTTTCATCATTTTTGCACTTTCCTTCTTGTTTTCCGACGTTTCTCCTAGTGTTCCAATTTACTAATGGCCTACATTCTGGTAAGAAGTCAACATCAATCTCTGCGTATTATTTCTTTTATCTGAAAGAGAGAGTTCCATATTGCTGCGGGTAATATAGACTTATATTGCTCTTTTATTAAAACGCTTTTATTAGCTTGCTTTTTTCTCTGCTACAAATGTTACGATCGAATTTAAACTAACTTCACGTCGAGTTAGGGGCTTGAAACTATAAACGTTGCTCACAACTGGATGGAAATAAAATATAAACTTGCCTTCAATAAAATAAACTTATACCAAACTTGGCTTTACTTGGAACATCCTGGAGAGCTGGAAATGGATGACAAGGAGATATTAACTCGATTTCAACAATCCTTCCACGTACAGTATTTGTCAAATGTAGGTCTGTGTATAGTTAAACGTTTCCCTGATATTTGTAGTTATTTGTTTGAAGTTTCCATTACTTCTATCATATTGGGTGTCGTTATCCATTATTTATTTCTTGATTAAGGAAAAGAGTGAACTTTCAAAGACATCTCATACCAAACAGGTGTTACAAGATATGTCTATATGCAGTAATTGAAAAGGCCATCAAAATCAACAATAAATCAAAATATGACCTGTTTTCTCCTGACATACGAGGGCTGATTAGTAAAGAATTATCACAACTTTTTTGACATCGTACCTTTACTCATTCTCATTATTTTGATAGTCCTTCTCAAAACAGTATCCCCTAAATGCGATGTACTTGTCCCAGGGTTTCTGCCAGTCTTCAAAGACATGCTGGATACCTTTTT
>CM060959.1:123666306-123763806 GCA_030765055.1 Mantis religiosa
TCTCTCTCTCTCTCTCTCTCTCTCTCTCCTCTCTTCTCTCTCTCCTCTCTTCTCTCTTCTCTCCTCTCTCTCTCCTCTCTCTCTCTCTCTCTCTCTCTTCTCTCTCTCTCTCTCTCCTCTCTCTCTCTCTCTTCATCTCTCTCTCTCCTCTCTCTCCACTCTCTCTCTCTCTCTCTCTTCTCCTCTCTCTCTCTCTCATCTCTCTTCTCTCTCCTCTCTCTCATCTCATCTCTCACTCACTCTCTCTCTCTCTCACTCTCTCTCACTCTCTCTCTCTCTGATTCCGTAAAATAACAACTTGTAGAGTTAACGGAGTAAACTTTACCTATTTCTCTGTGAGTTGATTGTTCTTTGTTTATATGCAAGGAAATATGTTTATTTGACCTTCGTTTGTTGTATCTGAAATCCCCGTTCTTCTAACAGGAACTTCATCTGAAAGGTTATATAAAGTATAATTTACGTATAAAGATGTTGCTTGTACTTTTTTGAAAATTGATTTAACACCAAATTTATTTAGATACAACCTGTCTGAACAATGAATGCCGATGTCAAACACTGGAAGCTTGTGTAAGCACAAACAGATAGTATTGTCACCATTGGCAATACTGAAAATGTGGCAGTAGTACGTGGACGGATTCGACTCAATCAAATGTAAACATCGCCAATCGAAGTCATATGCTCACAAAGTAAAAAAATTATACCACTAGCAAAAGTTAATGTATATGAACACTGGCTAATGCTCAGGGGGGCGCGGGTATAGTAGCCGCGTCCATACCATCCACGTGACATCAAAGCTTTCCCTTCTGACCACGCCTCCTCACATGTAAGCAATTATAAGGGTTTTCCACCCTTAAACATATGGGTGGTCCTTCTTAATACGGTCACCAAGCTAGAGTGCTGTTGCAATATTTTTCTTGTGTCTTAGACTGTTCAAACGTGCTTCCTAATGTGTGTCAATTTAGCTTATATTTATAGAAGTTACATAGTGTTTTACTTAGTGTAGTTTTATAAATTTATTAGTGTTTAATAGTTATTGGCGTTTAGCACTTGCGTGATTTAATTAAGTTTTGGAGACCATGGGTATCGAACCTAACATGGATATGCTATCTTGGATTTACATTCCTACTTGTAATATATACCTAACAGTATTTCTACCTTTCTCGAGTTCTAAAGCGTTTAATTATTAATTAAATTATCATGCGGAATGTACGTGATTATTTATTTAAATTTTGTTTAGCAGAAGGCCCCCCGCCACCCCAAAAAATTACACTGCTTAGCTTTGTTCAAACTTGCAAAATTGGCAGACATCCTTGTAAAAATCTTCCAGAATTTAAAAACAGTAATATAGTTTTCTTACTAGTTCTTCTTTAATTCCTTGGTTAGTATTTTATTTTTGAATTATTTATTGCTTTGCTAAATCAACTTAATTCAACACCTGTTTTTGCCATAGAATAAAGGAAAACGTTTTAGGATAAATCGGCTCACGATTGCAATAAACAAAGCTCTAACGTGCAATCTCTGCTTATCAATTATTATTAACTATCAGAATATCCAAAGTGCCTCTTTAATTTGGAGCAGTTCCCCTCCGTGTGGGTTCGATTTATATCACACGATACGGTGACATATCTGAAGAAGGATTCGCCCCGTCGTGAGATCTACGACCCACACGAGCAACAATGTCGCGCTCCCTGGTGTGGCGACGCATGTAGAAGCCAAACCTTACCTTGATGTAGAAGGATGAACCTTTCGTCTAAAAGCAGTGAAGATGAAGTTCTCGAAGATTTCTATAAATCCTCTTTCCGGCAGCTGCGACGAGCGATGAGATGTGAAACTTCTCAGGCGTGGTATCGATACAAAAGGGATTTCACTCTCGGGCAACTGTGGAATAAAATAATTAATACCGTTTCACTTTACTTGGAATTATATTTCTCGACATCATTTTCTTCTTTACATGCGACTTTTTCCACTGATGTATATAGCCATTTACTATATTTTAATCTTCACCTTTTAATTATAAATGATGCAACGGTTGTTTTACTTAAATTATTTATCGTAGCGTCGCGTCTTCGATCTATATTTTAAACGTTTACTAAACGTTCATAAATTATGAACTCCAATAACTTCTCGTAGTTTCATGAAGTCTTTTACCGAAAACGCGTCTACCCTTTGAGAGTTAAAGCCAGAAGAAAAAAAATTAAGAATAAAATCATTGGTTCTTTTTCCTGTTTTGGTTGTTAAGTTACCATAATACTTAATTCTGATTGATCCTACGTCACAATTTGGGATTTCAATAAACCTAAGAATTTGTTGCATCATCTATATGGCCTGCTTGGTTATTAACTTATGTTGAATTACAAATGGCTATGTTTACCTAATATGTCCCATGTATGCAATATCAGCTTCAAATTTGGAAGTAAATATCCCTCGCAAATTCATGCACACTGATGCAATTTAACCCTTTTAAAATTGTAATGATGTTTTGCTAAACTTTCCTTAGATATTATGTTAATAATACGCATTAGGTTCTTGTACGTAATATAAGTACTATACCATAACAGCATAGGTAATATATCTCTTTTCAGTTAAGTTATAAAGAGTTGTAACATTATGTATTATTATAGGAAACATTAATCATTTGAAATTTATTTGAAAAGATCAATGACGATTTCTTACAGTGAATTCTGCTTTATTTATTTATATTTTGCCTCTAAACGTTATTTTAAACAACCGCAAACCTGGATATTCTCAGCTGTAAACACGTGCCTAACATTCTTCACCTCTGACCCCGGTTGGTGTATCCTAAGATGATTATGACATTGTGGTTAGGGGGAAGAACAATTCTTCCCTACAAAGAGAGCCGGTTGGGGATGCTTTAAGCGCGGCCACTTTATACCGGCAGAAGTTCTGTACATGGCACGTTTTACACGTCAGCAAAGTTTCTGCCTATCTTTCCCGTAATTAAGCAACACTTAAATATCCCTAAATCATTAACATCTTACCCTGACACACGTCACAGCAGTGGAATAGCAACCTCGGTTTCCAATCCAGTAACTCGCTTTCCCACTTCGTGGATCTTTCCCGGAGATTGAAACATAGGCACGCTCCCTTCTTCGTAAGGATGAAACCTTTTCCACTACAAATCCGTGAAACTGTGTACACTGCCTACACCAAAAGCTTCTACATGAATTGCTAGGTTTTTGGAAAATTTTCACTTGCTCTATATTCTGGTTTGGAGAGCTTTCGTAAAAACTTGTTCATATTAAATATAATTCATCTGCCCTGAGAATGAATCACTTCACGTTTGTTGATCGAAAAATCATTTCTTCTAGGTTCATGGTACACGTTTACTCACTCGGATCACAGACACTGAAGAACATATATGTATAATAGTAATTTAATATAATATTAAGAATAATTCAGTTTGAGTTCAACAAACAACTTAACGATGAGTTCACTTTAACAAAATAGCACATTACTACTCTGAAAACGAACTGAAAACTAGCTCTGTTTCAAGAAGTGTGACTTCTGTTTTCATTGCAGGTGCATTATTTATTTATGCTTGAGATAAGTGTTGCGAGGAAGGAATGGTATTGTTTTTCAGGTTTATTTGTGTTGAATAAATGGACGTTGGGTGTAACCATAACCATATGAAACATAAACCATGCATCAATCACGTTCTAAGTATTGTAGAGACAGGAATTTTGTGCGGTCATGGTCAGAAAATAAAATTATTTCTTATTATGAGATTAGCATCTGCCATTTTCAAATATGTATCCGAGCGTAATTAATGAGATAATGTTCTCAGTTCAGGCACGTGAGATGCGTGTACAACATTCAGAAGCGCTGGTAGGAGGGTCAAGTTTAAGATGGCTGGAGTCTGCAGTACGGCCCACCTCCATATGCCATTAACTTTTGCGAACATTATCTTCAGTGCGTTACAGCTTTATAAAGAAGAGGACTGTAAGGCCTAATTGAATTGTTTATTTCAGAAACCACCTAAGTGCGCTTTTTTCAACTTTCCGGAAGAAAAAACTTTTGCAGCTTAAGTATAGGTCTAGTCTCCTTCAAATATTTTTACCACATTTTTATAGCCTACAAAAATGTTTAGCTAAAAGTAAAGTAAAATATAAACGCTTCAAATAACCTTGGTAAAATAAAAGTAAAATACCTTCCCCAAAGGATAAGCTTTCTCTGTTGGTAGTTCCGGAGGGCTGGCAGTTTTTAGCAATGTGAAGGTAGATGTTATTATTCCTCAATGAATTTGCTTGCTACCACTTTTCCCGGAGTATCCTTGGAGTAGAGAAACTGCTTGTACTTGGACACTTTGAATAGTTGCTTATTTTCTTTGGCTACTTTCCTACCTGATGTTTCGTCCGAATTTGCATTTTCTTATATGACTTGGGCCACCGCTTTCTGAACTGAGAACATCGTCTGGTGTAAGGTGATCAGCCAGACTTACTAGCTTTTAGCATGAGCTCTGTATATTCATCAGAAGTATAAATCCTGTCTATCTTTCTCAAGAGACACTTTACGCTTCCAAAATCTGTCACATGAGGAAAATAAGTGGCACAGGGCAGTTGTCAGTTATTGTCACAGCGAGTCACAAAACACATGTCATCAAGGCTGCCAACCGTCATGAATGAAATTTACCGCGGAAATAACCTAAGCAACGGCACTTGGGTTCTTTCTGGGGTAAACGGATTATTTTCAAGTCTGAAAATAGCATTGCTGAAATGAAACATAGGTTATTTCTGCACTAAAAGACCTATTTACCTTTAAATTTTGCAGTACCACCAAAACACATTTTTTTTTATATTTTGTCTCTTAGGTCGTTTCTGAAATAAACGATTCAATTATTATGAGTTAAATAACACTAAGACAACCGCAGTGGATGAACTGTCCATTATATAGTGATAGAGGTTCAAAATTTAAAACGTAAGGAAGGAAAACATACGACCCATCACCTACATCCAAAGAGGATCATACTCGATAAGTCTGAAAATGTGATATGCGCAGAACTTTTAAGTTTTACAAACAGAAAAGAGAAATTCCTATAATACCTATCACTACAGTTACTGAAACGAGCATTAGATCCGACAGTATTTGTGACTCATATGTACGCTCATACACTCATTTCGTAGTAAACAGATCCCCGTGCTCACACACACCGCATTCCAATAGACACGCCAAACCCCACAGATATCCCAGGACCCATCAAACAACTTATAAGGGCTAAAAACGCCGTAAGAAAGCTGTGGCAGAGATTTCGCCATCCCAGGATAGGAGAAGTACACCAGAGGTTCAAATCCCTGGCAAGACGACTCCTAAGAGCAGGCCGCAAAGAGGCCTGGGAAAACATGTTAAGGCAAACCAATCTCCAGGAGAGAAAACCATGGCGAATAGTCCGTAGCCTGCGGAAAGACAAAACAGTACACCAGCATCCCCTACATAGCCCTAGAGGTAGACTCGTCTACGAGTCCAAAGAAAAAGCAGAGGCACTAGCAGATTATCTGAAGGCCCAATTCCAACCCAGGGTAGAGCCAATGGACGATGACCATGCTGACCTCGTGGAACAGGTGTTGGAGGACTTCCTAGAAGCTCCGTCCCCTGACCACGAGGAGTTCCACATTCCCATCGTTACCCTAGAAAGTTAGCGACCACGCTTAACTCTCTAAGAAACAACAAAGCACCTGGGCAGGACCGTGTGACAGCGGAAATACTCAAGCACCTTCCACGAAGAGCCGTGATTCACTTAACCCGGATTTATAATGCGTGCCTATACATGCGCCACTTTCCAGCTATCTGGAAGGAGGCGCGCGTGGTGTGCGTTTTAAAGCCGGGGAAAAATCCGGTTTTTCCTTCCAGTTACCGCTCAATCAGCCTTCTCCCAGTTTTGTCGAAGGTATTCGAAAAACTGCTCCTCTCCCGGCTCCTTCCTCATCTGGAGGAAAGGGGCCTAATCCCGGAACACCAGTTTGGCTTCCGTTCTGGCCACTCCACGACCGAGCAGCTACTGCGGGTTGCCGAGAAGGCCTCCCTGGGATTCCAGGAAAGGTCTAAAACGGTAGCAGTGCTGCTTGACTTGGAGAAGGCATTCACCACTACCTGGCATGAAGGACTTATTTCCAAACTCCTGGAGCATGAAATTCCCCGTCCATACATTTCCTTGGTGGCCGGTTTCCTCGGAAACCGAAGCTTCCGAGTAAAGATGGAGGGGAAGCTGTCTACCGAGCGGCCCATTGGCGCTGGAGTACCGGAAGGCAGCGTGCTGTCGCCGGCGCTCTTCGCAGCTTACATGGCCGACATCCCAACGCACCACAACACCCAAACCTGTCAGTATGCGGACGATCTCATGATCTTCGCAGTCAATAGGAATACACGGTACAGCTTCCGGCAAATACAAACCCAGCTCCGGGCCATTGGCGAATGGAGCGCAAAATGGCGAATGGCAATTAACCCGGAGAAGAGCTCTGCTATTCTCCTGGCGAAAACCATAGCCAACTGGTTGCAGCAGAACTTCGTTTCACGGCGCCGTCGAATCCCTTGGGTGCAAACGGCGAAGTATCTGGGGGTGACGCTGGACCGTAAGTTAAATTACGTTCCGCACGTCAAGGGCAAGGTCCAGCTGGGGCACGTCGCACTCCGGAGCCTATACCCTATTTTCAGATCAACCATGCCGATCCGTCTCAAACTCCAACTGTATCGGGCGATCATTCCGCCTATGATTCTGTACGGCTGTGAGATCTGGAGAACAGTGGCTAATACCACTTTCGTCAGGCTCCAGACGCTGCAGAACAAGGCACTCCGCATCATCTACGATACAGGCTGGAGATTCCCGGCTCATATCCTACATGAGCACTCCCAGATCCCTTACATTGTCAATGTCATTCGCGAGAGGGCACGATCAATGTACGACAAAATCCAAATGCACCCCAACCCTTTAGTGAACTCCCTGGGAAGGTATGACCCGAGAGATCAAAGACGCTTGCCGTCCTTCAGACTGCCGAGAGACGTCCTGGGACCCCTTGGGTAACCCAAGGAAAACCCCAGATGTCTCTGGGACCAACTTCTACGCCGAAGGACTAAGCGCTACACAACCCGTACCCAAAACGGAGCAAAAAACTAAATCGTGTCTCCCAAAAAGGGAGAACGATTAAGTGCAGCTGCCCACGACAAGAGGGGCAACCCATTTCAAACATCCCAAAAACTTCAAACACTCTATAATTTCAAACACCCCAGCAGAACATGGATCTACTAGCTCATTTCGCAGGTTAAGCCGCAAAGCGGCTAGTTACTGCGGCATAAGACACCCGGACGGGGAAAGCCCCGCCCGACTAGGACTACCTCTGGACCTCTGGACTAACAGAGCAGATAATCAGTTCAAACCTCTCTCCCTCTTCATGCCTCGCTTGTCTTCTCTGGTGGGTAGAGACTACATAATACCTATCACTACACTTACTGAAACGAGCATTAGATCTGACAGCATGGGTGACTCATATGAACTGTCAGTCAATTCGTAGTAAACAGATCTACTAACAGAGGAGAAACAGTTCAAACCTCTCTCCATCTTCATGCCCTGCTTGTCTTCATGTGGTGGGTAGACAGTACATAATACCTATCACTGCAGTTACTGAAACGAGCATTAGATCTGGAAGTACGGGTGACACATATGTACCCTCATACACTCATTTCGTGGTAAACAGATTCACTAACAGAGCAGAGAAACAGTTCAAGCCTCTCTCCCACTTCATGTCCCTCTTGTCTTCTTGTAGTGTGTAGACAGTACATAGTAGCTGTCACTGTAGTTATTGAAACGAGCAATAGATCTGGCAGCATAGCTACACATATGTACCCTCATATACTCATTTCGTAGTAAACAGATCCACTAACAGAGCAAAGGAACAGTTCAAACCCCTCTCCCTATTCATGCCTCGCTTACCCTCTTGTGGTGGGTAGACAGTACATAATACCTATCACTACAGTTACTGAAACAAGCATTAGATCTGGCAGCAGAGGTGACTCATATGTACTCTCATACAGTCATTTCGTAGTAAACAGATCCCCTAACAGAGCAACTAAACAGTTCAAACCTCTCACCCTCTTCATTTCCCGCTTGCCTTCTTGTGGTGGGTAGACAGTACATAATATCTATCACTACAGCTACAGAAACAAGCATTAGATCTGGCAGCATAGGTGACTCATATGTACTCTCATACTCTCATTTCATAGTAAACAGATCTACTAACAGAGCAGATAAATAGTTCAAACCTCTCTCCCTCTGCATGCCCCGCTTGTCTTCTTGTGGTGGGTAGACAGTACTTAATACCTATCACTACAGTTACTGAAACAAGCATTATATCTGGCAGCATAGGTGACTCTTATGTACTCTCATACCCTCATTTCGTAGTAAACAGATCTACTAACAGAGCAGAGAAACAGTTCAAGCCTCTCTCCCACTTCATGTTCCGCTTGTTTTCTTGTAGTGTGTAGACGGTACATAGTAGCTATCACTGTTGTTACTGAAACAAGCATTAGATCTGGCAGCATAGGTGACTCATGTGTACTCTCATATACTCATTTCGTAGTAAAGGGATCTACTAACAGAGCAGATAAACAGTTCAAACTCCTCTCCCTCTTCATGTCCCGCTTGTCTTCTTGTGGTGGGTAGACAGTACTTAATACCTATCAATACAGTTACTGAAACAAGCATTAGTTCTGACAGTAAGGGTAACTCATATGTAGTCTCATACACTCATTTCGTAGTAAACAGACCTACCAACAGAGCAGATAAACAGTTCAAACCTTTCTCCCTCTTCAGTCTCAGCTTTCCTTCTTGTGGTGGGTAGACAGTACATTATACATATCACTGCAGTTACTAAAACGGACATTAGATCTGACAGTAAGGGTAACTCATATGTAGTCTCATACACTCATTTCGTAGTAAACAGATCTACTAACAAAGCAGATAAACAGTTCAAATCTTTGTCACTCTTCAGTCTCAGCTTGCCATCTTGTGGTGGGCAGGCAGTACTGTACTGTACTCCCGCCTTCTCTGAGCTCTGTAAACCAAGCTACCTCCCGTAACAGCTGCACTCATTGTCACAGAGACATTGCCGTTCTGATTTTGTTTGCATGTCAACACAACAGGATCCAATAAGTATTTTCATCTGATGTTATCTGATCTTGGCCTGTGCAGTTTCAGTACTTTCTGAACTTCTTTTGCCGAATTAGAACACGTTTCAGATCCTTGTCGTTAAATAAGTTCGCAATCTCGTGATGGATTCGTTGCAAATGTCCTTAGTAAACTTTGTAAGAGTTAGAACGTGGTCTTTTCACTCAGCCTCGGACAGAATATTATGTAATGCAATGAATTTTGTATTTAGGAACATAAATTGGTGAATTATTAAGCAACACAGAGTTATTGGTGTGACTATTTACTGACAAGCAACTGAGTTATATGAATTTGTATATAAATATAGAATGTTCTATTTGAAATAAGTTCGAGAAGTTGTAAAAAGAACTTGATGTAATTTTTACTTTGCCGTCTCCGCACAGAGAGACAAACAGTCACACGTTGGTGGGGAATTTCGACTAACACAGGATAATGAAAATTGGTAGGAAAAAGCATGTATCTTGTTTACAGCAAGTGTTTGAATAGTACGACCATGTAATTAGTGGAGATTAAAGGGATGAGGAATGGGTTTTGTGACCACCGTTGGGGCCAGTTCCAATCTCATTAACTGATGTACACAGCGAAATTAAAAAGCAATCATCGGGTCGGAAAGTGCGGCCTACCGGCGGTTTCGTGGACCCTTATCGTATTGCAACATCAGTGAGTTGTTGGATATTAAAGTTTCGTTGGAAAACTGCGTTAAGATATTGGCAGTATGTTAGCGTGTAACTCTACCGTGCTACCTAATACGGACGTCTGAAGCGTGACACTCAGAGGTAAGATTTTGGTGTGACAATTATTTATAAAATCCTAATTAATAATCTTAATTTGTGTTATTTTGTGGTGAATATTTTACCACAAACTCGCATTAATTTCGCGCAAATGTTTGGAAACAGTTATGAGCAATGACATGGCAGAAATGAAAAGTAACTAGAGTAACACAACTGTTAATACCCCTCTTTTACAAATTAAAATACTTTATTTGAAATCAGCAGATAGTAGGTAATATGAATAAAATCAAATATCACACATCAGACATCGCCAAACTGCGGCATTCAAGTTGTGATATTTTCATACTAGTTCTTTTGTCTGTCACTACTATACTGGTCGCCAATATAGAAAGTGATTGACATTTCGTATGGAGAGAGAGGCGATGTTGCCGCATATTGCTGCCCGTGGAGAGCGCGATAGCATTATGCTGCTGCTGCTCTTCCTCCTCCCCCACCCCTCCCCCACCCCTCCCCCTCCCCCTCCCCCCTCCTCCATAGCGACTTATTATGCCTTAAGTACTTTAAGGCCTGGCTTTATAGTTCAGACCACTATTGGGTACAATTAATGGAAATTAATTGTTCATTCACACTATCCGTGTGTAGGACGCACTATGTAAGGGTAGAGCCATACTGAAGAAGATCCCTGGCTCAAATATCGTCTATGGCTTTGAATTTTTTAGTTTGGCTCTACCCTTAGAAATGATCTAAGGTGTTATTGCTATTACATCACTTTCTTTTGTCATAATAGAGTTTAATTTAGACAGTCATGCTTTTAGATTCTCTTCTACTGCTTCTCTAACACTGGGATCCACGTACATCAGCGATCTTCGCCGATTTTCATATCACTCAATTCCTTCAATGCGGAATTGATAATTCTTGCATATATTTTACATTTAACATTTAATAACGTACCCTCTGTAGTTCTTACTTATTTCTTTACCCTATCTTAAACAATGAAATAGTTTTTCCATGTTCCTATTCTTCTGGTACTTTTCTTCTTCTCCAACATATACTTATAAAATGTATTAATCGTAATTGTACAATTAATCCATCATATTTAAAAATTTCTAGTCTGATTTTATCTGTAACCGGAGCCTCTCTAGTTTTCTTTGTTGTTATCGCACCTTGCAGTTCATTTAATGTTGTTAAATCCTCTGTTCCTTACAAATGTCTTCTCTTTTGTACTGTTCCATAGCAATAAGATAAGACACTGCATGTAAATGTTTCATATTGCCTTTTATCTGTTAGTTTGTGTTTCATTTTACAGGTATAAATATCACTTATTTACATAAATATTTCGTACAACAGCTGTTCGAACTGAATTTTAGAAGCAGAGAGCACCAATATTGATAAAGCAATGACCAAAGCATGCTGAAATACGTTTGTTTTTATACGTTAATTCAGTCTTTTGTTCAGTGATGCGAGTGTTGATAGTGTTTTGTCTTTGTTGATATTTGTGCCATACCCAATTATACATTGTGGTTGTACGCTCCTAAAAGGTCGATTTCTAATCGTATTTTCACCTGGTTTGTTTCCCGAGAACATCTCGAATGTTTGTTTGGTTGGGAGACACCGAGTACAATAAATGTCGTATATTTATACACCTGTAAACATTACAGAACCTCAACTGTCAAAACAATGGACCCGCTTTCCATCACTCTCATAACATATTGTGCCACATCTGAATATGATGACCACAAACAAGGTTCTTTACATTTACACATACATAACTCTACACAAATGAAGATACAGTGCGATCCATATAAACCTGGACCATTTCAACAGGTCATAACCTTTGAACCAATAATAGGACACACGTGCAACTTTGAGAGAATATAATACACAATTGGGAGATTACATTATACTATTTACATATCAGAGAAGATGTTGGAAGTGTCCTCCACCAGCATCTATGCATGTTTGCACTTGTCTCACCATATTCTCTCAAGTTTTACCTCGCCAATGTTACTTATTTTGGTTGGAATGGATTCTTGAGAACATCAATTGCCCGTGGCCTATTCTTGTACACTCTATTTTTAGATACCCCCACAAAAAATTCCGGTGAGGTTAGGTCAGGTGATCTGGGTGGCCACAGACCTTTTGAAATTTTTGGATTATCAAAGAACCTGGCTACAAGTTTCAAGGTATCATTAGATGTATGACACGTTGCTCCATCTTGCTGGAAATAACCTTCTCTCAATTCGATATAATCTCAGTAAACGTTCAGAGAACATGGTGAGACGAGTACAAACATGTATGGATGCTGGTGGAGGACACTTCCAACATTTTCTCTGAGATGTAAATAGTGCAATGTAATCTCCCAATTGTGTATTATACTCTTCCAATGTTGCACGTGTATCCTGTTATTGGTTCAAAATTTATGGTCTATTGAAGTGGTTCAGGTTTATATGGATCACACTATCCCGCCTTTGTAGGGTGGAAGTAGTGGGTCTGCCTCACATTCTGGAGGGGCCAAGCTCAAATATCTGTCAGAGCGAGTTTCTGGTTAAGGTATTTCCCGGAGTTTTTCATTATTTTGAGAGATGAATGATAACTCTAAGATCTAAGGACACTGCAGTCATTTGAATATCATTTCATTCATCGTCTGATATAATTTAATGATAGAGTAGGTTAATTTATAGATAAAAGTTATGTACATAAACAAAGACATGTGTAGTGTTCAACGCCAGCTTTTACTACACAGTGCACTACAGGCGGTGACACTGATGATACATGGGATGAAGATGGAGCACCGGTGGAATGAGATGGCGGAGGAAACCAGAGATCCCGGAGAAAAGCAACTCAGCGCCGTGTTTTCCACCACAATCTCACTTTGCGATCGCCTGTGATTGAAACCGGGCCGCTTTGGTGAGAGTCGAGTGGTCTAACCACTCGACCACTGCACGGCTAAAAACAATGAAACTACATCCTACGTACCTCCTCACTTACCCACCTACACATCTACCCACCCGCATACCCAGATACCCACATACCCACATACTTTCATACATGCATATTGTTACATATATGGCTGAGGGGTGATTAGGAAACTGTTAAATCTTAGAATTTTAGGACCAAGACTCACTTGTCTTATTCACATGTTTTGAAGTTCCGAATTCCGCTGAGTGGGTAAATCAGCAGTTGGCAGACTGCTCGCCTGTTTTTAACACCAGTGGCGGTCAGAAGGTGACCGCACGTATTTTTAGAACTATGACGTACGGTTACGTCAATTTGGCTTAATACGATTGGAGGATGGCAACCTAGCGTTCTAATTCGGGACCATTGACGTAATGCCGAATAGACCCGGTAACGTCATAGATGACCCACATATTAAAGATCACCGATTCCAACCATGGGGGTTCAGTAAGTCCGTTCAATCCAGGAGCCAACCCGAGTTACTGCTGGTTTGGTCATGAGTGTCCTCGCCCGCATAAGTTTGACAAGAGCTTATCTCCAAAAGTTAGCCGAGGGTCCGCGGAACTCCACAGCCAAACATGAAACACCGTACCATTATGGTAAACCCTCGTGATTGAGTAATATGTTGTGATATCACTGCTTTCACCCCTAAGCCTCTGCACCGTTAAGGGAATGTTTTGTAATACCTTTGTACGACCTATCATAATTAGTGTCCAGTTAACGGGGTTGAACATGGATCGTACTAACTTGTATTGTTCCCGCCTCAGGAGTTCTACCCTCTACCTCCTAGCTTGCATTAGCATTTCGCCCTACCATGTGATCCCCCATACTTCCACCTACGCCCCTAGTTACCAGGTAGTTCGTACATCCTCTTTTACCCGTCCTGTACAAACTAAACCTAACGTAACAATATTCTCATGCATACATACTTTTATAAATATATGCATACATACATAGTACAATACAGACATACGTACATAGTAAATTATCAGGTGTGTACTTTCGTCTTTCCTTATCTGTTTATGACAATCATGTACGCCAGGAATGAAGTGTCTTTTGATATACGAACCGTGTCCGCAAAATAAGGTCTCCAGGGTGCTGGAGTCGTGAGGAACGCTATTACGCGAGGTCCTGCAAATCTGGGGTGTAGCTTGGTTTCACCTCTTCAAATCCCCACATCAACGAACCCGTTGCAACCATTGGTCTTGGCTGGGCAGCCGTTTGCGATGGAGCTTCCTATCACTTCGGCCGCCAAGTGCGAGTTGCGTGCAGTGATCTGTTTTTTGAGTGTCAAGGGCATTACCCCCACCGAAATTCATCGTCAGTTATGCGAAGTCTATGGGCCACAGTGTATGTACGTCAAAACGTGCGAAAGTGGGTCAGAGAGTTCAAAGACGGACGTACAGACGTCCATGACGAACAGCGTTCTGGTCGGCCTTCGGTTTCAGTCGAAACAATTGCAAATGTGGAGCAAGATATGCTTAAAGATCGGCGTGTGAGAGTTCACGAGCTGTGCGAACGTATCCCTGAAGTCAGTACGACTACGATTGACAAGATTTTGACCGAACATTTGCATTATCGCAAGGTGTGTGCGAGGTGGGTCCTCAAAATACTCACACAAGACCATCAACGGCAAAGAGTTGAAGCGGCTGAAGTCCTGGCCCAATTCAGATGGAACATCCACACCTATCCCCCCTACAGTCAGACTTAGCACTTAGTGATTATCATCTGTTTCCTAAGTTGCAGTCACACTTGAGTGTAACATATTTCCAGACCGACGATGATTTGAAAAACGAGGTTGAGCGCTACCTGCAAACTTGGCGGGAGAGTGCTATGACAAGGGTATACAAAAACTGCCATAGCGCATGCAAAAGTGCATCGATCGCAATGGTTATTACGTTGGAAAACAGCTGTAAGTATGTAACATTCATTGACAATAAACATGTTTTCTATATTAAATAAAATTGGATACCTTATTTTATGGACACGCCTCGTATAACTAGTTAATATTTTATCTGTTTTCCTTATTGTTGCTGATATCTACTTTTCTATTTTTCCTAAAGTCATTTTATAAGACCAGTTGAAGGTTTAATCGTTCCAAGAGCTTAGCCCATTCCTCTGTTCTTGTACTTCATATTGACTTTTAGCTGTTTTTCAGTTTACCCTTACCATTTCCTGTCCCCGGATATCTTCTTCGTAATATACTTTATGTTTTCCTAGTCGACGTTAATTTGTTTCCCCGCGGGGCGCATCATATCTTGTACATCTTCTTGCTTTACTTGTTGTGTAAGTTTTGCTATTGGAAGTTTTAAGGGATCATTTGATATTTATATAGTATATTCTCTGTGTAAGTTTTTACCTTACGAAATTAAGTGATTTCCCTAATCTAATTATTTACCCGAATGTTCTGCAATTAGTTGCAATGACATTATCCATATATACATTACTTTTATTTTCTATAATAATGAATGTGTTTCCGTTAGAATTCCTGTTCTCATCTCTAGTTGTCTCTAATGTTAAGCTAATGATTTTTAGATTGGAGATCTATGACTTGTGATTTAAATGTGGAAGTTACGGCTATAAGTTTCTAAACTGCTACTACGCCACTGATACCACGTGAGTTTACAACACACGGAAATGAAGGGACGTGTAGAAGCGCTCCCTCAAAAATGGAGATAACAAAGTCTGAACTTGGAGGAATTCTAAAACACTACTGGAAATAAGATCATAAACGCTCTGTCGCAGCTCGAAGAAAATGTGAAGTGGAAGGAGAAAGTATATTTAGTGAGCGTGTGGCACAACGATGGTTTCAACGTTTTAAAAATGGAGACAAAAACGCTAAAGATTTATCACGTTCTGGAAGATCTAAAGTATGGAATATTGATAATACACGTCAAGCGTTGTGAGAAAAACCGAAAAAATGTACCCTTAGGCTTTCAAAACAACTTGGTGCATCAAGAGATGCTATACATCGCTACATTGAGACACTCATACAGAAGCTGTAGATCTGTACCTCAACAGGCTGAACGTTGGAGCGGTTCCCCTCCTCGTGGATTGAATTTATATCACACGATACGGTGACATATCTGAAGTAGGATTCGCCCCGTAGTGAGGTCAACGCCCCACACGCGCAAAAGTTTCGCGTTCCCTCGGTGTGGCGACGCATGTAGAAGCCAAACCTTACTTTGATGTAGAAGCGATGAACCTTTCGTCCAAAAGCCGTGAAGATGATGTTTTCGAAGATTTCTATAAATCCTCTCTCCAGCAGCTGCGGCGAGCGATGAGATGTGAAACTTCTCAGGCGTGGTATCGATACAAAAGGGATTTCACTTTTGGACAACTATGGAATAAAATAATTAATGCCATTTTACTTTACTTGGAATTGTATTTCTAAACATAATTTTCTTCTTTACATGCGACTTTTCCCACTGATATATATAGCCCTCTACTGTGTATTAATTTTCTCCTTTTATTGATAAATGATGCAACGGTTTTTTACTTAAATTATTTATCGTAGCGTGGCGTATTCGATGTATATTTTAGACGTTTACTAAACGTTCATAAATGATGAACTCCAATAACTTCTCTTAGTTACAAGTGGTCTTTTACCGAAAACTCGTCTATCCTCTTCGAGAGTTCAAGCCAGAAGAAAAAAATTTAAGAATAAAATCATTGGTTCTTTTTTGTGTTTATGTTGCTAAGCCACCGCAATACTTAATTCTGATTGGTCCTACGTCACAATTTTGGATTTCAATAAACCTAAGCATTTGTTGCATCATCTATATGGCCTGCTTGGTTATTAACTTACGTTGAATTACAAATGGCTATGTTTACCTAATATGTCCATGTATGCAACATCAGCTTCAACGTAGAGTGGATATATGTCGCTAGCTTATCTGTAATCCCATGGATGATAGATTTGTCAGGAGAATTGCCACACGTCATGAAAAATGGGTATATTATTGACAACCTGATTCCTTGAAACACTGGCTTGACTTTTATTATTTTTGATCAAATGTTTCTTCCTCATGTCAACTGATGATTTCTTTTATCTTTATTTATGTAAATACATTTTGCTATGATATTCTTTATAGAGAACTTAGTTCAATGCGTTGGACCTTCATTATTTCATCTACATTTTCTATATTAAGTTCTTTAGCCAAGTTGTATATTATGATAATGTGCTCTGCAAATTTGTGACTTTGGCTGCTGAACACTCTTCACAGCTGCAATAAAATGTAATCTAGAGCAGATTAAGCAAAAATCTATACAAGGGGACCGTACTAATATACTATTAAATATAAATGTGGAAAAAGCATATAGAACAAATTTCAATGATGAATTTTGTATAATGAATATTCGGAAGCTTTCCTGGTCGGGTCAGAATTATTAATTTGGAATAATAACAGACATCCTTGGCAATAATGAAGTCATTTGAGAAGTAAAATTTAATATTATAACTCGAGGCAAAAAAACTATAAATAAAAATAAAGAAGGGCTAAAAATTGAAAATGAAATCAGTTGCAATCAGTCTATGTATCTAAAAAAATTACCATATATAATACAAAGAAAGGATAACAAATAATACGTTTTTTGATATTTATACGCAGATGGAAACAAAACAAAAGAACTAGTTGCCTCAGAAATTTTAACGTACATACAATTAAAACAACTACTCTTAATAATCAAGGGGAGAATCGACTGTTCTAGAATACTTGCAAGGAATACAGACACTAAACCTGAGTGGCAACTTGTGAGCATTTCTTTGGTGGAGCCAGATGTAAAGATGCTCGTAGTTAAAGTAAACTGGAGTTATACATTTTAAAACAGGTCATCTGAAGTCGCATGGTCAAGAACACTGCAATAGCAGAAATATGTGAAAACACTATACACTTTTAACGTCAATTATGTAGCTAATAAAGATAAAATTGAGCCCACCAATTGGCAGTGAACCTTGTAAAAGGGGTGAGCACATATTTAAATTACTCCTTTTTTGAAATTAGGGATTTTCTCTTTGTGAATGCAACAAAGAGCTAAGCAATTAAATTATCTTGACCCATGATATCTCTAGGAAAGCTTAATTCTTTTCAATGTACTGAAACATAACCACGATTGCTGTAAGTGGAGTTGTTACTACAATTTGCAGTGTTTAGAAAAGACTTCCTCTAGGGAGTGTTGTATTACAATACTGAAAAGGTCACTGACTGAAGATATATTTTGTATATATCATTATGATAAACCACTAACACTTAATTTTTTTCCTACGAGATTATGCGATTGTAATTTGATACAAATGCTCTTAATGTCAGTAGGGCGATTTTATATTAATGTAATCAGTTTATTTGGTTCAGTAATTTCAAAAAAATTGAATAATTTAGACTATTGGAATTGTCCTTTGTTTTGTTGCCCACTTTGTCACTCACTTCTGTTTCAAAACCGCAATTCGGTCGCTTTCTTGAGAGAGGAGCAGTATCATCAACTTCGTATATTCTCCTCTGTGTTTCATATAAACTTGCCCCACTGACATGTATCACTCCGCGTGCAACTACCTACCCCCCACTTTAATTGGCTAATGCTTTTGCGGCATAGGCCATAGGCATTGTCATCCCCTCACATTTAAACCTGCAGTAAACGTCATAATAATTGCCAGTAAGATAGATAAAATCATAAAGGCAGGAAATGAAGGCATGCAAAAGTACAAGGTTGTAATGAAACTAAGCTCAACTCAATCTTCGGACTTTTTCACTGGGATTCTTTTAAACCAGTACACATGCCTTGCAAAAATGCTTTTCTTTCAGGCTTAAAAGTCGTGTCACGCCATACTTTACTTTTCTTGTGTCCTTCATTCATCCAAGGCTCATTAAGGTAGTATATTTTGTGATTTGTATCCCGGTACAGTCTGATTGTCCTTAAATAACGTCTTCGCCACACAGCAATATCGCCTCTGTCTCATAGCACATTTTTCTTGCCCCTTTTTTCATTCACAAACCCCAGCTGTATGAACAATCTATACCGACTAGATCTGCTGACATTTGGTAAATCTGCATTCTCATTTACAGCAGATAAAGTTTTATTTATGTTAGGGAGTTCGTTCTTAAAGAAAAGAACTATTCACATGACGACGTACAGCACTTTTCACGAATCGCATTCTCCGAGCACTCGCATTTGTTTATTCCTGCTTTTGCCTGAAGTGATAAGTTCTCCTGTTGTCTCAATTTCACTTCGTGGTGTTCCTACGGGCCTTACACTCACACTTGTTAAAGTTCAGAGCACAGCTCACTGTCCCACTCACAAAGATGGGTTCTTCTCTGTGAGTGCATTAAACACATGCACCACAATTCTTTTTCGCCGCTTTGTAAAAGTTTTCCCTTGCGATGCTTCAGCGAAAAACTGGCGGTAGACTGCTATTATACATATAATAACTACACGCGCAATAAACGATCAGTAGAATAATTTAGCTCTCGCGCCCGGCACAACACACCTTCGAATGGCAATATATGACTAATCCAGTTCAAAACAAGGTCAGTGATAAACGTCATATAAACAAATGTCACCACTACCACTAAAGCACGTGCTATTGTGTCATCTGAATGGCGGGCTAAAGCAAAGGAACCTCCTCTTTACTTCGTTTAGGAATTAACACGCATTTCAGATAAATTAACACTGTTGCGCAATACATTTAAATCTGTTACGAAAATATAAATTTTACAATTCTCTTCCAAGATATAAAGATATATCACCATGTTAAATAACAGAATAACTTTTACCGCACAACAGTCTATACTACAACAGCAGCCAATGAGAGGAGGTTAGGTCACGTAACCGTTCAGAGATGTGGGGAAAGCTTATGTGAAACAAGGTTTAGTGTTCTCACAAAGTTCAGACACAGCTGATTCAAAATACTACAAAGTATTAGACACCGTTACACTACCGGCACTGTGAATCTGAATTGTATTGTATAGAATCTCAACAGGTTTCAAAATATGCTAGAAAAAATTTGGAAGTAATATAAAATTCTCGGTTGTTCAGTAAATTCTTGAAACCAAAGGCTTCCCATATTATGACATGATTTCAACTATTTCCCTACTAAATTTTCTCAACACACTGCAGTAATTTGAATTCCATTTCGTGAACACTGTTCACAACTCGTGATAGAGAGTTACATCGCGAGCCTAGCGTGATCTGGCCTAACATTTTGCTACGCAAAGGAGATTGGCGTGGTTGTGAACACCGGAGGTTGAAACTTTCGGTAACCATTAAGAATTATGGCATAAACATTGTGTGTAATTATCCTTACAATTCAATATAACATTTTTTCCTTCAAATTAAACAAACGTAAACGTTGCCTGATATTATCTGTGGGACTTGGCCCCTCTGGCCGTTAATAACAGTCCGCCCCTCCTAAACCTCCTATTATTTCATACAAATACTTTTGCCGTTGTATCTCTTAGAACGACCAAGTGAGACAATGTTGCCATTACTACGTACATAAGCGTGTAGGCATCTGCTCTATTCACAAAATACAAACAATGGAATAATTCCAACGTTAAGAGTATATAAATAATGGAGAGAGCGTTTACAGGAAATATAAACAATGATATGCCCACATGGAACCAACGTTACCAGAATAAGAGCAAACAGATGACGGTACGTTTTCTGCTTACAAGAGAACTTGAGCATGGGTGCATATGTGTGAAATTATAGGGAACAGTAAAGCAAACGGAAACAATATGAAACGGTTAAATGAAATAAGAGAGAATTCGCGGAGTTCAAGACGGGCATATGTAATTTTGCCAGCGGACATACTGGCACTTCAAACCTTGTCTGATGTTATTTTATCTGTCGCCTCTTGTATGCAGCAGAGCTCTGAGTTATATTTATTAAAAGGTCACAATAAATCAGAGTATCAATGTATGCGAATCAATATAGCGTCCGTTAGTATAGAAATTCACGACCTTAATTGTGTTAAAGATGTCCATTCTTATGTACGCCATCGAAAAGTTAACAAGTCGATTGTGACGAAATGACATGACTACATTGTATTCAAATTTATTAACTTAATATTTATTAATTTGATATGATATATTTACTGTGCATATTCCAAAATTTTACAATTTACAACGTTTGGCTACATTTATTTGTCGTTAACTTGTTGCTACCTTGGCTTGCATGACATCCTGGTCCTCTGCTCTGCCAGGTAGCTCTTAACTTCCACACCTCCTTGATTACTTAATTAGTCCCTTTCTTCCCCCTCTTCTTCCTTTCTTACATTTTTTTACATCTCTGGTCCATTTTTCTTTTACTTTCTACAAGAACTCACCAATACTTCTTACCTTCTTTTCCTCCCTGCCCGTTAACATATTTATACCTACTATCCTCTTCTCTACTTTCTCCCCCCCCTTTTTTGTAATTTACATCCTCCAACGTTAAGTCATATCGAACGATGAATGGAATGGGTGAAATGATGCTCAAATGAGTCCAGGGTCCATAGAGCTTAGAGTTACTCGACATTCGCCTTTCAGGCCGCGCCGTGGCTCAGTGGTTAGACCGCTTGGCTCTCACCAAGGCGGCCCGGGTTCGATCCCAGGTGACCGCAAAGTGAGATTTGTGGTGGACAACACGGCGCTGGGGCGGGTTTTCTCCGGGACCTCCGCTTTCCCCCGCCATCTCATTTCACCGATGCTCCATCATTATCTCATGTATCATCAGTGTCACCGCCTGCGGTGCCGTATGTAGTAAAAGCGGGCGTTAAACACTACGCATTTCATTTCATTCACCTTTCAGGATAAGGGAAAACCCTGTAAAAACCTTATCCAGGTAACTCACCTGACCGAGATTCGAACTCGGGACCTCTTGAGCGTGAGGTAGACATGCTACCACCACGCTACCGAGGCGGGTCCCATTTTTCTTCCCAAACCCTTTTTCTCCACACTGCAACCTCGTCGCATTCTGTTACATGCTTTCTTTTCCCCTACACAATTCAAAAATTTACTTTTCCATACATCTTATCCCTCATAGAAATATTATTCCTATTCTCATCCAGCTAATCCTTCTCTCACTTGCCTATTGCAGTAATCTACATATGCTTCTCGTAACCATTCTTTTATTTCCTTGTAAAATTGTAATGATTTCATATTTTTTAGACTTCCCCATATTACCTGTCTTTCTATATCTTCTATTCTGCATTTTACTAATTTACCCACATCGCATGTATTCCTTTCCTCTGATCTCCATGTATCTCCCATTCCTATTTTTTCCATAATTCTGCCTATCTCTGCCCACCAACTATTTGAGTTCTCTAATCTTTTTTGCTGTCTCATGCATAATTTCATAATTTCCCCTTCTTTAACCAAACACCTATACCAAAATTTTATTATTCTTTCCATTATTATTCCATTTCTTCTTCTCTTTCTTAGTTCTACTAAAGCTACTTCCCTACGTGCTGACCTTGGTAAGTCTAGTAGCTCTTTACAAATTTAATATTTATTAATTCTGTATTTATTGTATTGTATTGTATTAAAATTAAATAAATGTGATTAAACCGGATGAGGTAGATAGCGTTTTAGTTATCGCTATTTGGCGAGAGTGTTGTAGGGTTAAGGACCTTATCACCACAAACAGCTGATGAATGTTCTAATTGAGGAAGTTGGGGACCACAAATCCGTCCGTGGCTTTACACTCACATCTTCTCAGCTCCCAATTACGGTTCAACGCACAAATACTTGAAATTCCACAAATCTTTGAGTGCCTCATTATCCTCATGACATCCATTTCCATATCAAATGTAAGAATATGAGATATGCACTCAAAGTTTGCCATCTTTCAATATTTTCATTCATGCAAAACTTTAAAGACGTATTTTTATTTTTATAGTGCGATAGTTAATAAATGTAACAGTTACTGGGAGTGGAGAGTTAAAGAGGCTTTGGCCATTTACTCCCAGAGGAGCACGCTTAATCCTGATGCTATATTTCAGTTCAGCTACTCTTGGAAACCGGCCTCAAAATGGAGATCCGTCGACGTAAGAAGTACAGAGGTATACAGCTTGATCATCAAGTTAAGTTGTTACGTTTCTATGACCCAATTAATTTTCTATACTCACGCCATCTGCTGACCTGGCGTTTAATTTACTGAAAGCAGTCTTTTGTTCAGTGATGCGAGTATTGTTAGTGTTTTGTCTTTGTTTATATTTCTTTTATATCCATTTTGAGGTCATAACATTTGTTAAAATATCCTGATGATGGGAGCAATATACACTCCCGAAACGTCTTGAATATATGAATGTCATCTATGAGGATTTCTCGTTTATCATTATCAACTTTTTTTTCTGTAATTTACGTCCTCCAACGTTGTCATATCGGACGATGAATGGAATGGATGAAATGATGCCCAAATGAGCCCCGAGTCCTTAGAACTTTGAGTTACTCGACATTCGTCTTTCAGGAAAAGGGAAAACCCCGGTAAAAACCTTTTCCAGGTAACAACCTGACCGAGATTCAAACTCGGGACCTCTTGAACGTAAGACAGATACGCTACGAGCATGCTACCGACATTCGTCTTGAAGGATAAGGGAAAACGACGGAAAAAACCTTATCCATGAACTCACCCTGACGGAGATTCGAACCCGGGACCTCTTGAGCGTGAGGCAGATACGCTACGACTACGCTACCGACATTCTTCTTGAAGGGTAAGGGAAACCCCCGGAAAAAACCTTATCCAGGTAACTCAACCTGACCGAGATTCGAACTCGGGACCTCTTGAACGTGAGGCAGATACGCTACGACCACGCTACCGACATTCGTCTTGAAGGATAAGGGAAAACCCCGGAGAAAACCTTATCCATGAACTCACCCTGACGGAGATTCGAACCCAGGACCTCCTGAACGTGAGGCAGACATGCTACCATTTACGCTACCGAGGCGGGCCAAGACGGGCCATCATCATTATTAGAAGCGTTGCTGAGTCTTAACTAGTGATGGCAGTGTTCCAAATACAAAACGACGATGTAGTCGATTCTTGGATGTTCTCGTGATATTCTCAAAACCTGAACATGTATTCCAATTTTTCTGGGCCGATGCAAATTTCTGGTTTGCATATGTCTTGAGTGTTGTTTTCAAATTCTTCTCACTCCAAGTTCTCGTATAAGTGCAGGTGCACTGAGCTGCAATCTGAAGCCTGATCTCAATTCAGTTTTATTCGTTGTGATTGTTGCCCACAGATTCACTTATTAAAGGTCAGGTAAGTTAAAGGGGAGAAATGAAATGGTTGGCGTATGAGAATTAGTCAGGAGAAAGAAACATGGCTACAGTATATACATAAAATATACTCTTTACACATAGTGATCCTGTTTCCTATTTCACAATGTAAACATGTAAATTTTCTGCTGTTATCACAGTTACACAAAACACCTCACACTCTACAGTCTGATTTTTAAAACAAAATACGTGAAGGTCATCTGGCAAAGGACGCGAAGGGCAAGAAGGGAAGGTCCTTGCTATGTTAACGTAAACAAAGGTAGCCAGATTGGTTACACTGGTGAATCACATACTCCTCAGCTCAGTTATCGGTAGTTTTGTGCGGGAAACAGAGTCTGCATAGTTGCGTTGTGTATTGTTAGCCCACTTTGTTAAAACACAATTAAAATACGTTTTTATGGAAGCAAGATGTAGTGACGGTAGGATTGGAGGTAGACCGAGGAATCATGATCCAAGACAAAGATCAGCTTACGGTCGGGTCGTTACATTGCATAGCTAAGCTAGAGAATTTGTCTGTTCTCTTAGAGCATTCTTCCAACAGGAAGACGAGAGTTTGCTCCTTATCAATGAACAGCCTATTCCTTTTATCCGAAAGCGACAGTCACATGTCAGTAGATATGCTTGCACGTACAAGAATTCCTGTGGGTCAAAATTCCGGCATATCGGCGGCGTTGATATGAACATGTCAATTAACAAAATGGTTAATAATAGTATATTGCGATATTAATGTATACGGAACGAGGAAAGGTTTGAAAAAAGGAGGCGCTTGCACCAAGTTTTTTCAATTCTCGAGATTCCATTTCATGCTTACCACATGTGATACAATTTTAATGGGTGGCGCACAGTTCCACGTTGACGCTACAGTTTGAAGCAAATAGTGCCTAGCTCAAGGTAAAGCAATGAGGTTTCTCTCAGGGTATGCGTAAGCATGTATGAGAAGGATAGTTCTAATGACACCGAAATGCCCGTTTCAAACTGGTTTAATGACTGCTTCCTTTTATCATAACATAAAACTTGAAGTTGCCGACCAAAGGTTACCAATATCACTATTTAAAGTTACTATATGTGAAATGCTTATTACTCCCTAAATCTTAATTCGTTCTTCCCGTATATATGAACCGACAAATATCTTCTCTCATCGCTTCTTGTCTGCTCTCGACCAAGACAGAAGAAGAGGACTGCCCTAATCGGCTCCAAGTCACGAACTGAATGTCCACAGCTGCGCGTGGGTGTGCGTGACTTTCACTTTCTCGAAGCCCTTTATTCAACCAAAGATTCCCTTTGTGAGTATTTTTTCATGCCATTATGAAGGGTCCGAAGAATGCCCTATTCAAATAAAGTCAAGTGCTACCCTTTAGAACTCTGCTAAGGACACTGTTTCTTACGTTTCTTTTGTTAAAACAACAATCCACCCCAACTGCTATTCGACTCAACTGCACCTGCACGCGTTGTAACAAAGAACCAACATTCCTTTGAAATCCATCATGATTCTTTATATTCGGTATCACATGTGTGTTCCACATTATTTATTGTACTATGTGTATTTATATCAATCGGAATTTTAGTAGCTAAGATATTAGCTGAAATATTAATAAATATAATTGAAGATGAATGTTAGATTTTAGAACGTGCATCGTCTATATGTGTTTCTATGGAGAAATACTTACCGCACTGTGCGGGAATATCAACTTACGATACATAGCAACAATAACGGTATGTATGGAATATTAGTTACACAGTGCAAACAATTATTTAAAAGAACTTACACATGTAAAGACCCTACAATTCAGTGAATGTGTGAACAATTCATTTCTGTTTTTGAAGTAGGCTAATACAGACTAACTATATATTTTTTGGTTGTGGTGAGATAACTCGAACCCTTTTTTACCTTTCGAGTGATGAGAGGACAACGAAAAGGGATCTGCATTACTTCCTATCTGCTGATGAGCAACATTGCGGCACCACATGTGAAGAAACAGATGACCCTCACGTATCTTCTTTTAAAACTCAGACTGTAATTTGCATTACGCACTGGTCTTGAACGGAACTTGAAGGAATACGTGCGTGCACTCCTGGACTGCAGTAATCTGTGGTCAGTTCATTTATGACTAAATATATGCAGTTCCTAACAACACTTGGTAGTGTCTTACTTATTACTACGTAATGAAAGGCAATAAATAACACAGACATGATTGGAAGTTGAAGCATATCATAAACACGGGAGTCAGTTGTTTATTCTTGAAGAATAGGTCGGGAACCTTACGACGCAGAAAAATGACCTTTGTACAGACTGCCTAAAAAATTCTTGCTGCATCTACATAGCAAGTCATATTACAATGTTGAATTTCAGTAGTAATTTTTGGCGCATGGAAAACAGAAATTTGTGTTGCTCACGCTTGCGCTGTGCGTTACGAACTAGGCAATGCTGCACGACTATGATAGGACAGACGCTGTAGGCGAGTCCTCCCTATCTCCACCTCATATGCCTTCTAATACTGTACGTCTTATAGCAGTTTGTGACTGCAGTATCCAATAATTATATTCGAATTAAAGTTCCGATTCTTCAAAGGGTATTTGATTCTTAAAAGGATTCGACTCAGCCCTTCATTATTCCTTATACCTGCAGCGGATATTTTTCGGATGAAAGTGCTGCTGAATGATTTGTCACCTTTGGTGAAGTTCTTGCAGAATTATTGTTCACCACGGCTGCTCTCGAGCGATGATCTCTGCACCCAGGGTCGTAGTCTCGGAACGGAGAAATAATATAATCTTTCGGGATACTGAAGTAATTACTCTTCGTTCGATTTACTTCCTTTGCAAACTGATGTTTAAATTATAACCAAATACTTTTGAAATTATTGTGAACACTTTACTAAATAATTCTTCTTTTAGTCGATACAATTCAAGTTTCAATTAAAATGATTGAATCAACGTTCTCCTATACTTTACAAATAATGTGAAGTTGTCCGTTCTTGAAGAATGCCTGATGTATTAGCTATTTAATATACTCGGGGACACCGCAAACAATGAATGCTAATTGCATTCATGAAAACTCTGCAAGATTTCGGACAGACACTTACACACGTCCGTAATCAGCGATGATTACATGCAGAATAATTTTATATTACACTGCCGCTCATTTGTTTAGCATAGCAAGAATATAATGTAAGCAATAGTATTCGATAAGGTCAAGTAACTCTTTTATTCTATGGATGCCTTGAATGTTGCATCCAAACCATCACACCGAAACACACGCTAGCAGATGCCACAAGAACATAAAATATCCGCTACACACCTCAATAAAGAACGTTGAACTGCTGTTAAGGGCACTGGGAGGTTATTTTTATCCAGACAGGGCTAGTTTCTAACAATACTGAAATATAAATATATAAAAAACTAAACAGTGCTAGAAATAGAAATTTGGTGTGATTACAGTATAAGGATGTGTGCATTTATATACGGTATAATACTTACATTAAGTTCATACAGTTCCTTGCAAAAGGGGCATAAGGCACTCTGTGTATCCTGAAAAAAGTATTACACCCTGTACTTCAGGTCTAGGTTACTTGTAGGAATTTAAAGCTATAGGCACCAATCTTTTTCCTAAATAACATAATGCACAGCTTTATAATCTAAACTGAATAAAAAGTATACACAATTTATACTATGCACATGAAAAATTATTTGGTTGTGCTAACAAAAACAAAAGATAATGTTTTTAAGGACTGAAATTTATTTTCCCTCCATTTTATAAATCATAAGAAAATAAAAGATATATTAATGTGTTCAGGGATCATTAACAAATAAACAATAACAATTTTGTATCAATATCTTTTATGGGTTTTGAGAAACCTGCGCCTAAAGTATGAAACATCAAGGTTTTGGGAAATCATGATCAAAGATTAAGCACAATTTTTTTTAAATTATACATACTCTCAGAATATGCCTGCTTCATATCCCTCTTTTCTTTTCTTACTTCTGGCTGTACTTTCAAGCATCTGAGCTGTTCTTTTTGCCTCTGAGAGTCGACACACATCTTTTTTTAGACTTGCTGCCCTCATATGTTCACCAACCTTTATACCCATTTTTGTCATTACTTTACGCCTGCCACTGCACCCATTATTATAACAAATAACACTATCATATACACCAAGTTTTTAAGTTTTTGGCCCAACTTGCACAGTTTTTGGAATTCTTTGCCATGTTATATGATGAAAACTTTCATGCGGATTTTGGGTTCGACCATGCAAGCACTTTCTCTGTAATTCATCTTGAGAAAGTTCCCTAAATACTGTTTCAATTGCCAAAAGAACCTCTTCTGGAAGAGAGTGTTTATGTTTCTAAGTAGGTTAGTTCAGAAATTTCAAGTTTTGGAAGTATGATAAGTGAAATGTCTATGCAGAAGATCAGAAAGTGGGCGTGTCATTGCGCCGCCATCTTTAAAATGATGGATTAAAGAGTTTTAATACCAGCTGATGCCCTATGTTTATATATATATCATTTAAAATCTGAAGAATTATATAATTTTTAACACTAAAAACAAAGAATCGATTTTTTAAAGTCCATCGACCTCCCAGTGCCCTTAAAGACTTCCTCGCGTCCTGTGATGTCCTGCGATAACTTCACTGCATCCTTCCTCTGTAGTTGTGTTCCCCGCAGCAGATGTTTTTGGAGGTCGCTGTCTATCCTTTATCCGCTTAGATGTCCGTTTCTGATGGGGTGTCGAGTGTTTCAGACGAATCTGTCACTCAGTTGCCCCTGTCAATGAGGCGGAACAATTTCCTCCGTTTGCTTTACAACGCTGTAATTTCATTTCCTTCCCTCCGACCTCGAGGGATGCAGTCATTTATCTGAGGACACGCCCAGCCAAATAATGGAACCACAGGGAATATCGAACTGACGGACTGAAAGGAATGAACAATTTGGGGATGGTGAAACTTTACAACTGGAGCCATTGTAACATTCCTCGCATTTATATAGTTTCTCTACCCTTGTACAAACTATTCATACACTCTCTTTATGTTAACCAATATAAACATTACCTTATGGCTAATTTTACTGTACGACAAAAGAATGTTGCAATGAAGTGGACTAAATGATAGTCATATGTTTTAACATCAAGTGCCGATGTAATTCTATTGAAATTCCATTGTTTCTGCCGATCAGGGCATAAAAGGAGTCATAACGACTTTGTGTTTCTAACAGAGCGTCCTGAGTTCGGTAGTAGATAGAGAATGTATTGTATTCCTCTCAAAAATTAAATAAGTTTTTGCAACAAATACACCGATCTGATAAATAGAAAAAAAAAAAAAAGTATTTTTAGGAAATCCTACGCGTAAGCCTGAAAATGTGTGTGTGAGTGTGAAAAGTATTTTTAGGAAATCCTACGCGTAAGCCAGAAAATGTGTGTGAGTGTGTGTGTTTGTGTGTGTGTGTGTGTGTGTGTGTGTGTGTGTGTGTGTGTGTGTGTGTGTGTGTGTGTGTGTGTGTGTGTATGTGTGTGTCTCTTGTTAAAACACAATTCATGTCGCCGAATATATATTTATGGTGTCAACTATTTTCCTATATGCGCAAGATTTCTTGAGCGGACACAGATGACAATTTTGAAACAGGAAATGCCCTACACACAGTGACTTCTAGTGGCTAATATGCTAAGCTTTCACACGTACGTCATTTCATTTTGAGAAATTTTAAGGTTAATTATTAGCTAACCAGTTTACAGCAAATCTAAAAGCAATACTATATTGTGGATGTTATGGCTCTAGAAAGGGGACACACTATTTTTCGTCTACCTCCGTATAACTGATCTGAATGCAACTGAGCTGGCGTGGGCAAAAATAAAGGATGTTCACAAATACGCAATGTGAACGAGAGCCACAAATCTGCGGAAACTTGATATAGAAGCGACGGATCGGGAAGGATACGCTAAGAAGGTCCAAGAGCTGGAAATGCAATATTGGAGAAATGATGGTGTAATAGAAAATGCAATTAACCAAATCATTAACACATTTGAGGATAAAAGTGATGAAAGTGACGCAGTAGACTTGGAAATCGAAGAATCACAAACCGAGTGAGTGTTTATAGCTGTCATAATATTTGATTTCTACTTTTATGTGTTTCATAACAGTAAATATATAAGCACACAACATATCGGAGGGAGTTCAATTGTTGCCACATCTCATACCTTCGGCGTATATCTTCGCTTATCTTACCGCAATTTGGCTCAATTGTGTTTTTCTAGGTTGACCACACTGCAGAAACAAAAGCATGTTAGCTCTGTTCTTCCCCTCTGCCCGCACTACACCGTAAATCCAGCGCTCAAGAAATCTTGTGCATATAGTAGAGGTATTCTCTTTTATTTAATTTTCCAATAATTCAACTTTTCTGAAACACGAAGTCGTTATTCATTTCTTGATATCTTGGTCAAGCAAAGGTAACGGTATATCAGTACAATTACATAAGCACCAGTTATTTAAAACATTTGACTATCACTGAAAGTCTAGGGTATTCCCTTGTACACACAACGCCAGAAAATGTTCGGCCGATTTTGTATCACTTTCCGGGGTTGACGCGCGTCCTTTGTGTTAACCATCATGGAGTGTGCTGGTTTGATAACACAGCATTATGGGGAAAAGTGGGGAGGTTAATACCTTTGCCTTTTCTGGTTTTAATTGAAACCAAAACATATTTATTGTGTCTGAATCAGCCATGCCATACTAGCGTGGTCGCACTCTTACAGTAACTGCAAGTGTTATATAGCAAAATACTGGATATAAAGATTTCATTAAAGTGGGAAAGACGGTCTACGTACTCCTTATGTTTTCCTTATAAATTGCTGCCTTACAATGTACAAGGGCAGATCTAATATAAAAGGGAATTATTTTTTAAAAGTTATTGTATCAAGAAACAAAAATTCTCATATACTGATTGCTTTAGTACATAGTGTCCTGCCTTCGATACACATTTTCTCCATCGGATTGGCAAGTTTTTTATGTAATCCTCATAGAAAGAAGGACGCGTGCGGAGTCAGCTGCACATGAACTCTTCTCCACTTGCGTCATCATTAAAGCTGTCCTCTTGATCTGTTTCATATAACCTTGCCCCGCTGGCATGTATCACTCCGCATGCAACTATCTTCCCTCTCACCCTAATTGGCTAATGCTTTCTCGCCATAGACCATAGACGGTGCCTTCCCGTCGCATTTAAACCTGCAGTAAACGCCATAAAAATTGCCAGGAAGATAGATCAAATCATATAAATATGAATATGAAAGCATACAAAAATACAAGTTCATAATGAAACTGAGAAATTTGAAACTAAATGAATGAGCAATGAAAGTGAAACAAGTTTATAATGAAAGGCCTTCGGCCTTTTCCACTGGCATTTTTTTTAAACCAGCACACATACCTTGCAGAAATGCTTATCTTTCAGTCTTATAAGTCGTGTTACATCATACTTTTCGGGTGCCCTTTATTCACCCAAGTCTCGTCAAGGCTTGTATACGACTTGTATCCCGGTACAGTCTGATTGTCCTTAAATAACGTATTCGCCACACAGGAATATCGCCCCTGGAGTGGTAAGTTTTCCTGTTATCTCAATTTCACGTCACGATGTTCCTACAGATCTAACACTCACACCTGTAAGTTCAGAGCACAGCTGTTCGACTTCTCTCACTGACAAAGATGGATTCTTCTCTGTGAGTCCATTAAACACATGCACCACAATTCATTTTTCGCCGCTTTGTACAGGTTTTCCGCGATGCTTTAGCGAAAAACTGGCAGTAGACTCTGCCATTATGCATTTAATAAGTACATGCCCAATAAACGATCAATAAAATAATTTAGCTCTCGCACTCGGCACAACACACCTTCGAATGACAATATATGAGTAATCCAGTTCAAAACAAGTTCACCGATGAAAGTCATAAACAAATATGTCATCACTACCGCTATAGCACGTGCTATCGTGTCATATGAAAGACGGGCATAGAAAAGGAACCTCCCCAAAACTTCGTTTAAGAATTAACATGCATTTCAGGTAAATCAACTCTTTTGCGTAATATATTTAATTAAAACAGATACAAAAATATAAATTTCAAAATTGTCTTCCAACATAAAGATATATCACGATGTTAAATAACGAACTAATTTTTACCGTACAACAGGCTATACTACAATACCAGCCAATGAGATGTGATAAGGTTACGTGACCGTTAAGAGAAATGGGGCAAGCTTATGTGAAACAAGGATAAGATCTTCTTTGAGTGCTCCAAACAAATGGTAGTCGCAGGGTGATAAATCTGAACTGTAAGAAGTGTGTTCCTGGGATGTCCAATTAAACTTCTCCAGTTTTCCCCCCACATTTAAGTGTCAGTATGTGGCCTCGCATTGTCATGGAGAAGAATGGCATTTCGGATCAGTTGTCGGCGTCGCTTGTTGCGATGTGTAGCTTTTACTGAATCCAAAATATGACAGTAACAGGCTGCATGGATTGTCCTTGTTCGGAAAGAAAATCCAGCAGCCAAACACCCGCGGAGTCCTAGAAATCGGTTTCAAGCGCTCTTCCATCACATGGGTGTCTTGCGTGTTTTGACTCTCACTGGACCTGCTTCGTCTCCTCGCCGCCACTCCATGCTTGCTTGCTTTGACTCTGGGGTGTAATACTGCACCCATGTTTCATCACAAATCCGGATGAGATTAAAGAAATCCTCTCCCTCCTTCTCGTAGCGATGTAGGTGTCTCTGACAAACTTCCTGGCGTAACGTTTTTTTATTCCTGGTTGTGGGACGAGGAACCTACTTGGCAGACAATGTTCTGTAACGGAGTTCATCTCGGATGATTTTTGAATACTTCCGTAACTTATTTCTGCAGAAAAAAAAACAATTTCGGATGTTTTTATGTGCCGATCTTGTTCAATAATGTTACGAATAGCCACAATGTCATCTGCAGTAATGCTTGTCCGCAGTCTCCTCTTATGAGGTTCATTTTCTACAGCTCCTCTTCCCGCCACAATATGTTTAGCCCACTCAGACACTCCAGTCTTCTAGAACTTTTCTTCCCCAGACTGTGCGCGGAGCCGTCTCAAACTTTCCCAAGGTTTGGTGCTCTGTTTTTACAATAAAAGTGGTGCATTGCGCAACAGACGTGTGCACCGCTTGCTCACTAATAGCGTACCGACGCAGCCCTGTTCTCTGCGGTGCGTGCGCGCGCGCAATACCCCTCTTCATATACCCCCACCAACATAATGATTAAGTCTCTATGCAAAATTAACAACGGCGACGTTATATTAAAATTACCGATTAAATTTGATCTGCCCTCGTAGTTTATGATATCACTGACACTAATTTCCACCCCTTAAAATGTGCTAACAGACACATTACACGATTCCCCTTCAACAGCAGTGTCCTGCAATAGCCGACAAGGCATGGCTACTAATCTTGATACGAAGACTCTATGACAAACTGAATGTACAACTCCACCTGTTTCTCCTACAGCCAATACATTCAAAATAGTAAACATTTATGTCGTGAATAGAAGAGTCAGCCTGAAAAATTCAATGCCATAGCTGAGATTTGAGCCATGAATCTCCCGCTCTCCGTGCAGTTGCTCTAACCAACTGAGCTACTATGGTCAATATGCCGACAAGGCATTAAATTCTCCAACTGACTCGTATGTTTCCCGGTAGACCGCTAGATGTTCTCAAATGCTATGAGACACAACTTTTGTGGCGACTTAGTAACTCTATAAATACTTAAGTCCCAGCCTTTATACTTACCACTATAAGGTAATTAATTGTAAATTTGATCGTCCTTCCACACTAGCCATGTGTAGGCTGAGATTGAATAGATAGAATGAGACTGAAAATAAATTCATGGCTTTGTATTTTTCACATGACTATCTATGATAATTTCCAAAATATTTGTCGTTTCTGTGCTACTTTGTAACCCGTATTTTGGTTATTTGTGCAATTATTTAGCAGAAGGAGGGCAAATTCCAGTTTAAGCAAGTAATGAAATGCCCATAGCTTCGCAAGTGTACGTATAAGGATAAAAAAATGTGACGTGGACGAGAGGTTTGGTGAGATTATCTTTGGTGTTCGCTTTATCTATTATATTGATATAGATAAAAGAATAATTAACTTTTCAGAACAGTCGAAACAATGTAAGCCCAACCATAAAATTGGCCACATTTCGAATATTAAAAGAACTACGAGGGCTGTTCGGCAAAAAAATGATCACAATTATTTTGACAACGTACCTTCACTCATCCTCATAATTTTGATGGTCCTTTTCAACATATTCTCCCCTGAATGCATTTCACTTTTCCCAGCAATTCTGCCAGTCTTCAAAGACATGCTGGAAACCATTTTTAAGAGATCCTTCAAAATAGCCTCCGGAGCCTTCACCACTGCTTCTGATGATGGATAATACCTCCCACGAAGGCGTTTCTTCAAGTTAGGGAATAGAAAAAGGTCACAGGATATTGCAGGATATTGTCACGGCAACAGGCATAAAAGTTTCGGCACAAATAAGGAAACAGTCGACGGATAAAGTTGCATGGTAATAATGAACCTTGCTAAGCAGTTAACGATAGCGCGTTTAGTGTAAACAGATAGCGCCGGCAAGCAAGATAACTGAGGTAAAGGCCTCACCGACATAGATTAAGTTACGTTTCTCGAAATAAAATGTGTAGTACTTAACGCCCGCTTTAACTACATACGGCACCACAGGCACTGACTCTAATTATACATGAGATGAAGATGGAGCACAGGTGGAATGAGATGGCGGGGGAAACCGGAGGTCCCGGAGAAAACCCGCCCCAGCGCCGTGTTTTCCACCATAAATCTCACTTTGCGATCGCCTGGGATTGAACCCGGGCCGCCTTGGTGAGAGCGAAGTTGTCTAACCACTGAGCCACGGCGCGGCCACGTTTCTCGAAGGTGATAGAATGTTCGAATTACGTCATTAGATGCCTTCTTTTCCAGAAACATCTAGTGATTGACAACAGTCTGAATGTGATATATAAGGGATTGTGACACGCCAGCAGGACAGTAGTAAACAGAGTGAGCTGTGTTGTTGTAATGAGAGCTGATGTAATCTACTGTCACAGTGTGTTATTGTCATCGACTTTGGAAGACTGTGTAATGTTGAAGACGTAATGTTGTTACGTGAGAATTGAACAGTGTATTGCTACAGAAATAAAGGAGAGTTTTAATTTCTGCAACTCGGCCTTTTAATTCCACGAACCCACAAAGTCGCAATATTCAGCAACAACATTAGCATTGTGCGGCCGCGCATTATCATAGTGCAGCATCCAGACTACTTCACGGAAATGTGATCTTTCGCGCCTGATATGGACTTTCAAAGTTTTCAGGACATCCCTGTGGTATTGTCCAGTTACTGATGTGTTTGTGTAGGTATAACATGCTGATAAACCATTCCATGAATATCAAAGAATGAGATGACCGTAACTTTCCCAGCAGAAACAACCATTTTTGCATTTTTTGGGGGTTGGTGATGAAGGATACTTGCACACAGAGCTTTGCTGTTGCTCTCAGGATCAAATGATGTAGCCAAGTTTCATCAGCAGTGATTACGTTTGAAAGAAACTCCGGATCTTCCTCTAACATCAACTTTAACTGCATGCAGACCTGCATGCGAATGTCCTTTTGTTCTGGAATCAACAGTCTTGGAACCCTTCGCGCACAAACACGTCTCATGTGTAATGTTTCTGTCACCAACGTGTGGGTGGCACCCAATGAAATGTTCAGTATTTCAGAAAGTGTTGATCCTCTCTCACAATGGCAGCAGCAGTGTTGATGTTTTCTTCCCTAAGAGCAGTAACTGGAGCACCAGGCCCACCTTCCTTTGAAATTGATTGTCTCCCTTCTTTAAACATTTTAAACCACCTTTGAGCTGTGCTGTAGGGAAGAACAGACGCTCCATAGGCCTCCTGTAACATTGTATAGGCCTCAACTAAAGATTTGTTGAGACGAAAGCAGAATTTCAAAGCTGCATATTGTTCCTCGCGTGTTACCTGCATTACAGCGGTGGACGATACCGAACATATCTGAACTTGCCTGGTTGTCACAGGCGGGAACCAGGAGTACCAACAATGAAACTACTACGGCGTGTTTGTTTCACATTAGGCTAACAGAATATAGTAAGATTAAATTTTAGTGCGAAAAATTATGACCGTAGAAAAATATGATCATTCTTAATTGAACAGCCCTCGTAACCTTTCAGTCCTTTATACTTAGTTACACTGTCAATCTTTGAGTTGGTATTTCTTCATCTAGGGTTGTAAGAGTGCAGGAGAAGGGGGCTTTCCTTACATCCCTAAATAACAGTGGGGATTTTTGCTATAGATGGCAGGGAATAAAGAAACGAGCAGAGCGGCATGGAAAATGCTAGGAATAATGCTCAAGGTCAAGTCCATATTAATGCCTATATTCCAAATCTCAAATTAAAATTACAAGACCCTTCAAAGTTCTTGAGGATATCTGAGGGCAGTAAGATAAAATCAGTACATAACTTGTGATACCATACCTTGGGGATGTGTTGATGGGTGCCTGAGCGAATTGCGAGGTCCCGGACAATCTTCCGGCGTGGAGTCCTCCAGCAAAGACCCAACGGCGCACTCACACTAAGCTCCAGCTCGCGCTACCTTTAATAATTTAACTAACCGGACTGCCAAAAATGGCGGCTGCCTGTTTACTCAGCAATCCCCACGTTAGATGGTTCACCCCACTTTACTCATGCCGATTCAACTATGTCTTATAAAATAGTCTTAACCTGCGCATTCCTGGATCACGCCACCCGTGATCATCCGGAAAGGCTGATTTGGCATTCCAAAGTACCTATCCTGTCGGAAATATACCACTCATTCAACACGTGTAAGAAATCAAATGTTAAATCCTAATAATTCAAAATAATTCATAAATATCGCTCGGCGTATATTTGTAACAGTATTCCTTTTTGTTTCTGCATTAAGTTTACTTACACACCGGCAGTATAATTTATACTTCCATGTATAAAAGAGGATAGCTAAAGACCAATTGCAATCTTCTTGCTAGATATCTGTAGAGTTGGTCTGTGGTTGTGTGTTGCAGGAGGCGGTATGGAAGATGGAACTACAAGAACTCAGCTGAACCACGCGAGCACGGCCCCACTCCAGGGTGAGAACATGGCCCTGCTACATGCACCACCCACACCGATACCTGCACAGGACGACAAAACTACGGTCCTCTAGCCAATCTTGGTAATGGTATGTAATCAACTTGATGATAGTGTAATATTAACTCACTTTCAAGAATGATGTAACGTTCACGGATGCGCCACCATCAGATATAACGTTAATGCTTTTCACTAACAGCTGAGATAACATTAAGTCCCAGTTAATACAGTGAACCTCACTGGGGGGGGGGGTAACTCAGGAAGGAGGTGTTCCCTAATAAGGTGTAGGTTAAGGAGATAAAGTCTGTCTAGTCAAGACGAGTGCAGTTGCCTCACAAAGGAAACGCACCCTATCGCCCACTAATGACCCTCATAAATCTAACTCTACACTTCAGAAATGTAACACTGTCACTAAGGACCAATAGCAAACTTTTCTGGAAATGACAGTCGCATGTTTACTTCACGTGGAGTCTCAGATGCCAAAGTTCCAATTTACAGTTGATCTGTTTCATTACGTTTAGACATTCGTTGTGTGTCACGATGTGAAGAACGTGGGAGGGAAATGCACTGGTAAATGCAAATGAAATAGTAGATAACTTTCAGTCAAGTGAAAATCAAAGTGAAGGCAATAGTATGCATTGGGAAGTGTTGTTGGGAACTTTTTCTAAGCAAATTCAAGCGCTTGTTTTCAACACAAATATGTGGTGAAAAATAATCTTGGTAAGGGGTCGTGCAATGAACCTTATGAATTCTAGGTATTCACATAAATTCATCTTAGATGAATTGGTTGCACATTTGCAAGAAATTTGTGATTTTCCTTACGGGCACTGAGGAGCTGGGTTTCAAATACCGCACTTTGAATAAGTTAAGGGTTATTATGGAATCCAGTAGAATAGTAGCTTGACTATATATATGAAGGTTGTTCAATAAAGAATGATCATATTTATTTTATTTTTTAACAACGTACCTTTACTCATCCTCATAATTTTGATGGTCCTCAAGATACTCTCCCCTGAATGCGATGCACTTGTCCCAGCGTTTCTGCCAGTCTTTACAAAGACATGCTGGAAACCATATTTGAGAGATTCTTCAAAATCGCCTCCTCAGCCTTCACCACTGCTTCTGATGAATAATGCCTCCCACGAAGGCGTTTCTTCAAGTCGGGGAATAGAAAAGTGTCACATGGGGCTAAATCCGGACTATAGGGAGGGTGAGGGATGCACTTCACGTTGATTTTTGGAAGATATTCAGCAACAACAATGGCAATATGCAGCCGCCTATAATCGTGGTGCAGCATCCAGCCTGCTTCACGAAAATGTGGTCTTTTGCGCCTGATATGGACTTGCAAAGTTTTCAGGACATCCCTGTAGTATTGTCCAGTTACTGATGTGTGTGCAGGTAGAACATGCTGATAAACCACTCCATGAATATCAAAGAATGAGATGACCATAAATTTCCCAGCAGAAGTAACCACGTTTGCTTTTTTGGGAGTTGGTGATGAAGGAGATCTGCACACAGAGCTTTGCTGTTTGCTCTCAGGATCAAAATGATGTAGCCAAGTTTCATCAGCAGTGATTACGCTTGCAAGGAGCTCTGGATCTTTCTCTAACATCAGCTTTATCTGCTTGTTAAGTTCATTGCAACGTAGGCGATACTGAACATGTCTGAACTTGCCTGGTTCTCAGAGGCGGGAACCAGGAGTACCAACAATGAAACTACTACGGCGTGTTTCTTTCACAAAGTTAACAGAATACAGTAAGATTGAATTTTAGTGTGAAAAAATATGACCATAAAAATAATGATCACTCTTTATTGAATGCCAAAACTAAGGAAGTTTCGCAGTAATCGACATAAGAAAATTTATTTAGACAAAACCTCGTAGGATATCCATGACGTATTGAGAAAGAAGGCAAACTTGCAGAAAGGACTGGGAGAAGGAGGGCCTGTGTTGTAAAACGATTCTAAGGGTTCGTCAAAGGAGCCGGCCGAACTGCACACGAGTTAACCAAACAGACTTCCTTAAAATTGTGTCATGTACTTTAGGCTTATAGTGTGTTTATTCTACATAAACTAAAAGTTAGTGAGCTATATACAACCAACAAGATTTATCAGAAAAAGAGAGCTGTGAGCTTTAACTTGGCGGAGATTTCTGGTGTCAGAAGTTCCATTGTCGGACTTTGTAGACGTGGCCGTTAAAGAAACAAACGACGTTCGTGAGTGTTCCCGCTTGGACCAAATTCTGGAGCTTAAATATTAAATCTCTGCCGAAGCAGCAACTGTCAGCTTAAGTCAGCAAGGCACCGACCTTCGGCTGACAGTGAAGAATGACTTGGAAGTCGCGTGTATCGATGTTATTCCTACATGTTCCGAATATATGATTTTTACAAAATCACTTCTTTTATAAATGTACAAAATATTATCGTCAAATATCCTTCCACCTTAAACCATCGTTTACATGGTAAAATATTTAATCTAATTTCACGAAGGGTTAGAAACTTTAAATATAGATCAGAACTCGATGGCAATGTTATATTAACTCGCTTTTGGAAACTTATCGACTCCAAACTGGCTTTGATATTAAAATTTTCAAGAATTTCACACTCTGAAGCATGCCTTAAATATTGATTAATTTTTAATCAATATTTTCCAATGTACGAAGATGGTCTGAAAAGTTTCCAACCTCAAAATGAAGATAGCAGCACTCGTAAATAAAAGATGTGAATTTCCTTGTTCATCTTTTAACAGTTACTCACCAAAGTTTCAGCCATTTTGGACGCTCAGTTGTTATGTAACAGTCGTTTGAGTGAGTTGATGTAAGTGTTTTCATGATAATGGACAAAATCGAGTATCGAGCTGTCATTAAATATTTGCTTTTGAAAGGCAATACACCTACTCAAATCAAAGATGAGTTCGATTCTGTGTATGGGGACTCTGCACCATCATTTACCACGTGAAATTTTGGGAAACTGAGTTTAAACGTGACTAAGAGCTTGGGAGACGAACGTTCGGGACGTCCAAAAAATGCAATTACCAATGAAAACATCGCCAAAGTTCACAAATGGTGCTAGACGACCGCCAAATTAAAGTGAGAGAGATAGCAGAGGCTATGAGCATGTCCAAAGAACGTCTTTATCACATATTAAATCAACATTTAGGCATGAGAGTCCTGACCGCGCGTTGGGTGTCGCGTTTCCTCACGTTAGACCAAAAAACGTGTTCGAATGAACATTTCTAACGCTCTGTTGGCGCAGTTTAGATGCAATAAATCCGAGTTTTGGCACCGATTAATTACAATAGATGAAACTTGGATACACCATTATACTTCCGAAACAAAATATAGTCCAAACAGTGAACTGCAAAGGGGGAATCGTCTCAAAAAAATCTGATTTTTCGGCGGGGAAAGTGATGGTGACTGTTTTTGGGATAGTCATGGAGTTATTTTAATGGCTTTTCTTCAAAAAGTAAAAACCATTACAGGAGTATTCTGCGCATCATTTCTTGACAAGCTGAAGGCAGAACTTGCGGAAAAACGCCCACATTTGCAGAAAAAGGAAGTCCTGTTTCACCAAGACAACGCACCGTCTCACACCTTAGCGGTTGCAATGGCGAAAATCCACAAATTACGGTTTGAACTGCTTGATTCACCAGATCTAGCCCCAAGCGACTTCTTTTTTTGCCCCTAATCTGAAAATTGCGCTCGGAGGACAGAGATTTTCGGCAAATGAAGAGGCAATCATTCACCTTCGTGAACAATTATGTTGTAGAGAAAAACGCCGAGTACTATTTGGACGTGTTACAGAGATGGGAACATCGCTGGGAGAAGTGTGTAGAGTTACAAGGAGACTATGGTGAACTGCTTGACTCACCAGATGTAGCCCCAATCGACTTCTTTTTTCCCCTCATCTGAAAATTGCGCTTGGAGGTCAGAGATTTTCGTCAAATGAAGAGGCAATCACCTTCGTGAACAATTATTTTGTAGAGAAAAACGCCGAGTACTATCTGGACGGGTTACAGAGATAGTAGCATCGCTAGGAGAAGTGTGTAGAGTTAGGAGACTATGTTGACAAATAAAAATATATTTCTGAAAAAAGTGTCATTTATCTTTATTAGGTCAGAAACCTTTCAGACCACCCTCATAAGTCACGTCCAACGATGAATGAATTGGTTGAAATGATGTTCAAATGAACCTAGTGTACCGTAGAACTTAGAAGTTCTCGAAATTCATGTTTCAGGATACGGGAAAGCTCCGGTAAAAACCCTGGAGGGAGACCTCTTGAATATAAGCCAGTCCTACACCACAAAGGCTGCCATTTGATTACAATGCACGTGTTAACAAATGAAATGCGTGTCTTGAATTTCTGATAGCCTCTCAATTCGTTTGGAAATTTAAACATAACTTAGAAGTAAATAAGAAACCGGTACAGAAAAGGGTTTAACTCTAATTATTTAATTTCCAAATAATATTTTAGCACAAAAGCTACGTAATATATTCTATCAGCCCATCCATATAAATAACATCGTGGAGATTGATTTAAAATCTCAAGTAGGTAAATATAAGACTAATTGCATGTAAGATATTGTGTATCAGTGTCAGTAGTGTGTTATATATTTTAGTGTATCACTACGGATAAATTTCTAGAAGTTACTCTTAAATGTGTGACTATTGTTTATTGTGGACCAAACATTTGCCATACGCTTCACTGCGTTACAATACACAACACTGATCTTTGTATTTGACAACGTTCATGTTATATTACATTGTAGAGGGTTGTTTTGCATCGAAGCAGAAGCCACGTTCACAGTTTGTCCAATCATTTGAAGTTGCAATCAGTTTGAGAATTTGTCCGGAAAAGTCATAGTCATAGGATTACAAGCAAACAAACGTGAAGCATTACTGCGGATCGTGATCATATCGTCCAAATTTCACAGTATCAGTCCACAAATTATTCTCTAATAATCTACGAGGGCTGTACAATAAAGAATGACCACAACATTTTTTGACAACGTAATTTTACTCATCCTCATAATTCTCATTGTCCTTCTCAAAATAGTCTCCCGTGAAGGCGATGTCCCAAAGTTTCTGCCAGTCTTCAAAGACATGCTGGAAACTATTTTTGGGAGATCCTTCAAAATCGCCTCCGCAGCCTTCACCACTGCTTCTGATGATGGATAATGTCTCCCACGAAAGCGTTTCTTCAAGTTAGGGAATAAAAAAGTCACATGGGGCTAAATCCGGACTATAGGGAGGGTGAGGGATGTACTTCACGTTGATTTTTGCAAGTACTCAGCAACAACATTGGCAAGATGCGGCCGCGCATTATCGTGGTACAGCATCCAGCCTGCTTCATGGAAATTTGGTCTTTTGTACCTGATATAGACTTGCAATGTTTTCAGGACATCCCTGCAGTATTCTCCAGTTACTGATGTGTGTGTGCAGGTACATCATGCTGATAAACCATTCCATGAATATCAAAGAATGAGATTACCATAACTTTCCCAGCAGAAGCAACCACTTTTGCTTTTTTGGGGGTTGGTGATGAAGGAGATTTCCACACTGAGCTTTGCTGTTTGCTCTCAGGATCAAAATGATGTAGCCAAGTTTCATCAGCAGTGATTACGTTTGAAAGAAACTCCGGATCGTTCTCTAACATCAACTTTAACTGCATGTTACCTCCTTTGCAGCGGTAGGCGATACTGAACATGTCTGAACTTGCCTGGTTCTCACAGGCGGGAACCAGGAGTACGAACAATGAAACTGCTACAGCGTGTTTGTTTCATATTAAGCTAACAGAATAGGTTGAATTCTAGAGCGAAAAATTATGACCGCAAAAAAATTAGGATCATTCTTTATTAAACAGCCCTCGTATTTATACTTCCGTTGACACTTCGTTACGTCACGCTGTTAGTTCATTAATATGAAGTAGTTCTACTGTTTACTACCACTTTACTAATATGAAGCATATAATTCATCTCTAAATTGCTACTTCATGAATGTGAACTACTCAGTGTTATTGCCAGTTCACTGTTGTGAAGTACTTCTAAAGCCTACTATTACTTCAGAAATGTAAACTTTTTCTATCTTTACCATAACTTTTTCGATTTTACTTAAACGTCTTGTGTGACCTAGCGGTGTAACGAATAAGGAATTTCATCTTCCAGACAGTTCAGTTACTCTGGAGTCGAGTATATGACCTCTCTATTACTCTATAGTTACTGCAATCGCTGCAACTTGTCAATTTTGCTTAGAGTACAGCACCTATCATGCAACTAAAGCATTCGCTCAGTAACTCACTCACTCATTCACTAAACTTTACCAGATATGTCCTACTAGATCTCACCACTCCACTTTGAAACTCACCCAACTGTTCCAAACGATCCCTTGTACATGCTTCAGCTAATAGTCAGGAATTGGCATCTCAATATTCTGTATATGCTTCCCTGTTAGCAGCTTCTAATTTCTCTACCATGTACAGCAGCAAGATAAGTATTGTATTGCTTCCAAAAATGCCGGCTAAGATTTCATTTGAACTACAGATTTGGGAGTACTAGGCATAAAAGCAACATTTTTAGAAACAGTCAGAACATGACAGTGTATATCAGAAGATCATAACTTAATAATGAATTGTGTGGTAAATACCAAACTGGGACAAATTTAAGTATTCAGCAGGTAATACACACATAATCAACAATAACCACACATATGGATAGAGTCAACATGAAAAATTCAATGCCACGGCCGGGATTTGAACCACGGATCTCCTGGTTTCCCTCCACTCGCTCTAACCCATTACGCTACAATGGCCAACGTGCCGTCATGACATTAAATTCTCCAATTGACTCATATATTCCCGCGGTAAACCACTAAGGGCTCTCGTATCCGAGATACACTGTTTGTGGCGACTTACTATCGTAAGTACTTGAGTCCCAGGCTTCATCATTTAACTGTTATTATTTTAGTTAATTGATGGAAATTAATCATTTCTTCACACTAGCCGTCTATAGGCTAAGGTTTTGTATGGATAGTCAACATGAAAAATTCAATACCATGGCATGTTTGGTTAGAGTAACTGGACGGAAACCAAGAGATCCGTAGTTCAAATCCCGGCCATGGCATTGAATTTTTCATGTTAACTATCTGTCAGGAACCTTAGCCTATGTAAGGTTAGTGTGAAGAAATGATTCATTTCCATCAATTAACTTAAATAACCTCACACCTCAGAGTACCCACTGCATAGAACGTTTTAGACATTTCGATTTGTGTTTTCAAAAATAGCTAGAGCAATTTTGTTTAAAATGTAAAATATTTAATATACATTCATGACAAATAAAATTTGTATCTTGACAAGTTTGCGGACTGTGCGGCATACCCGCATGTCAGATTTCAATTGGTTGGTGTTTACTTTTGATTTGGGTTCTAATTGGAGCTATGAGATCTCTTATCCTCAGGTGAATGGTTGTAGGAAATGGATTTGTTGTTTGTTGGCTGCTCAGTTGTCTCAATAATACACTGGTTCGTTGCAAAAATGATTTAATTTAATTCTCACTAAGTTCGTTGATTCAGATTGATTTGTAGCGGCGACCACCTGTTACTAAACTTCCTAACAGAATTCTCTTACTTCTTTATACGGCGAATACTTTGCTATTATAAACTTCTTCTGCTGCTTCTCTTACGCTGGTTGCGTTATTCTTGACTTCCCTACATTTCGGACTTAGAAATCTTTACTACTTCTTCTTCACGCGCACTAACACATCTTTCCCCTCGTAGTATGACTGTTGAAGTGCGTTTTCGTCTACTCTGCGATTCAGTTCGTACCTTATTCTGATCCCCACTCTTATCACATGACCAAAATAACTCACCCTTCTCCCCATTTCTCAAATCTTACATTATTATTGGTTTCTCATTTTATTTCGATTTTTCTTTATTGGTTAGCAAAACTCATCGAACTCATTGACGTTACATCCCACCGTGAGTTGGGTCACGCCTACCCTGGGCTCTTTGTAACGGTATACATCGTTATCACCTCAGCAAAGTAAATCCTTTTAGGTCTTATGCTTGACCGCATCTTGAAAACCTTATTGTTCCTACACATTCCTGGCTATAGTTCTCAGACATTGAACCTTTCCTTAAACAAGGAGGCTAACGGTTACCTCTTCCTGTCTCTCCGACTTGTGTTCAGATTTTTCAGAAATATTTTCTCTCCCTTACATGGATTCTAGCATGTTAGTTGTCTTAAATTATATTCTTCCCATCTTATTCTCAATTAAACCGCTATTTTAATCATTACTCTAATTTCATTCTAATTTCATATTAATATAACAATATTTTATATTAATTTAGCAAAGCATTTTTATTAATTTATCTTCTTTTTTAATTCTCATGATTTCGATTAATTCGCCACCTTCTAATCGCTGTCTGATACTGCGGTTACAACTGTAACACATCTGATTTTTATGAGACATTCAGCATGTCGGAGAAGTGAAGCTGTATGTAAAATAAGTAGGGGTAAATGATATTTACCATTTTGAAATCAGAAATTTAGCATTTTTATTTTTTCATTTAGCATTTTATAGCATTTAGCATTTGCAATTTAGCATTCTATAACATTTTGAAGCAAAAAAGTTCAATTTGAGTTAATTTTTAAATAATTAATATTAACATTATTTGAGATTTAAAACATATTCATGGAGGGTGATTAACGACAGTGAGCTAAAAGTGCATAAAGTGTCAATTTATTTTACATTAATATAGGTTAAAGCAATACACAGAAATATAAAACATGTGTAGGAGTATAGAACATAGAAAAATATATATATAGTGAACACCCTGGGCAGATATGACCAGAGGGATCCAAGACGCTTGCCATCTTTCAAACTCTCAAAAGATGTCATATATCTCAAAGTTCCACACTACGCCTGTTGGTTCAAGCAATATGCAACCCGTAACAAAAACGAGGAAAAAATCAAATCGTCCCTCCCAAAAACGGGAAAACGCTATAAAGCAGTTGCCTTCTTAGTTTTTTAGGGCATTCCAACCCAAATATACTGTAACACAGCAGAATAAAAGTTCAACCAGACTCATTGCTCAGGTTACGCCGCAAAGCGGCTAGGTACTGCGGCAAAGGACACCCGGACGGGGAAAGGCCCCTCTGGCCTCTCTGTAGAGCTAGTAGCTAATTGACTGGCTCCCCCACCGAGGTTGTTTGGTAGTCTTCTGGGATGAGTTGATGAGCGTAAGTCGCGTATCCATTTCCACACTGAAATGCGATGGGGAGGGACGGAAGCGAGGACAGCGTTCCGCTCTTGCCATGGAGTTTATGGTACACTGGGAATATCTGGAATATCTTTTCAACTTATCAAGAAACTTAAGCGCTGATTTCTTTTTACTGTCATAGAGGGAGTGAACTTTAGAATGTTAAATGAACCCCTAATATATTATTTAGGTATTGCAATACATAGTAAACAATAAATAGATTGTTTTTCAACATTTTTTTCTGTAAATTAAACAGTTACAAATTTAGAGGATATCAAAATTCTATGGATCACAGTAAATAAATCAAACAGCGATTCACTGTGGTAACAAAGGAACAATCTGATCTCTCTTTCATCCTGATTAGAGAGTGTAAAATAACTTATAGTGAACTGTAAAGCAAATACGCGGTCATAAACAATGCTGTCAAAAACAAACGCAGCCGTGTAAAATCTCGGTGGAAAGCAAACATTCCTAGATTTAATTATGTTTGTATATGTTAATGAAATGACAACTCAAAAACAGACGTAAACATAGCACAGTCCACAATGGCAAACATTATAAGGAAGTTTAATGAAACAAATAGTAAATGTGTTGGATCTAGATAATATACAAACATTATGTTACGGTCTTTGAGAGAGATCTCAGGAAAATAGCACCGGACCATTACAAAAATAAACAAATAATCTTGTATAGATAGAGTCAACATGAAAAATCCAATGCCACGGCTGGGATATGAACCACATATCTCCTGGTTTCCGTCCAGTCGCTCTAACCCATCGAGCTACCATGGCCAACCTGCCGTCATGTCACTATATTTTCCATTTGACTTTTATATTTTCCCGGTAAACCACTAGGAGCTCTCGCATTCGAGATACACAGTTTGTGGCAACTTCCTATTGTAAGTACTTGAGTCCCAGGCTTCATCATTTAACTGGTATTGTTTAAGTTAATTGATGGAAACTATTCACTTCCTCACACCAGCCACACACAGGCCATGCTACCTCTCAGATAGAGCCAACATGAAAAACTTAATGCCACGGCCGGGACCCGAACCACGGATCCCCCAGCCCCCGTCCAGCCGCTCCAACCCACCGAGCCACCACGGCCAACCCGCCGCCAGGACAACAAACTCTCCATTCGACTCGCACACCTCCCCGGCAAACCACCAGGAACTCCCGCACTCGAGACACACCGCCCGCTGCAACCCTCCATTGCAAGCACCTGAGTTCCAGGCCCCATCATTCAACTCCCCCTATTTAAGTCAAATGATGAAGAAATGAATAATTTCCATTAATTAACCCAAACAACAAGAGTCAAATAATGAAGTCAAAACATGTGGTTCAAATCCCGACCGTGGCATTGAACTTTTCATGTTGACTATCTATTAAAGAGGTTAGCCTATATACGGCTAGTGTGAAAAAATGAATAATTTCCATCAATTAACTTAAATAATCTTGTGATTACACTGACATGACATACAGAGGAGATCTCACTATACCAATCCTGAATAAATGTTTGAGACTGTCATGGCCTGTTAGATGTCTAAAAGTTGCTACAGAGAACTTCCTTGGTAGTGTAATGATTGTAGGTTTGCTGTTACATAAATTTTACCACAGTTTTAATTTTGTTTTGCAATTTAATATTTTCTTTAATTTGTTGATTATACGATAGTAAAATTATCCTTTTGACAGAGTGATAACTTAGTGGCTGAAATGAGTTCGACATAATTTTACTGCCTTTCTGGTCAGAAAGTCAGCGCTTTCATTACCATGTATTCTGCAATCTACTGGCATGTATTGAAAAAGGAATCATGGAAAATGTTGTAGCGTAGTCTGTGTGACTTTTCAGCAAACAAGATCGAAGAAGAACTGTGGAAGAAAATTGTATAGATATGTGACTGAAAATACTTAAATTTGTAAAAATATTGACAATAGTGATTTTGTTTTTATGAAATCCTCTTATACTGTAACATACAAAACACTATTTCCCTAGTGTGTGTCCCATATGTTACACCAGTAAATAAAATACAGAGAAAATAGGCCTCCTGTATCATCGAGACAAATGAGTTCTAGATGGCCGTGACTGGATAGAGTTACTCTTTATTTCGAGCTGCTTATTTTGCTCTTACTGTTTTTGGTAAATTGCTTCTGTGAGAAACGCTTCATGTATTTCAAAGTGCATTAGGAATTACATATTGCTAATTAGTGTTATTTGGTACTAACTTGGGGTAATAGCATAAATAAATTTGAAATTGTGCGAATGCCCTTTAAAGGATTACTACTGCCGCCGCCGCCGCCACCACCACCACCACCACCACCACCACCACCACCACCACCACCACCACCACCACCACCACCACCACCACCACCACTTCTACTAGGGGATTCTGGGTTTATTTCACCCAAGGCTGCTTCAGAGCTTATTTCGCCCTCTTCAGTCAGCATATATGTTGGTTTTGGGGGAGGGAGAGATGGCTCTTTTTTTAATGCTTATCGTATTTACATAGTTTATTTTTATTTTATTTTTTTTTTTATATTTATTATCCGTGAGGTCGCCAGTTGGATGCATCGTCTTCATTACAGGAGTTGTCGTAGGTGCTAATGTATTTTTTGTTCTCCTTCTTTTGCTTTTTCGTGTTGTCTAATGATGCTTAAAAGGGGAGGGTCGCTTGGCATCTTTTCTTGGTGTATTTGGGTTATCTTCTATTGTTTTGCGGCGTTGATAATCTGTTGCCTGTGTGGTCGGTCTTTTGCGTTGTCCAGGTATTTTGTAGTGTTCCTTATTGTTTCATCTATTTTTGCGCATTTTGCTATTTCGTGCATTTTGCTGCTCCTGGTATTACATGGTGGTAGTTTTCATGGCTATTCGTCGACATTTTCGTTTGAAGCCGGAGGTGTTGGGGTGTGATGGGCCATAGGACGTTTGCAGCGTATGTAAAGGTTGGTCTGATTGTAGTTTTGTACAACTGGGTTAGGATGCTTGGGGATAGTCCTTCCTTCCCTGTTTTGGATAGGAATCTTAGGCATGTTGTTGCTACTTTTGCCTCCTGCAGTTTGTTATTGTAGTGAGTGTAGGAGAGCTTCTCTGTTAGCGTTACCCCGAGGTATTTCATTCTTCTTTGGGTCGGTATGGTGTGTTTGTTGTAAGTGATGGTAGACGTTCTGTATATTTCTTTAGCCTGTATCCGGAAAATGATGTATTGAGCTTTTGCTGAGTTTATTGTCACTCTCCATTTGTTTGCCCATTTGCTGAAGTTTGCCAGCTGTTTTTGTAACTTCGACTTGCTGTTCCGCAGTTTGCTGTTGAGCACCAATATACGGTATCATCTGCATACTGTGCTAGTTTAGTTGTTGGTTGGATCGGTTGGGGAGTGTCCGCGGTGTATATTATGTACAGAGGCCAGATATGGCGCTACCTTGCGGAGTTCCGGCCTCTGGCTGGATAGGTGCTGATAGTTGTCCGTTGATTTTGATTTGAGCGGTTTTGTTGGATAAAAAGCTTGAGGTCCATCGTGTGAGTTTGTCTGTGCAGCAGTCCATTTATCCAACATCGGTCGAATGTTCTTTGATTATCCAAGAATGCGGCAGCAGTTGTGAATCCTGTTTTTTCTTTAATTTCGGAGATGATTTTGATGAGATGATCTTGAATTGTGATGCTCGAACGGAATCCAGCTCTGGTATCAGATTGCGCTGTTCTAGAAAGCTGTTCAGGGGTTTTACTAGTATTTTTTCTAATACCTTCGACATTGTTGCATTCAGGGATATTGGCCTGTAGTTTGTGGGGTTTGCATTGCTTTTCCCAGGTTTCTCTAATAATATTAGTTGTGCTTGCTTCCAGGCTTTTGGATGGTGTCCATGTTGAAGTATTATATTGTATAATGTGATATTTTCTGTATAATTTGTGTGGAATGTTTTTGAGCATGTTGTGGTATTTTGTCCGGGCCGGGCGCTGATTTTCCAAGACGTCTTACGTTGTTGACGAAATCAGCACCCAAATCAGGACTTGGGCATGGACACTCATAACCTTAACAGTACGTGTGCTGGTACAAGTTAACTTTCCCGCAATGAAAGAACATGATCTTCCCATAGAAACTGTAAGTACATGTTAAACCTACTACAAATGTATATGATTTAGACATAAATATGACTTATGGTAATACCAGTTGTAAAACAACAAAACAAACGAAGGTACGAAAAGCAACTGACGACCTAGCTCATACAAAGAAGGCTGTCAAACATTCGAAATCATTAAACGGGTTATTAAATCCTTGAATGTAAATAATAATGCTTTGTGTGCATATTCAGCGCCCCGTGCAAATTAGATTTTTACTCGCGTATAAAACAATATTACGCTTAATTGGTAATAAGCTTTATTTAACATAACATTTGCATATGACAACCATTCATTACCGGTTCATTTAACATAATATGAATTAGCTTTAAATAATAATATTTGAACTTCGACACTGCAAAGATTTATACGAAAATACATCACTAAATTATTTAATATTTTAATTTAGAATGTTTAATGTAGAACATAACATGGGAAACGTCATTGCAGAACTATGAATTTGTAGATACTGAACATACTAGACAAATGAGGCTGACCCCTCCTCAATGAAACCAGGAAACGTCTGACGTTTCTACTCCACTAATTCTAAGGCCGGGGATGCAAACCTAGCTCTGAAAAATGACTTTAATTGAGTTATGGTCCTATGACGATAAATTCTGTCCCTGCTGGACAAAATTCGGGTTCACCCAGGACGCTTATGTGATCCTGGGAACTGACAACATTGTTAATAAAATATTTATTTGCTCACGACGTTAGCGTTAGGGTCCCACATTAGGAGCAACTTTCTTGCGTTAGAACATGTTATACTCAACTGATTAATGTAAATTTGAAATATCAACTCGTTTTCTGGAAAATTCTTCACTCCAAACTACTTTATATATGGAAACATTTTTAAAAAGTTCTATATAATTTAAAATTGGTCTGAGGATTATCATACGAATATATTTAACATATTTACTGGGAAAAATAAATATATATTGACTTTTCCGGAAATGCCCTCTGAGGTTGCAACTTTAAATATAGGTAAAACAATAAAATAAAATAAAATGTGTATATCTAATAGCCCGGTTTCTGGAATTTATAGCAGGCCTTATAATAAAAACTTCATCTTTAACTTTATTAACTTCTGAATCAGATATCACACAAAAATTTACAAATTTTGCAGATATAATCTACTTTCTATCTTAACGAACTAACTAAAACTAAAGAGTACTGGATTCCAGTAACCTTACAAGTATAATTTATCTAAAACAGTCTTTTTCCTACTTTACTTCTACTTCAACAATATAAATCAAATCTACATTTCTACTACAGCTTTAATTCTTATAACAAGCTACGAAAGACTGTTTCCTACAGTTTTAAAATTTCCTCTTCTGCAACTGGTATCCAAAGCTTCCTCCTACTGGTATCCATCTCCAAAACAACTGGCATCAGTAGATGGAGCTGGTTCGTCAGTTCCAGACATCCGGGTAGTCATCTATCCGCTTCTGCATAATCAGTTGTATCTGTCCGATCTCATAACTCTGCATATATATCTTCTCTCTCCTGGTATTCTCTTTCTGTCTATGGTCTTTCTGTCTTTCTGTCTTCTTTCTGATGTCCATAATTGGCGTCTTATATCAGGTCTTCAATTCTGGTAATCTGTATCTTCAGTTTCTCTTGGTCCTATTTCCCTCCGACGGTCTCTTAAGTTATATTCTTTTCTCATAGATTGAAATGTTCTTATATTTCTTTCTTGAAATATTTTGTCACGGGTCATATATTCCTCCAACGCATTTACGGATATTATCTGAGACATACTTTCTAAATGAAAATAATTTGCTGCATCTCTTAAGATGTTCCATAAACATTTTCCTTGAAGTTCCCTTCGACCGCCTTCTACTAGTTCACTATATTTATTGCACTCAAAAATAACATGTTCAGGCGAACAGTACATTGCTCACATAAATCTGACTCCTTCTTCCCTATTCTTTTTAAATATACATTGTAACAAAATGAAAAAATCCTTTTCTTGGTTTTATGTTCCAATTTTAGCCTATCTTTAATGTCCGGAAAAAAATTATGTACTCTTCTTCCTACGTGTGCATTATCCCACTCTTCTTGCCACTCTTGTAACAAATAATTTTTCACTTGTTTCTTAGTATTGCATCTTTTTCCGATAATTTTAAAAAAATTCTCATATTCATCCTTCTTTAGCCAATAAGTTGCACCCCTTAACCTAATGATATAGTCAATAGGCCAAATTCCCGCTACTATTAATAGCGCCAAAGTAGATGTCGTTTTTGTAGCTCCGTTGCTGCGAAGTAGTATTTGTCTCTCAGTTTTTCGGATTGAATTTGCGCAGTATTTGACCCTTAACCTATGTGCCCATGTACTTGCGCCATATCCTATTATACCTATTAAAAACTCATATGATGTATCCTTTTTGCTGTAAAATGTATTCTATAGCTCTTTTGTACAATTGACGCTAATTTCATAATGGCATTTACTGCATTTTCTCTTCCATACTTCATATGGCTGTTTATAAGTAATTTTAAATCTAATTCTATACCTAAATACTTAAACATTTTGTGTATATAAATATAAATATAAGTAGCCAGAACTGAATGAAAACGATAGAAATTTACATAGAATAACTTTAGCTACAATTACACTGCGCTGCATAATATAACTTTTGTTTGCCGATTTACTATTTGAAATACGTTTTGAAATAATTTCTGTGTGCTAAATTGAATGCTTATGTCAATTTTTTCTTTAACGTAAGTTTTTTCTCAAAACTCACAAAATAGTAGATTTAAAACAGTTTTTTCGTGTAAAAATTGTTGAAGCGATTAGTTTTTGGCGAGCCACGAGTTCTACATTGGGGCTACAGTTTGAAGCAATATAATGTGTGGCTCAGGATAAAGCAATGAGGTTTATCATAGGATATGCATGGATGTGTGTGAGAAGGATAGTTTAATGACACTGGAATGCCCGTTTCAAACTGGTTTACTGACTGCTTCTTTTATCAGAACATCAAACTTGAATTTGCCGACCAAGGGTTACCAATATCACTGTTTAGAGTTACTATTTATGAAATGTTTATTACTCGATAAAACTTAATTCATTCTTCACGTACATATGAACCGACAAGTATCTTCTCTCAACATTTCTGGTCTGTCTGGCCCAAGACAGAACAAGAGGACTGCCCTAATCGCCCCCACGCCTCGGACTGAATGAATGGCCACAGATGCGCGTGGGTGTACATGTGACTTTCACTTTCTGGAAGCACGCTTTTCACAAAGATTCCCTTTGTGGCTATTTTGTCATGCCATTATTAAGCGTCCGAAGAATAGCCCATTCAACAAGTCAAGTGCTCCCCTTTAGAAATCTGCTAAGGACACTTTCTTACGTTTCTTTTGTTAAAACAACTTATTCACCCAAACTGCTATTCGACTCAAATGCACCTGCACGTGTTGTAACAAAGAACCAACATTCCTTTGAAATCCACCATGATTCTTTACTCATTTCAATCCTTTAAATTATGTATCATTGTGCGTTAGGAAGTTAATACAAAATGAAACATTTCAGAGTAATAAATATATAAAAATACCTATATAGGAGTAAAACAAGGTGTAAAGTTACATATTCCTTGCCGGAAAGTTGCTAGCACTGATTTAAGTCATGGTTAAGAAACTTCCCTTTTCTAGCCCCAATAATACTCCACTCGCAAAGTTTCATCGAAACTGATGTCTCCTTGATTTCTTCACAAAATCATTTACCTTGTTCATCTCTGAGGAATCCTAAACTATCAGGAAAGTAGTATTTCGCTCTGAAGCTGATGGCTTTTCTCATCATTGTTGCACGTCACATATCTTTTATATTGCCAAGAGCCTTACTAACTACTTCTTTCAACGTACACCACATCAGCAATGTACATACTCCGCTCTCAGTTGCTTGACATATTTTCCACTTACACTACAGTCATAAGTATCACCCAAAATGATGCTTGATGCAATCTGATATGATCACAAGGTGCTAAAAGCACGAAGTTAAGCTTCACTGATAGGCAAACTACCGAAAACCTGAATTTAAGGCGCATTCACCATAAGTTGTGTTACATCCACTGTGCGCGCATCACCTCACGCGTGCTTTTCATGACTCCCGTGATATGCTAACAGCAATTCATTGAAGATAATTGTTGAGAACGTACTCCTAAGCAACGATTGTGCCAATAAGATTAATGTAGTAGGGAAATGTTAAGTGAAGGAAATTTCCAGGGCATGTAATGCATCACCCATCTCCATTGACGGTACGCCCTGCTTTCTTCTTCATGATGACAATCAAGAACGAGGCGTGTCCGTGAAATAAGGTCTGCAAGGTGCTGGAGCCGTGAGGAAGACTATTACGCGAGATGCGGCAACACTGGCGTGTAGCCTGATTTCACCCCTTGAAATCTACGCAACAAGGAACCCGTTTCAGCCATTAGTATTGGCTGGGCAGCCGTTTGCGATGGAGCTTCCTATCACTTCTGCCGCTAAGTGAGAGTTGCGTGCAGTGATCCGTTTTTGGAGTGCCAAGGGCACTACCCCCACTGAAATTCATCGTCAGTTATGCGAAGTCCATGGGCCACAGTGTATGGACATCAAAATCGTGCGAAAGTGGGTCTGAGGGTTCAAAGACGGACGTACAGACGTCCATAACGAACAGCGTTCTGATCGGCCTTCGGGTTAAGAAGAAACAATTGCAAAAGTGGAGCAAGAAATGCTTAAAGATCGGCGTGTGACAGTTCGCGAGAGGTGCGAACTTATCCCTGAAGTCAATAAGACTACGATTGACAAGATTTTGACCGAACATTTGCATTATCGTAAGATGGGTCATAAAATGCTCACCGAAGCTGATCTCCTGGCCCATTTCGAATGGGATATCCTCACCCATCCCCCGTACAGTCCAGAATTAGCACCTAGTGATTACCATCTGTTTCCTGAGTTGAAGTCACAACTGAGTGCAACACATTTCCAGACCGACGATGATTTGAAAAACGAGGTTGAGCGGTACCTGCGCAACTTGGCGGGAGAGTGCTATGACAAGGGTATACAAAAACTGCCACAACGCATGCAAAAGTGCATCGATCGCAATGGTGATTGAGTTGAAGAATAGCTGTAAGTTCCGCCTTTCCATCAATGTAACATTTATTGGCAATAAACATGTTTTGTACATTAAATAAAATCGGAGACCTTATTTTACGGATACGCCTCGTACGTTGAAAGACCTTCAGCCGTCGGTTCACCGATCTTTCTACATTAAGATAACATTTCATTACTTGTTTTGATCAATCTGATATCTGGCATACTTTCATCACACTCTATGCACTTTTGTTCAAAATCTTGTAAGCTTTCATTTATATTAAAAATTTCTAAGTCTTCTCTTGTATGGAAAGATAGTCAAACGAAAAATTCAATGCCATGGCCGGGATTTGAAATGCCGATTTTATGGTTTTTGTCCAGACGCTCTTTACCATTGAGCTACTATGGGGAACATGCCAGCATGACATTAAATTCTCCAACTGACTCGTGTAAACCACTAGGAGTTCTCGTAAGTACGTAAGACAACTACCTTAATCGCTCACTTTCTTCTTGGAAAGCCAGCCAGGTGAAAAGATGATTAGATATCAACGTTTTGGGAGTGTACATCTCTCCCAGCATCAGGAATGTTATAAGTACAAATGAAATACTGGATATAACACAACTATAAGCGAACTATAAAGGTTTATAGTGTGCTATATCCAGTATTTCATTTGTACTTATAACATTTTATAAATATCCTGATAATGGGAGATATGCACACTCCCGAAACGTTGATATTGTCGCGAACCCGTTATCTACGATAGCGCGGCTTGTTTACACAAAGGAACTGATAGGCGGGCAGTGTGGAAACAAAGAGCCGGCAGATAAAGGTCTGCCGAAACAAACAAACTGAGATAAATGGAAATATCTGGTGACTTCTTGACTGATAGAGTTTATCATGTTTCTGGTTTATTTTAGAATAGTCTAGAAATTATCAGTGTGGTATTTAAGAGAGCGACGACCCGCCAAGAGTGTTCGTAAGCAGTAAACAGCTGTGAAGTGTTGCTGTAACGAGAGCTGATGTAATCAGAACGTTGTTTGTTATTGTGATCGACCTTGGAAGATTGTGTTGTATATGTGACGTAATGTTGTTACGTGAAAATTGAACACTGTATTTCTACGGAAATAAGGAACATTTAGAATTTCGGCAAATTAGACTTTTAATTCTACGACCCCACAGAGTCACAATATCTAATCATCTTTTCACCTGGCTGGCTGCCCGAGAAGAAAGTAAGCGTATTCGTCGCCAGGAAAGCTTCAGGTCTTATTAAACTACCTTAATGACGACTTACTATGGTGTAATGTGCTGTTTGCACTTTTTTTTATCAAGATCACATTATTTATCACTTTGTAACCTCCAACGGTGATTTACAGCTATATTGTGCTAATGGGTTCTTTTCCTTTAAATGCTATTTATTACCTTTCCTTTCATAAAATACATTTTATATTACATTATTCACACATTTAATTAAGTTTCAAAGTAGACTTTTGCAGGGCAGACTTGCTAGTTTGAATATCGTCGGCAAACAATAATATATTTAAAAAGTTGTTCTTTGACATTTACTAGTTGCTTCCATTACCTCACTAGATAGATACTGAACTGTGTAGGTCATGAAGTACACTCTGATCAGTATGTTAGTTAATTTCCAATTTCATCTTACACTATCTAGCATATTGTCACAGCAACAGGTATAAAAGTTTCGGCACAAATAAGAAAACAGTCGGCGGATAAAGTTGCATAGTAATAATGAGCCTTGCTAAGCAGTTAATGATAGCGCGGCAATTGTAAACAAGCGCCGGCAAGCAAGATAACTGAGGTAAAGGCCTCGCCAGCATATATTAAGTTACGCTTCTAGAATGTGATGGAATATTCGGATTACGTCATTAAATGCCTTGTTTTCCAGAAACATCTAGTGATTGACAGAACAGCCTGGTAATCATGAATGAGTGTATAAAAAGAAGCCATGGCTAGTGATAAGACAGTTGTAAACAAGAGTGAGTAAGCAGAGTTAGTTATGTAACAAGAGTGTTGTTGTAAAGAGAGCAGAACTGGACGCAGTTATCATCGACCTTGGAAGATGGTGTTGTTGTGTGATGTAATGTTATTACGTGAGAATCGAACAGTGTATTTCGACGAAAATAAAGGAGATTTTTAATTTCTGCAACTTGGCCTTTTAATTCTACGGACCCACATTGTCACAATATATTATCCCACGTATGCAAAAGAAATTCGTCTCCAATATTTTGTTTTTTGGCAATCAAATATATAATGCCAAGTACTATCTTCTTTTTCACACATTGGACATCTTCCATTCCTTATACCCCTTAAGTATATTACTCCTGTTCTAAACCATGCCAACCTTTCTCTTCCTACTTTATCACAGATGTCAATATATTTTTCTCTGCCCCAATCATTTTTCAGTGTGTTATATAATTTCAGATATCTTTTGTTATTAAGATTAGCCCACAATTCTTGTTTTTCAATATCTTCGATTCTTGTTGTTACTTCTTTCCAGAATCCCTTTTCTATTCTTCCACTAACCATGACCATGACCATGGGGTGCTGGCTGGCTGTATATAGCCAGAAGGTTTTTGCTGCGTGCCCACCCGTTTAGGGTTTTACTGCAGCTAAGGTATTTGATACGGGATTTTGTAGGATGGATATGGTGTAGGTTTTGAGGTTGATGAATTTTGTAAGGTTACAACATGTACCTTCAGGGTGAAAGGACTACTATCTAACCATAATGAACCCATACCTATTTCATGTAAAATATTTTGAATTTTATATATCCAAGTCTCTCTCCCCTCTATTCTTGTTTGTCTACCAAACACTGTTTAACAATATTTTCCTTACCTAACTTCCATATTCTGAACCAATATTTCAGTGTTCTTTCCATCACCTTGCTTTTGTAACTTAATCTTCCTAATTCCATTAAAGGCACCTCATTCGGAGAGGATCTAGGTAAGCCTAAAGCAAGTCTAGAAAATAGTCTGTTTACAACATTTATCGCTTTCCATCCTTCATCTGGTCCCCATATTACTATTCCATATAGCATTCTGCTTTCTACAATTGAACCAAATACTCCTCCTAAACATGTTACTTGCATATTAGGTATTTTATTAATACATAATCTATTAACACTCATAGCCAATTTTCCATCTGCCAGTGCTTTCCTTTTTTGGTCACTCCATTCACCATTACTAGATAATCTTATTCCTAGGTAATCAATATTCTTAATCACCTCAATTTCTGAACCTTCCCACCAATATTTTTCTTCTCTTTTTAATTTGAAACCTTTTTTTTACCACCATGACCTTCGATTTAGTTTTATTTATCTTCAAACCCCATTCTTTACAAAACTTATCTATTGTTTCCAAGAATTGTTTTAAGCCTATATTTGACTCTTGATTAGTAACAATTTTTGCGCAAAATTTACCCACATTTATTTCTCTTTGAAAGTAAAAGACATGCATTATTCTCATGCATTGTTGTGGGTATGTTATTTGCTCCAGTCTTCGCTACACTTCACATCGGTTTACTCTATCAAATGCCTCTTCAAAATGAATCAACGTCATATTCGTTTCTTTATTAAACTCCCTAACTTTGTAATCAAAATATAAAAAATTGATATAACAAACTTTTAGTACAATCTCATAAACTTATAAACCTATTACACAAATAAAAATATTTGCCACTTAGGCTTCACCTGTCTTAACAAATTGGTGTTTATACTTCTTTTCAAATTATAATTCTTTTATTGGTGAATTTTTTCAAAAAACTTCTGGCTTAGCAATGGGTAATCCTCTTTCACCTTTTCTTGCTTATCTTTTTATGAGCTTCTTTTTCGAAATTCGAGTCACTAAAGCTTTTCCTTTGATTTTTGAAACATCGTATAGATATGTTGATTATATTTTTGCTGTTGTTTGTGAAAAGCAAATTAACAATGCTTTATAATTACTAAATTTACAAGATTAAGCTACAAAATTCACATTATAAACTGAAATTAATGGATTTCTTCCTTTTCTAGATTTGAAGATATTAAGAAATAATAACAAATTAGATTTTGGTATTTATATAAAATCTACTCATATTGACAATTATATAAAAATAAAAGTTTTAACCCTTGTTTACATAAATTAATAAATATAGATTAATAAATATACCTCTGAATAAAGAAGAACTTAATAAAGAGTATAGACAGATTATTAATGCTACTTTAATTAATGGTTTTAATGAAGATTTTATACAAAAGAAGACTGAAAAATTTAAATATCGAAAAACGGTTAATGATATCTCTATCCTTAAAAATAAAAGACGCTTATAATTTTAAACACTTTACTTACTATCCTTGGGTTAATAAACATTTTCAAATTTTTTTTAAAGAAGTTGGTACAACTTTAGTTCCTCAAAATAATGATAGTATTAAAAATTTACTACACTTTTCTATAAAAGATAAAATTCCTAATAATAAAAAATCTGGTATTCATCAATTTAATTGTTTAGATTGTGATTAGGTATATACTGGAAAGACGAAACGTAATTTGGAAACCAGAACGAAATACCATTTTCGTAATAAACTGATAAATCGGCCGTAGCAGATCATTTTTGGTCATTTAACCATGTAATAAATCCTGAAGTGAAATTATTAAAGCAATTAAACGGTCCACTAGAATTAATAGTGTGGGGAAAAATATTTATTTTGAAAAATAAACATCGCGTAGTGAATTTCGAAATACCAACAGTTGATTCTATTTTTTAGGTTTGTTTCGTTTTCAGATGTTGGTAATACTGAAAAAAACATAAGAAAGGCATGGTAAACATTATCCTTAACAACGGAGTTTATCTGTGAACTGAGGACGCAAACGATTTGTTTGGGAAATCGATATCCATTTGAAAAGAAGTATCAACACCAATTTGTTAAGATAAGCCTAAGTGGCAAATATTTTCATTGGTGTAATATTTATTGCTGCACTGTAGCTAGTTTCATTTTCTGCGTAATCTTATAAACCTACTTGAACTTAGAGATCTGTATCACTTTGGGAGAACTTATAGTATACCTAGTCTATTTTGAGAACGCTGTGTACTAAATTTTGGTGCGTTACGTTAGACAAGCGTTAATGGAAACGTCACTGTACTGTAGAGTGAAAGACCTGGCACAAGGAATTTAAGCTCCCTCATTGCAGGTCAAGAGTACAACTAACGAGTCTCTTTCATACAGCTCTCTCTTAACGAACGTATTATCGTGCTGACATCTCTCTATGTTTATTGGGAAAATGTTGAGCATAGTTCACAGATTCTCCGCAGACAACCCTCGAGCTCTATAAAATATTCAGCTTTTCCGACAAAAATTAGTCACATTGAAGAACCTAAGGTGGTCGGTTACTGCGGAATTTGTGTACGTTTGCTTAGATGGAAGGGATATTGCGAAAGTACACAAAGGGCGGCTCATACAAGAGCTCCGATATGACAGAGCTGGTTAACTTCAGGGGTGCGCTAATCCCTTACAGCATACCTTAGAGTTTGGGAAACCCCCCAAAAGTTCTCTGGGTCATGAAGATCAAATCCAAAGCCCCCGAGTGTGGGCCACTTGCGTCAGCTCCACTGGGTTACAAGTGTGAAATGTGACTGGTAAATTCTTACAACAGTTTCTCGATATGCTACAGTCCGCAACAATACTGATTTCTGAACACCGAGAATCGATACTCATTTTAAAAGGTGCTGCAAACACGACAGCTCGTTAACGAATTATGTTATTATTTCTTGTACAAATAAATGTACATTACCAATTTTATTTTGTTTCCTAATTTCTAAATTGTTCCTGGTTGACATATTCCAATTAGCTGCAATTGCTACACGTTATACATCCCCAGTTAGCCAAGATAATAATGGCGATAATGATGAGGCTTTTCCTTTTCTTTCATTTTTTGTAATTTACGTCCTCCAACGTCAAGTCATATCGGACGATGAATGAAATGGGTGAAGTGATGCTCAAATGAGACCAGGGTTCATAGAGTTTAGAGTTACCCGACATTCGTCTTTAAGCACAAGGGAAAACACAGGAATAAACCTTATGCAGATAACTCACCCTGACCGAGATTCGAACTCGGGATCTCTTTGACGTGAGGCACACACGCTACCATCTACACTACCGATGCGGGCGATGATATGATAACATGAAAATTAATCGTTCTTTCACACGGCTGTGTATAGGACGAGGTTTGAATACGTAGAGTTGGACTGAAAGTTCAGAGTCAAGTGTAAAATGTAATGACCTGCTGGCATTTTGCCTTGGCAGATCAATTGTTGAGAGCAACCGGACGGAGACCCGGTGATCCAATGTTCAAATCCTGATTATGGCAATAAATTTTTCTATCTGACTACCTTTCATATATATTAACACGTTTCTTTAAATTTGTTGTGTTGTGTGATATACTACACTGACTACTTCAAAACGCTTGCACTCTTTACTCAATATCTCTGTTATAAGATAATGTTATACAGAGTGTTAATGAAATACACCGAAATACTTTCAGAGCAAGTGGAGATACCTTGTGAGACAGCAGACTTATGACCTGTTGTGGAAGTTACGGCTATAAGTTTCTAAAATGTTAGTACGCCACTGTTTATGATGGCACCACTTGAGTGCACAACGTAGGAAAATAAGAGACGTGTCGGAGCACAGTGATTATAGCATTGGATTTCAAGTGAAACGTAAAAGAGACCGAGTCTGCTTCTCCTTTTTGTTTATTTTTGTCTTGTCGGTTTGTTTCTTCGTTTAGTTGCTTTCTTAATATTTTGTTATAAATTTATTTTACGTTTTATTCCACCTTCTAGTGCAGTTAATTGCTATTCTTTGTAATACAGATTAATTCCTGTTTAATACTTTCTATGTTGTACGTCTAAATTAATGGTGGTTTAAAGGGTGAACGAACTTATACAAAATAAAAGGAAATGTACATACTTGCGTCAGATTTATAGGAACTGCTCGAAAAGGCGACCTGCGTTTTCAGTGCAAAGCTAACAGTGGTGATGGAACGACTGTCATACTCTGTCCAAAATTCCTTGTGTGTATTGTATACCTACACGTGCTGCTAGTATTCATGCAGTTGGTTACGAATCATGTAATTTGGTCCTAGAATGTGCGTATTAAAAAGACTAAGAAAAACTTAATTACAATAGAGGAAACGAAACAATAACCTTTAAAACACCAGTTCCGGGGTTATTAAATGGACAACCAGAGCAGTTTCAGGAGCATTAAGTAGGATACATGATGCAAGAAGGACTTAATCGCTGTTCAGTGTGGCACTGGCAGGTAATTAATTCGAGATTTGAGTGATGTTTGAAGAATTACATCTCGAGAACGCCGATAATGAGCTAATAAGAATCGATATTTCTATACTCGGGAAGCAGTTTTAAAGACATTTTAACACAATAATTTCAGTCACATTGTTTAAATACCAACTTATCAGCTTCTGATATCAAATGGGTTTAACAGAAGTAAGTCATGTTTAGCCGCAGACCATCATTGCCTTTATCAACTTGCTTATATCAGTTATGTTCGTAGTCGCTGAAATTATTTCCGATTAGTTCATTAACAGCCTGTAGAAATTAATCGTGTGGCACACCTTTAAGGTATAGTTGTGAAAAAACAAAATTTTCATGCGCTGTATTATCTCGTCTCTTCATTTTTTTTTCCTAAGTTGACAAATTTTGGTCGTCGAAGTACAACGACCAAGAGTCAATCACCACGTTAGATTGTAAATTTACCAAATCTGCTTCATTCACAACAGAGTAAATGTTGCAAGAGTCTCTATGGAATGTCACATTCTATCAATAACTATACCTCAACTGTTTTATTACGCCTGTGAGACCGTAACAACAGTATGGATTCATTTTATTCGTTATAGAGCATAAGGTTACATATAACCTTTACAATGAGGTTATATATAACTATTTGAACCAAAGAACTCTGTATCACCACTAAAAGTGGTCTGAACTTATCTACATAAATAAAACAAATTCACGTTAATTATTTATATTTATTCTGCAATTGAGGGTAAAGTTTTAATACAACACAGTTACAATGACATTAATAAATTTAATTATTTTAATAAACAGTATTTCTTGTCCTTTTTGCAGTGCATAAATATATAAAGGTGATTCTGGTCCGACGCTCGAACAAGCAACGTATGATTGTCCATGAGAGAAACAGAGAAAACTCCAAATTGATTCCGCAAACTTCCAACGACTGCCCTTGTGATTTATTTATAGTCATGGCATAGGCCAAACGTACGAGAAATTGTAGACGCCTAAAATCAAAAGGTAAATCCATGAGAATCATCGGAATACGCGGATCAAGATATCCTTTCCTCTGTACTTTCCCTTGATGATTGTTGCCTCGATGTCGTTATTCATTGGCTTTTTCACTGTACAGTCGCGATTGGTTAATGACGATGATGATGATGATGATGATGATGATGATGATGATGATGATGATGATGATGATGATGATGATGATGATGATGATGATGATGATGATGATGATGATGATGATGATGATGATGATGATGATGATGATGATGATGATGATGATGATGATGATGATGATGATGATGATGATGATGATGATGATGATGATGATGATGATGTGCGATTAAAGGGCGAAAAACTGCGCGGTCATTAGTGCCCATAAGAAACGAAAACATGCTAAAACCCAGATAAAAAGAACTAAAAGCTCTCTACCTACTAAATAAAATCATCAATAAAATTCACACACACAAAAGGGCATAAGCCTAAGAGATTAAAAATACGAATAAAAAGCATAAAAAATTGGATCACTGTATTCTAAAATTAACCTGTAAAAACAATTTAAAAACCTTGGCCACAGCTGCCTCGTCATCCGCCATTATCTCAGCCAAGCTGACCGGCAGCTGGAGAGAACTACGGAGACGTGGTAAGCTAAAACACTCCTCAAGTACGTGGCGGACCGATAGGGCGGCACCGCACAACGGGCAAACTGGAGCAGGTGTCTTATTGAGTAACAATCTATGTGTAACAGTGGCCAAGGCGTAACCGAGTCAAACAGACTTCCTCACTACGACAGGGACGACAGGTTACTCACGGAAGTGGAAGATTCTTTATACATCGGAGTTTATTCCTGGGGAGAGCAGACCACTCTGCCTACCAGCAGGACTCACTCCACAGCTCTCCGCAATGTCGGTTTAAAATCCTTTGGGGTAACCAGCTGTATATTCACTCCGGGCTGGGTCGTTGCCGACTTAGCTGCCAAATACGCACTTTCGTTCCCCGGTAAGCCAAGGTGCGCAGGAATCCAGGCACACACCACGTTCACACCAGAGGTGTATAGAACGTGGAGAGCATCCTGGATACGCAGTACTATCGGATGGTAGCTGTACAGCTGCCGAAGGCTTTGAAGAGCGCTCAGGGAATCGCTTAAAATTAAGCAGTCTCGAATATTGCGGCGACGTACAAATAAAATGGCTCGGTATATAGCACAAAGCTCTGCGCTAAAAATGGAGGTGCTGCCATGGAAGCCGAATGTACAAGGTTCGGAACCATTTATATAAGCACATCCAACACCGTCTGCGGTTTTGGAGCCATCGGTGTATATTAAAAGGTGGTCCTGATAACTAGATAAAAACTCTAAAAGGCAGCTGCGAATAGTTGAGGGAGCCATCCTAGACTTCTCGTACCGTGCCATGCCCAGATCGACGGGTGACATGCCATACACCCAAGGAAGCAGGGCGATGTCAAGCCTGCCAAGAAGCTCCCGAAAGCGAAACCCGGGTGGCTTGGGGTAGCGTGAGGTGTCCCTGTAATGCGCGTCCAAAATGGTGGTAAAAACGGCGTAAACGTTGAGTGGGCAGGCATAGGCCGCTAATAAAATATCACGCCGATACCGCAGAGGAGGTTCTCCAGATTCCGCGTAAAGGCTGATAACAGGTCTGGTTGGGAAAGCGCCAATAGCTAAGCGTAAGCCAGAGTTGTGGACTGTGTCTAACTTCCGCAGCACAGATGGTCGTTCTGAGGCAAACACGATACACATAGTCTAATTTGGATCGGATCAGGGCGCGATAGAGTCTCAGCAACACTGTCCGATCCGCTCCCCACGATTTGCGAGTTAGCACCCGTAGGAGATTTAAAGAGCAGTCGCAGCGTGCTTTCAAATTGTGTGATTTGCGAAGGCCAGCTAAGTTTCCTATCGAAGATTACACCAAGGAATCTTGACTCATCCGCAAAATGGAGCTGATCCGTCCCAGTCGGAGTGTGGGTGGTAAGCGACTCCGATGGCGCCAAAAGTTCACGCACATTGTTTTCTAAGCTAAGAAGCGAAACCCGTGTCATAAGCTCCAATCATGAATATTATTTAAGCATTGTTGTAGACGGCTCTGCAGAAACAATGTACGCGGATATGTGTGTACAGTAGACGGCAAAGTCCTTTACGAATAAGCATGACGAGACCCCTGGACGAACACACTGCGAAGTAGACTTGATAGCAGCTGCAAACACTGTGACACTAAGTACCGATCCCTGAGGCACTCCGTTCTGTTGAAGAAAGAGATTGGAGAGGACCGAGCCGACACGAACTCGATAACAGCGGTCTTTCAGGAACTCCTGGAGGAACAGTGGTAAACGCCCACGAAAGTTCCCGGAAACCTAAATTAGGCAAATCGGTTCAGCCGTTCTCAGTTTTTGTGAGAGTAACAAAAGTCAATACATTTTTATATAGAAGATATAAATCTACGTTGATACAATTGAACACTGAAAGTATCGATATTATATATATATCAAGTAACTTGTATTCCTCCCATTCTGTATTGGTACTCTGTCTAAAATGGGTCACACTTTTGCACTACAAATAAAGAAGATCCCAGTGGTTTGAGAGTTCCTAATGAATCCGTTCATTATATGTGTCGACATGGACACAAGATGGTCCACTGTGGAACGTCGTCGACGAAAACCGCATTGGATGTTAGTAAAAAGGTCGTGTCGCTCCAGCCACCACAACAACCTTCCGTTTATCATACGTTCCAACACCTTGCATGTAAAACTAGTGAGGGAAATTGGTCGGTAGTTACTGGAGAGATGACGGTCCTTTCCGGGTTTTAAAATAGGTATTTTGGTGGCTTCGCGCCACCTATCAGGGTGAGTGCCATCGACCCAGACACGATTTTAGACCCCCAAAAGGAACTCCTTCCCTTCTGGAGAGATGTGTTGTAAGAATCCCACATGGATACCGTCTGGTCCTGGTGCAGAAGATCGCGAAGATCTCGCTCCATAGAATGTCATTCTTCCATGTTCAGACTTGCCAAGGAGTGTTCAGTCTTTCAAGCTGAATTATTAGCAATTCGTAAAGCAGGAAAATGGTGCAACAACTTACAATGTACCGCTCGCCTTTACAGTAACTCACGAGCGGCAATTGCAGCTTTGAAAGATACGAAAAACAGCAGTCCTATTTCAGCTGAAATAAGAAGTCAATTATTATGTGGTTCTCATTTGTGTATTTCATGGTTTAGAGGGCACGTGGGGATTGCCGGAAATGAACGTGCAGATGAGCTTGCAAAGAGAGCTGCGACTTCAAATCTTCCAGAGACTTACACTCCATGCCTTATTTCTTATGTGAGGCAAACATTAAAGGAGATTATCATCAACGACTGGAATGAATACTGATTAAAAAGTGATTGTGGTGCTTTGACTAAGGATTTATATTTTTCAACAGTTTCTGACAGACACAAATGTAAGTTCGTGGATCCTGACTATGTTCTCACTCAATTCTTAACTGGACCTGGCAAATTTTCAGCTTACTTATTTCGATTCAAAATCAAATCCACATCTGATTTTATTTGTGGAAATCATCTTCAAGATGTGCCTCACATTTTATTTTATTGCCCGTTTTTCTGTTTTGAAAGATACGAACTTGAATTATTGCTTCAATCCTTAGGTTGCACTTTCTCAAAACCACTTACACATATTCTGATGAATTGCAAAACTTATCAATATTTCATGGCTTTCTTAAACAAACTATTTCTTAAGCTAAATGATTCGTCTTGATGTTTACTGTTTGTCAGCTTGATATTGAATTTTGTTATGTTTTTGTAAATTGTATTATATTCATAAATTTGTAAACTATATTCCTAATATACCGTTGGGTAAAATAGGAATCAAGAAGTTGGATAATAAATAAATACTTTTTAATGCTTTTGTTTGTCCAAAATAAAAGAAGGTATATATGTTTCGTAAATTTTTGAGTATGTACTTTTATATTTAGTTAATAACTCGGTCCATTACCTCTTCAGGACCTTTTTCCTCACTTTTAAGCCTCCCTTGGGCTTATACAACTATTTCAAAACCTAAACTAGGCAAATCGGTTCAGCCTTTCTCAGTCTTTGTGAGAATAACAAACGTCAATTCATTTTTGTATAGAAGATATAAACATACTTTAATACAATTGAACATCGAAAGTATCGATATATATCAAGTAACAAGTATTCCTCCCATTCCGTATTGGTACTCTGTCTAAAATGGGTCACACTTTTGCACTACAAATAAAGAGGTCGCTAATTACATTGGGTGTGTCTGCTATTCATGATAAACTAACGGGGTAAACTGTTTCCTGTAAACCCCGCGAGGGTCTCTTTTTGTCATTGTTTTTACATGTCTACTATGTCCATTAAACAAATCAAGTATTGTATAGACAGAGAGATTTCACTCGACATACATGTTTGGTGACTCAGTTAAACAGAAAACATGTTTACATAATGGACTGTGTGTCCGTTTGGAGGTTTATAAACAGATTAATCCAAAACTGAGTCAAATAAGTTCATTATGTTTTAGAAATAGGATAAGAAAGCATTAAAGAAAATTTCACTATTCCAGAATAATCCTTCACTGAAAGGCTTCCAAATTTTAAATTTATTTTAAAAATAGCTGTAACGATTTTTTATTAAATAGCATAGGTTTAAGATTTTTTCATGATAAAGGAAATATATATTAAATATTTTGATGTTATTCCCAGAACTCATCTTCTTTCTGGAAAGATGGTAGACTGTAGGAGACAAATAACGTTTTACTACATAAAAAGCTTTACATCTTATTAAAACAAAAACAAAATTTATATTGGCTGGCCCCGTAGCTCAGTCGGTAGAGCACCTGTCTGCCGTGCTAGGGGTCTAGGGTTCAATTCCCGGCGGTGGGGGGTGGGGATTTTTCTCCGACCAAGATAATTTCCCATCTTGGAGTAGTATGAATGAGAGTGTGAATGTGTCCCAAAGATAACGAGTTAACACCTTTGTTATGTTCCAAAGGAGAACGGCCGCTGATATGACCATTGCAGTTAAAGACGGGTTATAAATGTGTACGTGATCTAATGATTAAGCCCAACGAATACGAGTTAATACCTTCGATATGTTCCAAAGGAGAACGGCCACCTATATGACAATTGCAGTTAAAGACGGGTTATAAATGTGTACGTGATCTAATGATTAAAACCCAACGAATAGGAGTTAACACCTTCGATATGTTCCAAAGGAGAACGGCCGCCGATATGACCATTGTGGTTAAAGACGAGGTATAAATGGAACAAGGGAAAAAAGACACATATTTTGAGACAAAAGAATTCTTAATATTCCTTGTTATTGTTTTGAACTTTCGTAAATTGTTTTAAGGATGTTTCTACAATACTAAATTCAGAAAGACTAGAGTTGACAAAGTCATTTTGAACCAACTCTTCGTCGCAGTTGGCAATTGTGGATTCCACAGTCATCAGTCTGACAGCGTACTTGATGTAAATGACACTTGTTCGGTATTGAAGAACCGCTCCAGCGCCACTTTCTCCATTAATGAACCTTCCCAAATCGAGAGTACTTTAGCATTACTTCAATGAATTAACCACTACAGAAGCAATCACATACAATGGTAGCTAGATTTTCTAACACCCCGAACTGGGTGTTTCGTGTACTCACATCCCCCGGAGGAACGGATGAGTTGCAACACCGGCGTGAGCCTGTAGACAGACTACTTAAATAGCACAGTTCCCTAACAATGACTGACTTGACCACAAAGCTAGGCGGCGCTCTAAGCGAGCTAAACTCCCCTCCAGTGACATACGAAAACACTTTAGCTAAAATAAATGGCTCTGTCTAATGACTCAGCCATACATAATTCCTATCACTACAGTTACTGAAACGAGCAATAGATCTGGCAGTATAGGTGACTCATATGTTCTCTCATATACTCATTTCGTAATAAACAGATCCACTATCAGAGCAGATAAACAGTTCAAGCCTCTCTCCCTCTTCAGGCCCCACTTGCCTTCTTGTGGTGGTTAGGAGTACATAATTCCTATCACTACAGTTACTGAAACAAGCATTAGATCTTGCGGTATGGATGACTCATATGTGCTCCCTTACACTCATTTCATAGTAAACAGGTCTACTAACAAAGCAGGTAAACCGTTCAAACCCTTGTCCCTCTTCATGCCCCGCTTGTCTTCTTGTGTTAGGTAGACAGTACATAATACCTATCACTATAGTTACTGAAACAAGCATTAGATCTGACAGTACGGGTGACTCATATGTACTCTCATACACTCATTTCGCAGTAAACAGTTTCACTAACAGAGCAGATAAATAGTTCAAACCTCTCTCCCTCTTCAGGCCACGATTGTCTTCTTGTGGTGGGTAGACAGTGCATAATACCTATCACTACAGTTATTAAAACAAGCATTAGATCTGGCAACATGGGTGACTCATGTGTACTCTCATACACTCATTTCGTAGTAAACAGATCCACTATCAAAGCAGATAAACAGTTCAAGCCCCTCTCCCTCTTCAGGCCCCAATTGCCTTTATATGATGGACAGACAAGGGAAGGCAGCAGACTTTATGTGATAATCAAATGTTTTAAAAATGGTTGCCATTTGATGGCTTTGTAATTCTGTTCTCTTTATATGGCCACAGCATAAAACGGTTGCATATGATTTTGCTATATAAAGAGGTATGGGTATTGGAGAACTCATACAGACAACCAGAAGTAAATCAGAAATGTTAATTTATGTGACCCAGACAACAAGGTTCACTTCGTCCTCCTCTCCCGGGATGGTGGTCCCAGATTTTATTGTGTATCCAAATGTTTGGGATATCATTCTATAGTTTCCTTTTATCCTGCCCCCAGCTCTAGATGGTTGGTAGCCTACAGTATAATTATGTGTGTTGGGTCACAGTGGAGGAGGTGTTCCCCTGCACCTTTCAATCACCAGATCATGTAATATTGCTTTTATGTGCAATACTTGTCAACAGTTAATGTGCGGTGTTGTTTTGTTTCAGGTTCCTCGTTTTGTTTGATGCAGTACCTACATGGAAGATCACGTTGAAGCTTTCACAAAACCAAGCAGTTTAGAAGTTGTGCTTACTAATAAAAGTAATCAATATCATGTCACCCCTTCAAAGGATCGAGTGGTCATTTTGTGTCAGTTTATTAAATTACCTGCCGTGTTTCTCTAAAGGCGAGTGCCACAAGCTTCATTTGGTAAACGTCAGGAAAATGCTTCGTTTAAAAACTGAAGTGTAACGGACACAGCTGATCAGTAAAACTTCAAGTAAATACAAAGCTAACGTCGTGTGTCAAGTAGCAATCCATGACGGAAAAACTGACTTTAGGACGAAGGGAGGATGGAGTGATGTTTTGGTCAGCTACTTAAGAATGGGTGAAGTGATACCCTAATGAGCTCGGGGTTCATGACTCGACCAATCTCGACGACTTTTCATACAATGAAGATGTCAAAATACAGTTAACTCGTTGTGTGTATTGTCAAAACTAAGGAAAAAATGTCCTTACGGTGGTCTAGAGAGATTAATTGCTTTTGTTATTGGATTCACGTTAATACTCCACGAAATTACTCAAAAAAACATGAAATAATCTCACTGACTCCACTTGTGGAGAAATGAAAGTTTTAATCTTCATAAAATGTTGCTCAAATGTGTTTTGAAGGTTCTTATAAAGTTTATCAAACTGTATTATATTACATAGTCTTAATTGTAATTATTTTCCAATATCTGTACATTGTGTAAAATAACTTTACTGTTATATGCATGTAAAATGACTGTACACAGATTAATGTTGATGTAATATGTTTAAGAGGACACTCAAATTACACTCTGTGAGACAAGTCCTTAAACCTTTTTTACTGAAAATCTTGAAGCTTCTCCTCAAACTTCTCTACTTTATTGATAGTTATTTTAAAAATATAGTTCGACATATACTAAAGGCACAGTAACATCTATGTGCAGTTTTTATTTCCAGATTTCATAAATCTTATTAAAACTGCATGCAAAGTACTGTTTAGGTAAACAAACACGCTGTATTTTTTTTTTTTTTTTTTTTTTTGTGTGTGTTCGAGATCTTCTCGTGAAACAAGTCAAGTGCAAAGATGATTAGAAATCGCACATCTCTGCCATCATCAGGATATTTTAATAAATGTTATAACCACAAATGTATAACTGGATATAACACAGATATAAACAAAGACAAAACACTATCGACACTGAACAGAAGGCTGTTTTCAGTGAACTAAATGCCAGGTCAGGAGATGGCGTGAGTATAGAAAATTAATTGGGTCAATGAAACGTAACTACCTGAACATCTCGAACATATTTATCACCAGGAAAGCTTCAGCTCTTATTTTACGCTGACTTTTGTAAAAACAAAATTATATTCAACAATTACAATCGGCACAGAGTGTAAAGATATAGTAGTTTAAATAGTAAAAAGTTCCAGAATTTTTATTGGTTAAAATAAATGCTTACATTTTTGCTTCAAGAAACTCAGACCTTCAGTTGGGTGTCCTCTTAAATTACTTGATACTGTTTCGTATTTATTTCAGTTATGGATACATATTTATTCCTAATCTGAGAGAGAATGAGCCCACTCTTAGATTAAGGAATTAATTTCATGTTGTTTTATAAAATGTTACGTGTTTGTTGTATGTATTTTATGTGTCATATGAATGTATATTTTATGTGGAATTATATAAACAAAAAATCTCTGATCTCAGATGTTCATATTGTCCTTCAGCAATCCTCTCACGTTCTTGGCAGCTGTCCAACAGTGGTAGCGCCTGTGTTCGCCAGGTCATCTGTTCGATTCCCACCGTCGACCTACTTGACTCACCATTGCTTCCCCTCTGTATCATTCCCTTCCTATTTCACATCTGTTCTTGTCCTGGCTGTCTGTTTTAGGTTCTATTTGCTGTCACCCTCTGTATGGGGAGAGGTTTCCGAGTTGCAGGTATCTAGAGGATTTGAGCAGAGTAGTGGGAGGTGTCTGTCTTCGAAGTTGCAGAACATTATTCAACGAAATCCATGTTGGAGATCTTCTCGGGAAACAAACGAGGTGAAAAGAGGATTAGACATCCGTCGGCTTAAGAAGCACAGATCTGTACAGCTTCAAGTAGTGACATTTCTTTCACCCAATTAATTTTTACAAGGCCGCTCGTAAGCGAACGCCGACAGAGGGATGCGAGGAATCAAAGAGACTGGTAGCGGTCAAGCCACACTCACAGACCGGCTGGCGCGTGTGCACAACGCTAATCACTTGCGGAGGATAGATGGGCTGGGAAGCCAGGGAAGTGGCTGGACTGTTCTTTCCCCTTCGCCTGGAGCCTTGAAAGGGCGTTAAGCTTCGGGAAGTTTCGCCAACCTTCGTGATACAGCAAATTATTGTATAAATGCGATGCACTGGGCTAGACCAGACTTCCCAACTCAACCACAGGTCGAAATGGCACAGTACGCTGACGATGTGTTGTTCTGCAAAGACAGACATACTCAGAGCCTTCAGTCCAATACAGAGACACCTCCGTCTCACACAGGAGTGGTGCAGGCGTTGGCGGATGTCCGTAAATGCTGACAAAAGCCACGCCATTCTTATTACTAGGCGCTGATTGCCCCAAATTCCACTTTAGACGCCGCAGGAGAGTGGTCCAATTTCATCAAGTACCTGGACGTCCAACTTGATAGAGGCCTAACTTTCCGCGGACACATCAGGGACCTATCGGCAGGGGTACAGGGGGCTATTGCCTCTGTACACAATGCTGGGTTCGGGCTCGATGCCAGTCCGATTGAAGTTACACTCTTTCGAGCTCTGATAATCCCACTCATGTTGTACGCTTGTGAGATCTGGGGCATAGCTGCAGATAGCTGGCTAGCATACCTTCAGCGTGCACAGAATAGAGGACTCCGATCCATCTATTCTGTGGGTCGTTCTTTCCCCGTGAGGTTACTTCACGAAGCTTCTCTTCTCCCATACGTGGAGGACGAAATTAGGCGCCGGGCTACAAAATTTTACGCTCAAATTCCAGCACACAGAACCGCACTGGTTCGGTCTCTATGAGATTACGACGCTACGAGACGCCGCTTTAGGCTTTTCCGCGTACCCCGTATGGCATGCGGGCACCCGAGGTAACCATGGAGTTAATCCGAACAGCAGCAAAAGCTGAACTCCATAATCTTCAAATGAGCTGTTTGGCTACAAAATTTACCCCATTATTAATCAAATAAAGCACCAGGGTGTAAGAAAAAAATGGTTTGGTATCCTGTACAAAATCAGAGGAGCAAGTAAAGCAACCTTGTAAAAATTCCTCAACAAAATAGTCCCACCCCATCCTGCATCACCAAAATTTTCAACCCAAAACCTGGGTGGGTACGCAGCAAAAACCTTCTGGCTGTTAACAGCCTGTCAGTTCCTGCGTTGCGACAATTCAGTTCGGCAAGTGCCGAATGACGAGATGCAGTGACGGACTTGAAGATTGCGTAAGTGTGTGTTACGTCATTCTGCGTTATCGTAGATGTACCACGTGTATTTCTACGGAAATAAAGAACATTTTGTTTCTGAAAATTAAGACTTTCAATTTTACGAATCCACAAAGTTACAATACTCACGCCATCTCCTGACCTGACATTTAATTTACTGAAAACAGTCTTTTTTTCAGTGATGCGAGTATTGATAGTGTTTTGTCTTTGTTCATATTTGTGTTATATACAGTTATACATTTTGTGGTTATAACATTTCTTAAAATATCCTGATGATGGGAGAGATGTACGCTCCCGAAACGTTGATCTCTAATCGTCTTTTCATCTAGCTTGTTTCCTGAGAAGATCTGCAACATATTCGTCGTCAGGAAAGCTTCATATTTTATTTTAACGAAATCCACGCTTGAAGACATGAATTTCATAAACTCAGTATTGCAAGGAGAAAAGCATACAGGACAGCTACCCCAGAAACCTGCTGCACTGCCAACAATTGTCTATGCTCAACATTTGTCATGGTCTGTGGAAAGAACGTTTTCCATACAGAAGAATGCGTTGCATGACAACTATGTGTTGCAATGCCAGAACATAACCTAGAAAGCAAATAGTAAACTCTATTTTGTGTGTTCCTTGATGAATAACTTTGAGAATGTATACTTTTGTGAATTTAGTTTATGAATAAATTTTACAAATAAATAAAAGTAAATGAAAATTATAAATACGTGTAGTGATAAAAAACATTTGAAAACCCTATTTTAAACATATAAGATACCTAAAGTGAATATAGTACTTAAGAATGTTCGCCCTAGTTATTAGTAATTAATTAAAATACAAAATAAGAAACATACACAACACTTACCCAATTGGTTGTAAAATGTTATGACCAGAAATATCTTGATAACCTTTGTACCTAAGTGTAATGAGCAGAGTTAGGACTTTTAGGACCCCGCGGGAGTACACAGTTAAATGCTACGCGACATAATACAACCTACTACGTCATGCGTCAAAACGCTCAGGGCCGTACAAAATACTGCACGCCCTGCCGTTAGTGGCAGAGTGCGGGTGTTTGGAGACAGTGATTTTTTCGATGAGAGTGACTAACATAAACGTCAGAAGCACGATGATGATGATGATGATGATGATGATGATGATGATGATGATGATGATGATGATGATGATGATGATGATGATGATGATGATGATGATGATGATGATGATGATGATGATGATGATGATGATGATGATGATGATGATGATGATGATGATGATGATGATGATGATGATGATGATGATGATGATGATGATGATGATGATGATAACTTAAAAATCTTAGCCACCTGAGTCTGGTCGTCCGCCAGAACCTCTGCCAACCTGGCCCACAGCTTGAGAGACTGGCGGAGACGTGTCAAGTTAAAACAGTCTAAAAGGATGTGGCGTACTGACAGGTCGCCACCACAAAGCGGGCAGACCGGAGCAGGACGCCTGTTTAAAAGTTGGCTATGACTAAAAACACAGTGGCCAATCCGTAGCCGAGCAAGTATTGCTTCCTCTCTCCGGGATACACGAGAGGAAGTGGCCCAGGGTATTGGAAGCTCCTTCACCATTCTCAGTTTGTTTCTTCGGAGAGCATACCAGTCATCGTGCCAGCACGACAGTACTGCTCTCCGCACGATGGACCTAAAATCTTCCGAAATACAAAAAGGAATGTCAACCCTGGACTCTCTGGTCGCCGCCTTAGCTGCCGAATCCGCCAATTCGTTGCCCGTAAGGCCCGTGTGGCCAGGAACCCATGCAAATACAACGCTGACGCCCGAGGCGTACAGCGCGTGGAGGGTATCCTGGATATCTTTCACAATTGGATGGGAGCTGTATAAATGGCGAAGACTCTGGAGGGCACTAAGGGAGTCCCTGAGAATTAGGCAGTCTCCCAGCCGTCGACGACGTACAAATAAAGTTGCCCGATATATTGCGTAAAGCTCGGCGTTAAAAATGGAGGTGCTGCTAAGGAGACTGAATGTATACGGTTCGGTTCCGTATACAAATGCACATCCAACACCGTCTGAGTTTTTTGAGCCGTCGGTATAAATAAAAATACGGCCATTGTAAAGGTTTAAAAATTCCAAAAAACATAGACGGAGAGTGCAGGGGGCCATTGTGGACTTCGCGTATTTTGTCATGCCCAGGTCTACTTGTGGCGTCCCACGCAGCCATGGAGGGAACACGCTCTCTCCCTTAGAAAACAGTTTAGGGGTTCTAATGCCATGCCTACCAAGAAGCTCCCGGAACCGGTAACCAGAGGGCTTGGGAGTATGTGGGGTGCTGCTATAACACGCGTCCAATGATGTGTTAGTGAATGGCACAAACGTGGGATGCGTAGACATGCAAAGGAGTCCACAGCCATAATTTGCCAATAAAATATCACGCCGGCACCGCAGAGGGGGTTCGGCAGATTCGGCGTAAAGGCTGATAACAGGGCTGGTTGGAAAAGCCCCAATAGCAATCCGTAAGCCACAATTGTGGACAGTGTTTAATTTTTGCAGTACACATGGATGTGCCGAGGCATAAACGACAGTACCATAGTCTAATCTGGAACGAATCAGTGCGCGATAGAGTCGCAGCAACACTGTGCGATCCGCTCCCCAAGATTTGCCACTTAGCACTCGCAGAAATTTCAGAGAACGTTCACATCGTGCTTTCAACTGTGTTGTATGTGAGGACCAGCTAAGTTTCCTATCGAATACCACACCAAGGAATCGCGCCTCATCTGCAAAAGGGAGGAGATGTGTACCCAATCGGAGGGAAGGTGGAAACCGTCTCCGACGTCGCCAGAAGTTGACGCAAACTGTTTTCTCAGCCTAGAAGCGGAAGGCATTTCTGGAGATCCAATCGTAAAGATTGTTTAAGCACTGCTGTAGGCGGCGCTGTAGAAAGGCAGTACGCTGAGAAGTACAGTAGACGGCAAAGTCGTCGACGAATAAGCAGGAAGAAACTCCAGGTGGAACACATACTGATATAGGATTAATAGCAATAGCAAACAGTGTGACACTTAATACCGAACCTTGAGGTACGCCGTTCTCCTGAATAAAGGGATGCGAAAAAACCGTGCCGACCCTTATTCGGAAGAAGCGGTCTTTCATGAACTCCTGAATGAAAAGCGGTAGGCGGCCACGAATGTTCCAGGAGTGAAGGGTGCGTAGCAAGCCTGCACGCCAACATGTATCGTATGCTTTCTCCAGGTCGAAAAATATCCCGTCGGTTTGACATTGCTTCAGGCAGCCGTTCATTATTTGTGTCGACAGGGACACAAGATGGTCCGTTGTTGAGCGGCGTCGCCGAAAGCCGCACTGGATGTTGGTTAGAAGGTTGTAACGTTCCAGCCACCACACCAATCGTCCGTTGATCATGCGTTCCATCACTTTGCATATGCAACTGGTAAGGGAAATAGGACGATAGTTAGTACATAGGTGCGGGTCCTTTCCGGGCTTCAAAAAAGGTATAACTGTGGCTTCTCGCCACTTAGCCGGGAAGGAACCATTAACCCAGATGCGATTATACACCTCCAGCAGAAAGGTCTTACCTTCCGGAGAGAGCTGTTGTAACATTCTGACGTGGACACCGTCCGGTCCTGGTGCTGATGGTCGCGAAGATGAAAGAGCGTGCTCTAGCTCTAACATGGTGAGAACGCGGTTATAGTCTTCAAGGTTTCTAGAGCGAAAACAGAAACCTTGAGATTCTACCCGAGTTTTGATGGAAAGGAACTCAGGCGCATAATGCTCTAAGCTAGACACTGCAGCGAAAGCGCTGCCAAGGGTGTTAGCCACGTCAAAAGGTACCACGACTGTTCCTCTAGGAGTTTTTAACCCAGCAATTGTCCTGTAGGTCGACTTTCCGGCCACGCGCCTTAACTTCTCCCATACAATGGAGGAAGGTTTGTGGCGATTAAAGGACGATACGAATGTGATCCAGGATAGTTTCTTGCTAGTCTTTATGATTTGCCTGGAGCGGAAACGTGCTTTCTTGTACGCAATCAGGTTTTCTAGGGTAGGGTGTCGTTGGAAAACCCTTAGAGCACGCCTACGGGCACGGATAGCATCCCGGCACTCATTCGTCCACCATGGAACAGGATGTTGGCGGAGATTTGCAGTTGAACGGGGAATAGACCGTTCTGCCGCGAAAAGTATTCTCTCTGTGAGATGTTCAACTAAATGGTTCACAAAGTCGTGCTCGTCGTAATGGAAATGTGCCAACTGGGAGTAGAGAGTCCAGTCTGCGCGATCAAATCACCATATAGGCACACGTGCGGAATGGGCATGTTGGGCTAATAGATTAACAAGGCATGGGAAGTGGTCACTAGAATGTAAGTCCGAGAGGACGTTCCATTGTAGCGAAACTGCTAACTGTGGTGAACAGACTGCCAAATCAAGATGAGTGAAGGTGTTGAAAGCATCCGAAACAAATGTGGGTTCTCCAGTGTTCAGGAGAACGAGGTTATGACTGTCCATTAAGGTGGCGACAATTGTGCCTCTCGCACACGTCCGGCTTGAGCCCCAGAGATGGTGATGCGCATTTAGGTCGCTTACCAGCAGAAAGGGTGGTGGTAACTGGTTAGCCAGATCTTGGAGCTTAGTAAGCGAGAGATCTTGGGAGGGGGACACATAAACACTGCAGACAGTGAATTGAGACGTTGGCAGTGTCACGTGTACAGCAACCGACTGGAAATCAGTCTGTAAAGGCACAGCGGTTACATACACATCATCCCGGACCAGTACCATAGTGCCTCCGTGCGCAGGACTACCTTCATCGGGTTCAAGATCGTATCTTACTGAGGTATACCGCCGGATGTTGAAGGAATCCTGGGGCCAGAGCTTGGTCTCTTGTAAGCACACATGGTAAGGTGAGTGCTCACCCAGCAACAATTCAAGCTCTTGTCGATGCGCTCGTATTCCGCGTATGTTCCAGTGGAGAATAGTCATGGGTATAGTGGGATAAGATGTTAAGCTTACTTAAGATGATTTTGGCGGTGGCCGAATCAATTTCCCTTTTTCTTCGGTGTCGGGCTAACACCTTTAACGTCAGGTTTATCCTGCCGCTTCTTCGTCTGCGACCTGACAATGTGGTCCGCATCTTCCTGATCCATCTCTTCGCCGGAAGAGTCCCCTTTCCCTAGAGCGAACTTAGGTTCAAGGGCCTCGAATCGATTGGACACAAGAGATCGACGAAGACGATAGTCGTCGATCAGAATCATCACCAGAAAGCTCCTCAGAGGAAGAGCTTCGGGATGTCCTAGAGCCTTTCTTTTTTTGTCACACGGGTCGAATCCTTAAGAAAATCTGTCCTTTGGTAACTGGTCTTAAACTCTTTTGGTGCGGCATCATACACAACCGGCTTGTCATTCTTGGACGCTGATGCTTTAGCCGGTGACAGAGCTGGCGAGCTCCTCCCAGATGTATGCTTAGGCGACGAAGAGGCGGACTGGGCTGTTGGTCTGACGGGCTTCGAAAATGGTGACGGAGTGATGGTTTTCTCCGATATCGTTGTCGCACCGATATAGCTCGTCTGAGTGGCGATTTCTCTCCTCGGTACAGGCTTCGCGGCTACAGAACTGTAAGTAGCTGCCCGAGGGAGAGATGGTAAGCGAGTACGGGCAAGTTTCCGGGCTTCGGAAAAGGACACCTTCTCTTTCATCCAGATCTCCTGGATAGCCTTTTCCGCAACATAGCGTGGGCAATCTCGAGAGCTGGAGGCGTGCTCTCAAGCGCAGTTCACACATTTAACTCGCGATGAACAGGCAACAATGTGCTGAGTCATCGCACAGTTACAACATGTAGGTGCAGAGTTACACAACGCACGTGTGTGCCCGAAACGCTGGCACTTATAGCATCGCAGTGGGTTTGGTATATAGGGGCGCACCTCAATAGTCTCATACCCTGCCCTGGTCCTTTGTGGGAGATCGACCCGATCAAAGGTCAGGAACAGGGTACGGGTAGGCACCAATTCCGCTCGCTCTCGGCGCTGCACACGGTAAACAGCCGTCACACCTTGGTCTTGAAGGTTCTCTACAATTTCCTCATTCGTCATACCGTCCAAGGCACGGGTGTTTACCAATCCACGCGAGGAGTTGAGGCTCTTATGGACTGTGATACTTACCGGGTTGCTGCCCAACAGGTTCGCCTTCAATGTGACAGCTGCCTGGGATACACATGTAGCTTCCACCAGGAGCGTGCCATTGCGTGAACGAGTACAGGATTTAACTGGACCAGCTATCTTATCTAAGCCCTTTCGGATGATGAAAGGGTTCACAGACAAAAAATTCCTTCCTTCCTCAGTTCTGCTTATTAATAAGTAGCGAGGACCACAGGACTCGACTCCTTCCTTTCCATTACCCTTCAAAGTTGTTGGTTTAAATTTAGGTCCCATTGCGGTAATGTCCTCCACCATTGCAGACGTCTCCGATGGCGTGCTCACAACCTGGGCGCCACCCCGGCTTAGGTGAGAGTCCTGGCCTGGACCTTGCTCACCCTAGGGTCACACCTCCCAGTGTAATGACAGAGGGACCCAATCGCCTTCAGGTGTGTAACAGCTCATGCAATGGCCCCTCCCCGGGACTGACTATCAGCGGATACGAGCACAGTCCTACATGGTAACAAGGGGCTGGGGGTTACGCGTTACCCAGTCACCCCTTGCGCTTCCCACTCCAACCACCCGCGCTATGTTACCCGTCAGACATGTGCTCAGGGAGGAAAAAGGAAATAACAAATAAAAGTAAAAATAAATGGGGTCAAACACCGAAGTGGACAATATTTGGGCGTTTGAAGGAACACTCTCACCTCGCGGAGGAACCCAATCGAGAGATTACACCAGAGCCTCTTCTGCCAGTTTTCGGGGTTACTTATGGGCCTTCTCGGCAGCCGTAGCGGTCTTGGGGTGCACGAAGTCCCCACCGTACATCACCCCATCAGTCAGTCCCCTACTTCCTGTTGCCCACCCCTCGGGACGAGGACCGCAGAGGTTGGATTTTGAGGGGCAGAAGCACGTAAAGGCACAATAGTTGGCAAGAGGTGATATTTTCACATAGAAGGGAGACAATATCCAATGCAAGGTATGCTATGTAGAAATTAAGGGCTGAGACAGCACTGTAGCACTAAGAAACAGCAAGCATTTTAGCAGTCGAGGAGCAAGGAGGGCTAAGTTCAACTTCGCCGTCTCAGTCAAATATATTCAGGAATTGCGTAAGATCGTGTAGCCGAGGAAATACTGTTGAGCTAAAAAAGAAGGGTGATAAAATGCCGCATGCTATAAGGCTCATAGAAGAACTAACTCAACAGATAGACTCAGCAACTGTCATGGATAAAATAAAGAAATGAAAGCCGTACTTGAGAAAACCCCAGGCTATTTTAAAATGGTAAACATTAAAAATAATTTGCAAGCGCACAAGGAAACAGCGCTTACAAGGCAATGTGATCTACAATATTTTATGTTTGCACCTGTTACATCATCTGATGTCGAGAGAAGTTTTTCAAACTACAAATGTTGCTTGAGTGACAGAATGAGGTCCACCTTCGAAAAGTATAAAATGAATGCTGTTATGCACTATAATAAGTTGAACTATTGAAGAATAGGCATTTATTTTGTACTGCAAAGGTAATTTATTTTGCTTTATTATTCAAAATGTGTTTTGTTATATATTTACTTCTACTGAATGATTTTGAAAACGGTGACATAATTTATATATTGTTTTATTAATACAGTTTGTCAGCACATTTGTATACCCCTAAGGTGGCCGACATTGTTTACTACTGGAGTTAAATCACGCCCTTCTTCCTATACTCATAGCATGCGCACGTACAAGCCGAGTCCTAAAAGTCCTAAGTCCAGTAATTAGTTTGTTGCGTAGTTGCACCACCATAACGTGAGGGCAGCACTGCAACTAGACGATCGCCAACATAGCAACAGTTATTGCAAATTGCTGGTATCAATAAATAAATATACTTTGAAGCAGATATTCAATTTGGTGTATACTCACAAGTTCCTTTACCATTATTAAATAAAAGTAGACAGAGCTACGAGGGAAAATCTGCAACATGAGGTTTGAAAACTATCAATGTAGCTTTGTCATAGCTTTTATTTTACTCGTAGTAAATGCTTTTAAGGATTATTTAAACAGAATTTCGCGCAGATTTGATTACTTTGTGCAGAAAAGGTCTTTGCTTAATTATTTTTATTTGTTGTCAAAGTCTGCTAAGTCTTGTTTTAACCAGTCAATCCCACTTTATACTTTTTTTTGCTTTATATTACGTTTATAAGGCTAGTATCCAGTTTATTGATCGGTTATTGCTTTGGGCAGTAATTTTTTTTTGTATAGCGAGGAAGTTGCACGTCTTTCTAAGGAAAGAAGCGTTATTTAGCAAATTTGTTGACTACCGTTAACACCGCACTCTTCCCAAATTAGGAACACACCTTCGGTAAACAAAGGAGAAGGGCAACCACAAGTAAATGCTGTCACTGACCCCTTGACCACAACACTAGTCCAACGGTGTACATAGCGAGGCTCTCCCAGTCTCCGTGCGGTTGAGTGAGTGATGATGAGTATAAGGGCGCTCAACTGCAGAGGTCATCAGCACCCTTTTTAAAAGAAACTGGTCATGGCAAAAACCAGATATAAATTATTCGAAAACACTATAAATACGTCAACAGAATGACAAAAAATACATACGCGTTAAAAAAAAACACACAATAGAAATGTCATCTAAAAAGCCATAAATTCTATTTGATAAATCCTAAAATCTAATCTCGAAAAGAATCTAAAAACCTGCTTCACTACTGCGTCATCGTCCGCTAGCATTTCTGCAAAGCTGACCGGCAGCTGCAGAGACGTCCTAAGGTCTGCTAGGTGAAAACACTCTAGCAGCACGTGTCGTACAGACAACGCTTCATTGCAAAACGGACACAGTGGAGAAGGCTCCTTTTTAAAAAAGAAAACTATGAGTAAAAAAGCAGTGCCCAATTCGTAACCGAGCCAAACTCACCTCCTCGCGACGAGATGACCGACAGGAGGTAACCCAGGGAATCGGAAGTTCTTTGACAGATCTAAGTTTATTATTGCGGAGAGCGGACCACTCTTCCTGCCAGCAGGTTTGCACAGCTCTCCGCAATACGGTCCTAAAGTCTACCGATGTCACAGATGGTATTCGAACCCTGGGCTTCATGATAGCCGTCTTGGCTGCTGAATCCGCCATTTCATTCCCCCGCAAGCCTACGTGACCAGGGATCCATGCACACACCACGTTAACGCCAGAAGCGTGTAAAACGTGGAGGGCATCCTGTATACGCTGCACAATAGTGTGGTAGTTGTACAGCTGCCGTAGGCTTTGAAGTGCACTGAGGGAATCACTCAGGATTAAGCAGTCCCCCAACTTTCGTCGACGTACGTGTAAAATGGCCCGGTATATTGCATAAAGCTCTGCAGTAAAAATGGAAGTGCTAGTGTGGAATCCGAATGTATATGGTTCGGTTCCACACACGTAAGCACAACCAACACCATTTGAGTTCTTGGAGCCATCAGTATAAATTACAAAATGGTCCTCATATCGCGATAAAAATTCTAAAAAACATGTGCGGATACTAGACATAGGCATGGTAGATTTATCATATTTAGTCATGCCCAGATCAACCGGGGACGCTCTGCTCAACCAAGGAGGGTATGTCCTCTCCCCCCTAGGATACATCTTGGGCATGTCAGTATCAAGATGCCTAAGGAGCTCTCGGAAACGAAAACCAGGTGGCTTTGGTTTAATAGTAGTGTTCTAACTGTTGAGCTACTATGGCCAACATGTCGAAATGACATTAAATTCTCCAGCTGACTCGTATGTTTCCCGGTAAACCATTAGATGCTCTCATAGTGAGATACGCACCTTTTGTGGCGACTTACTATGCTGTAAGTACATTAGTCCCGGGCTTTATAGTTAAACCACCATTTTTAGGTAAATTGATCGAAATTAATAATTCTTCCGCTCTACCGGTGTGTAGGAAATGATCTGGATAGGTAGAGTTAGATGAAAAGTTCAATGCCGTAGCCGTGGCATGTTGGTCATGGTAGCTGAATGATTAAGAGCAACCTGGGGGAGAACCGGCTCAACCGAGATTCAAATCCCGTCTATGGCATTCAATTTTTTTCCTAGCCTATACATGACTGTAGTGGAACAACGATTAATTCCCATTTTCTTGCATTCTATTAACGTTAGTCGAGAGAAAGTTTATAGACGGAATGTAAATATAACAATATACTCGGACTATGGACATTCAAATTGTTGCTACGTGTCCGGTTTCACATTCTAATCTTTTTGGATGACAAACAAATAAAAAATAAAAAACGAATTCCCATTTTGAGGTGAACCTCCGTAAATTCTAAACCCTTACAAAGTTGTACGTAAGTCTGCCTTATATTTACTTATTTTCATAACACCTTCTTCTGAAATAAAATTTACATTTTTGTCGATCACGTAAGGTTTTCTTATAAATCACAAAACAAATTTTGAAAATATTGCAATTATATATAGCGTCCAATATATAAAAGGTATAGAATTTCATAAAAATGGTACAAGTTACGCGAAAACTTATTATTTTCCAATTAGACGCGTTCACTTCCATATAAGTAGACTATTTTCAATAAAAAAGAAAAGTGTTGCAGGACTATGTGATGTTTAAACAATAACTTAGATATTATAAAACATATGAAAGTAGCTTTATTGTCATGTAAAGCAATGTCACGTTTACATTGTTTGAATTACTGCATAACTTCTGTGAAGAATATGCATACGAGATGTGGCAGAATACTAACAGGTAATCTTCTCTTCGATAAAAATTCTTTATTTATCAACATCTACTTCCTGCCCTTCAAGTAATCGTTTTCAGATATAACACATTTGTACCAGAACCTTTTCCAATCTTGAAAGCACTTCTGTAAATAACTTTTCGTTATGGTACTGAGTCCTTCAGCTACTCTATTTTTATCTCATCAACGACCTCCTTTCAATGTGCTCTTTAGCCTTGAGATTAGAAAGAAGTCGTAGGACCATGCCTGGTGAGTACGGTGGCTGAGCTAACGTAACGGAAAGCAATTATTGTACTCCACAATTCTGATCAGTCCCTTTCATGATAATTTGGCGATTTCCCATAAGCGTTTTCTTTGCATGCTCCACATTTTTTGTTAGTAACTGTTAGTACGCGAATGTCCAGAATGTTCTTATACCACTTGTAAACTTGTGTGTTACTAGTAATACCTGGGCTAAAAATCTGCGACATGTTTGAACGCGATGCTGTGCATTATTCCATTTTACAAGCACGAGGGCTGTTCAATAAAGAATGATCATAATTTTCTACGGTCATAATTTTTCGCACTAAAATTCAATCTTATTATATTGTTAGCTTAATGTGAAACAAACACGCCGTAGTAATTTCATTGTTGGTACTCCTGGTTCCCACCTGCGAGAACCAGGCAAGTTCAGACATATTCAGTATCGCCTACCGCTTCAATGGAGGTAACATGCAGTTAACGTTGATGTTAGTGGAAGATCCAGAGTTTCTTTCAAACGTAATCACTGCTGATGAAACTTGGCTACATCATTTTGATCCTGAGAGCAAACAGCAAAGCTCAGTGTGCAAATCTCCTTCATCACCAACTCCCAAAAGAACAAAAGTGATTGCTTCTTCTGGGAAAGATATAGTCATCTCATTTTTTGATGCTCATGGAATGGTTTATCAGCATGTTGTACCTGCACACACATCAGTAACTGGACAATACTACAGGGATGTCCTGAAAACATTGCAAGTCCATATCAGGCACAAAAGACCACATTTCCATGAAGCAGGCCGGATGCTGCACCACGATAATGCACGGCCGCATATTGCCAATGTTGTTGCTGAATATCTTGCAAAAATCAACGTGAAGTGCACCCCTCACCCTCCCTATAGTCCGGATTTAGCCCCATGTGACCTTTTTCTATTCCCTAACTTAAAGAAACGCCTTCGTGGGAAGCATTATCCATCATCAGAAGCAGTTTTGAAGGCTGCGAAGGCGATTTTGAAGGATCTCTCAAAAATTGTTTCCAGCATGTATTTGCAGACTGGCAGAAACGCTGGGAGAAGTGCATCGCATTCAGGGGAGACTATTTTGAGAAGGACCATCAAAATTCTGAGGATAAATAAAAGTACGTCATAAAAAAGAAATTGTGATCATTCTTTATTGTACTCTCGTTAAAATTCGCAGACCAGTTGCAAATATGTATAACCTCTTCAGTTGTCAACAAACTAAATATTCAAAACAGTTGAAAATACGAACATATAACTTGTCTGAACAACGGATGGAGATGGCCAGCAGTGCAGGCTTGCAAGAAACAGATAACCAGTATTACGTCACCATTCTCTTTGTTATTGGGCAATCCAGTAGTCACCCTCTTATAGGGGATGGGTTCTTCGAATGAGTTCAAAATGAGTGAAGTGATGCACTCACAAAATAGAACCTTAATATGCAATGTGTTACGGTTTTGTACAGAAGACAAACGTAAAGGTCCAATTATTACGTTAAATAATGCTTCAACAACGGCAGTGAATGAACTGTACATAATATAGTGAAAGAAGTTGAGTAGAAGAACTTTCAACATCTGGTTAACATCCAAAAAGTTCGAACTGCATGAGTTTTAAAAATGATGTGTGTGTGCGTGCGTGCGTGCGCAGAACTTCTCTAGTTTTATGAACAGAGAAGAGAAATTGCTAAGTACGTATATTTGGGAAAGCTGTTTTGAAGGTAGAAGGATACATTCTAGAGAATACTTAAAGCTATGGAATATCGATTTCGCGTCGTGTTACGTACGCTGTACTGATGGTTACACTGCGCGTACTACATGGCAAAGCGAGAAGGCCTATCGGAAAAAAATTCGCAACACAGAAGTTTACCTCAGCTTATCGCACATACCCTGCGAGTCCAGTGTATGTATAGTCTGTTCAGATATAATCACATCTAGCCACGTGTCGTAATAATACATCGGCAGGCGCGAGAAATCAGATCAAATGGACACGCAGCTTCCAATTGCCCTATTTGTGTTTCGTAACTTACAGTACATCAACTTACTAATATTTCACTCTTCAGATCGACCAGATAAGACCTGATAAGAGACGATCACAGCTCTGGTCACATGAAGGTCGACACTCCTCAACGCTCTGTCGAGTAATACTATATCCTTCTCTGACCTCTCCAAACAAAGCGATCAACCGTAACTGCGTATAATTGCATATAACTGCATGCATTCATTCATCAGACAGGTAATATATGACGAAAACATAATATATAGCATGGCTACGAAAAACAAAAGTGCTAAATATGACATGTATAACGTGTGCAAAATTAAACATTTCCGTTCATTTTTAAGACATATCGTGTATACATACACACATACACACATACATACACACATACACACACATACATACATACATACACACACATACATACATACATACATACATACATACACACACACATACATACATACATACATACAAGAACCACAGGAAGACATACAGTACAACATAGAAATTTATACCGACGGAAGCAAGATAAACGGAAAAGTCGGAGCAGCAGCAGTAATTTCCCAAAATGGGGAAGAGGTAAAAAAGCTCAAGTATAAACTCGGTGAGTACTGCTCCAATAACCAAGCAGAACAGATAGCAATTCTAGAGGGACTTCGAGCAATAGCCGATAATAGCTTAGAGCTTACAGTTGGAAATAAATTAGGCGTAGTGGACACGGACAGTCAGATTACAGTAGACCTTCCTGAGGACAGTCAAATCCGAATCAAAATAGAAGAAATAAAGGCGAAGATCAAGCATCTGCAGGACAACGGCTGGACCATCCACATAAAATGGGTAAAGGCAAACGCGGGACTACGCGGGAACGAAATAGCAGACCAGTCAGCAAAGGAGGCTGCACAGGAAGACAACGGGGAGATTATCTACAGCGAGATACATATATTATAGCAACGCAAAGAAAATCCCTGTAAGGAATGTGCTGTGGGACAAGGACAGCGAATGTGTGTGGCAGAGAACGCTTGCTATACAAGGAGCAGACCGTTAAGAAAACATGCGCCCTATTCGCTCTGTACACTAAAACCGAGAAGATTCATTCACAAAAGTAGAAGCCGTCAGAATGTTTTTGAATTGTCTGTAACTGTACTGACATGGGGTGTCTTAAACCTATCCAGGGAGGGTGTGGGGACCTTCGGCCACCCCCCTGTGTATCGCCCTCGGAGACTTTCTCTCCTGTGGAGGAGTATAGGACACACATAATCAAGGAGGCAGAAGAGAAAGGACTGCGAAGGTGGCAAGACCAATGGGAGAACACAACAAAAGGAAGAATCAGCAAAAAGTTCTTCCCTTCTGTACAAGAACGACTAAAAATGAGGATCCCACTCAATGGACAGACAACCGCCATCCTAACTGGATATGGGAAGACAAGGGACTACTACAACAGATTCAAAATAGCGGAAAGTGCAATGTGCAAATGTGAACTACAAAACCAAACAGTGGATCATTTAATATACAACTGTCCTCTTCTGAACAGTGAAAGACTAGAACTCAAACAAAACATTACACTGAGGGGTGGACAGTGGTCGGCAACAAACAGTGATCTAATCAAGCACTACCAAAAACAATTTTTTAAAATTCATAAACAAAATAGACTTTGAAAAAATGTAAAAATTGTAATTACTACAACTAGTTGTAATAAGTTTAAGGAATGCATGTAGTGTTACGATGTAACGGAGCATGTTGTGTAATAAATTAGAAAAAAGTACACACATACATACATTACATACATCATTACATACACTACCCTGTTCCCAAAATATCCCTCCGCCCTTCATTTCACCACACGTTTTAATTTACCTCCCTTTCCCCCTTGGTTCTGTAAGAGTTGGAATACCACACCGTATAACGAGAAGGAAAGACGATATCCTCTTTAGAACTTTGTCTCCGGTTTGTATGACTTGTACAAATTTCCAGAAAGCGTCGGTTACGCTATGATGCCTGGATCCTCTCTACATAAAACATGGGTCTGATTTGCTGTCCTTGCCTTAGAACAACCTATATATTCTCCGCATTCGGGAGGCCCAGGTTCAATTCCCGTGAAACGAAATGTGTAGTTAATGGAAATTAATTATTCTTTCACACTGGCCGTGTGTAGGCTAAATTGTGGAAACGTTGAGTCAGACTGAAAAATTCAATGCCATAGCCGGGATTTGAACCACGGATCTTCTGGTTTCCGTCCAGCCTCACTACCATTGTGCTACTATGGCCAACGTGCCGATATGACATTAAATTCTCCAACTGACTCGTATTTTCCCCACTTAGGAGTTCTCATAAACACATGAGACAACTACCTTAATGGCGACTTACTACATGTAGTGCGGCTGGACGGAAACCAGAAGATCCGTGGCTCAAATCCCGGCTATGGCATTGAATTTTTCAGTCTGACTCAACGTTTCCACGAAATGTGTAGTGTTTAACGCTCGCTTTTACTACATACGGCACCGCAGGCGGTGACACTGATGATACATGAGATGAAGATGGAGCACCGGTGCAATGAGGTGGCGGGGGAAACCGGAGGTGCCAGAGAAAAGCCGACCCAGCGCCGTATTGTCCACCACCAATCTCACTTTGCGGTCGCCTTGGATCGAACCCGGGCCGTCTTGGTGAGAGCCAAGCGGTGTAACCACTGAGCCAGGGCGCGGCCACAATTCCAGTGGTCGACCTACCTGAGCTGTGGTGTTTCCCGGGTCATCTGGGTACGTTAATTACATCCTCCGAATTTCTGTCACACCATTTCATCATTTTTCATCTGGTAGTTTCTTTTAAGGTAGAATTCAGTTGAATGCAGTGAATTAGAAACAACTGAAATAGCAGCACGTCTCAATAGTCTGGAACAATGAAGGAAAATAATGTAAAGGACTTTTTTGAAAAGAGTTAGGAGAAGCTTCCGCATAGAAATACAAACACAGTTGTCTGTTATAGTTAAAAAAGATCATTAGAATCTACATTACAATAGAAAGTAAATGTGAAAGAAAAGTATACATACACAAACTAAATAAACGTCTCTCTACATGTATGGAGAGAGACAGGTATGAGTAAGTTTTCCACAAAAACAATTTCCAATATGCGGGAGAAAATAAGAGCATATAATATTTGAGTGAAAAGGGACAGATTTATGGAGAAAGGAATGTATAAATGAGAAATGACTCAAAATGGATAAATATATTGCATTAATTAAATATTTTAACAAAGACTATATGGAAGCTGGCGAGGTTTTTTTTTTAAGTTAAAGAAATACAAATGGCATTAAAAAGAGAAGTAAACAAGCTGTAATTTTAAGGGAAATTAATGTTTAAGTAAGAGAATGTGTACAATATTAGCAACCTGAACTGAATACTTTACCACATTCTTTATATTTCTTATCCATAAGAAGCTTAGTACAAGGTAATAATGAAGTAAATAAGTAAATAAATAGATAAATGAATAAATAAGTAAAACGTGAGTGAGTGAGTGCATATGATACTGTTCTGGGTTTTACACATGAGTTCTCTTAATTCTGTACTATGTCCTTTGTACAACTGGTAAACTGTAATTTTACCACATCAAATACTGTCGCGGTAACGGGCATAAAGGTTTCGGCGCAAATAGATAACAAACGGCGGATAGCATTTCACGGTAATAAAGAGCTTGTATAAACAGTCAAGATAGCAGGGCTAGTGTATACAAAGAGATGGAAACTGAATATAGCTGAGATACCGAAGCAGAGATAAATGGAAATTTTTGGTAACATCTGGATTATTTCGGGCTCTTTATTGTTCTAGAAATCTCCCGAATTATGAATGAGGTATTTAAGGAAGTGACGTTGAAACAGTGGTGGTTTGTAACACGAGTGTTGTGTTGAGAGCTGATCAGAACGTTGTTTGTTATTGGCTCGACCTTGGTAGGCTGTGTGTATGTGACGTAATGTTGTTACGTGAGAACCGAACAGCTATTCCTATGCAAATAAAGAACGATTTTTAATTTCTGCAAATTGGACTTTTAATTCTACGAACCTACAAAGTTACAATATATACAGTTCGTTATATCATCCAATTTAAGTCTGGCATTTTTACTTTTTTTTTTCTCTCTGAAGTTAGTTGGGCCCTAAAATTGGTTTTTGTATGTAATGTTTCTAATAGTTACATTTTTCTCCAAAATAAATTCGTTACTCATTTTTTATATTTGACCATGCAAACAAAGAGATTTCACAGCCATGACGTTTTAATAAGCTTCAAGCTTGTCACAATGATTGCTTAGCGACCAGTGTGTTCTTCTATACAGAAATGTCTAATTAAAACATTTGTACAAATGACTGCACTACACAATACCTTTTTCTGAGAAATTGATCTTCACTCACATAGTTTCAACTACCTGAATGAGGTGTTAACTTGTAGGATTACGTACGGGAGGTTACAGATTTGTCCTCATCTACCAGGAACTCAGTGTTGGTGGATCGTGCAGAACTGTCAACACTTGTCAGGGACTTCCACGTGACCCGTGTTCTCTCACTTCCTCCTAGGAAGTGTTAAGGAGCATCTAGGATACAGACCTGACACTGGCATTCTAGATGGCGGCAGTCATTGGTAGAATAGAATATAATGTTTATTTCTGATCTTTCTTCATACATGCATGCATTAATACATTACCATTAACACGAAACAACAAACTTTCTTATTCATAGTTAGTGTAGCCTTGCTACCTACTTGCTTTCTTAATCTTACGGTCTCAATACACACAACCGCTCGATTACTGTATATTGGTGACCCTCTACTCTCTCAGTTCCAGTGTCTGCAAACTAGTTGTTGATTATTCTTAACCATTCTTAACCAATTCTCTCTTTCCCCAAATAATCACCTATATTTCTTACATTATAGTCTTCTTTCAAGCCAACATTTTTCTAATTAGTAACACCTCTCCCCTCCCTAAAGCTATTGCAAATTTGTTGGCAAGTTTGGCAACGAAATGTTTACAATATATTTAGTTCGTTAAATAATGATTGGCACTGCTCCTATAACGTCTGCAAAGTAGTAGTTAATATGTGTCGGTGAATGTGTAAAGATAGGAGATAGTACTGTATACTGCCGCCAGATGATGTTGCTACTTGCCTTATAGGGCGCACTGCAGCAGCAATTGTTCCGTCTTGTTAGTACGCTTGTAGACATCAGTGAAACAACATGGAAGCAGACAAACTGGGGCAAAGGCAGACTGTGTAGTTTCTCTAGAGGAAACTAGTGACTGCTTCAGACATCCACAAGAGGTTAGTGGCCATATGTGGAGAGCCTGCGCCAACTCGCAAGCCCGTGTTTCGTTGGGTGTCTGAGTTCAAAGATGGCAGGGACTGTGCTGAAAAACGCAAAAGCACTGGACGTCGAGCAACTGCATACAAACCAAACAATACCCAACTTGTCAATGACCTGATACCGAAGAACACGCCAATCACATTTGATGAATTAGTGCAGGCAACACGTCTATCACGGGGAACCCTCCACAACATAACCCATGAAGATGTGATGATGAAAAATGTGTGTACACAATGGGTGCACATTCCCTCACTAAAGCACAGAATCAGACGCGTTTGGAGGTATGCCAACAGTTGTTGTAGTAGTATAGTGCAGATCCACATGACTTCTTTGCAAAATTGACTACCATCGACGAGTGCTGATTTTCCCTCGAGACTACGGAAAAGAAACGCTATGGAGTGGAAGCATGCTACGAGTCCTCGTCCCAATTAGTCACGGCCAGGACTACTCGTTCGGAAACACATGACAACTGTGTTCAGGAAGGGATACTGCTGGTGGATTGGCTCCCTCCCAAGCGGTACTACAGTTCACTGCAACAACTGTGCCGACACATTCCACAACGCCGCCATCAAAATTTGAGCCATGGTGTTCTTCTCCAAGAGTGCACGACTACATGTCACTTGCTAGACTATGGTCACCAGTCGTACATTAGGAGTTACTGTGCTGCCACATCCTCCTAGTGACTATGCTCTATTCTACTCGATGAAAGAGGTCATGCGGGGTAGGAAGTTCACTACTAATGTCGAACTTCATGAAGTTGTCAATCAGTGGCGCCGGGATACCCCAAAAATGGTTTTCTACGCAAATATGTAAGGTTCTAGAACGATGAAACAAGTGCATAGACATTGGCGGGGAATAGCTATGTTACCTGAATGAACCACAATTACCATACTTATATAATACTTTTTGCAGACCCCGGTGCACCGTGCCAGTCTGTGTCATCTTCTCCACACATTGGGCATTTCTAACTCCTGTCCTTTCCCAATCAAATCCTTCTCGCCCTAGCTTATTACACACATCTATGTACTTTCCCTATCACAAAGTGTTCTTTATTTCCCTATATATCCACAACGAGTTTTTCTCCCTTGGCTATTAAATATAACTTGACTATCAATATCTCCTAATCTTGATTCTACCTCTTTCCAAAAGCCTCTGTAACAATACTCCCCACTCCTGCAAACAGATCCCATACCTATCTGTTACATCAATTCGCTAACTTTTTGCAGTTCTTGGTGCTTAATGCTTATAAAGAACTAAGTCTTAGCAACAAACTACCATTTTGACAACAGTAAAGTACAAATTTGGTGTATTAATAAACTATTGTGTCCATAAATACCGTGTTTTACACAAAAACACCTGTCACAAAATTAAAATATATACAGTGTAATATTAAATGAGTACCAATGTGCAAGTGACTATAACCTCAAACATTCATTCAGTTTTGCAAGTCAAAATATAAAGCAGCTCATTACTTAAATGAAACAGAACTGTTACAGCAGTTGCTAATTTAGTTCACTCAAAATTACGTAACACTATTTACACTGTTCACAATATACACTGATAACTAATACACGGATTGCTGTAATTTACAGTAATTAACTACTTAAATATCAAGCTTTACACTGTGCTTTGCTTACAAACGGTAAGAACAGTAAGGGGGCATTGATATGTTTTCAGTTTTGTAGGTTATGTAGTCGGTATATTTACAACAACATCATCCCCTAGTGCAGCCCTTTCTTGTTGCACCTCTCACTACAGAAATATGGCCACAATTAAGTTAAGACAGGGCAATAATACGCTGTTTGATATAGGGTCACGGCAACGGGCATAAAAGTTCTGTGCAAATAGATAACAGACGGCGGATGTTTCACGGTAATAAAGTGTTTGCATAAGCAGATAAACATAGAGCTTGAGATAAGCGACTTGCCGGCCCAGATAGGGTTTCACGTAAGTAAGGTTCTAGTGATATCTCGATTGACAGAATAGTTGTTTTTGTTATTTACTCGAGAAGTCTCTCGAATTATGAATGAGTCATATAAGAGACACGCCAGCGGACAGTTGTAAAACAGTGAAAGTCAAGCAGAGAACAGCTGAGAGTGTTGTTGTAACGAGAGCTGATGTTGTAAACTGAACGCTGTTTGTTATTGTCATCGACCTTGGTAGACTGTGTACGTAACGTAATGCTGCTGTAATCTATAAGCGTATTTCTACGGAAATAAAGGAGATTTGGAACATCTGCTGCTCGGACTTTTAATTCTACGAACCCACGAGGTCACAATAGCTATAATTGTAATTGTAATTATTTCATCCTTTGGAACATAATACATATGTTATAGGACACGTCAGTTCAAGATACAAAGATCAATATAAAAAGTTACATAAGACTAAAAACTGTATAATACAGGATCCAACAAAAGTCTAAAGTAGAAAAAGCAAATAAATATTGTCAATAGATTGTCGGTTATAATTTCTGACAGTCAACTTTTCATCATTAATATTACTTGTACATAGTCAATTCTACAACATTAGAATCTAATTTACAGAAACTAATTTACATAGTCAATTACAGCATTAGAAACTAATTCTACACATGATCCCTTAATAAGCTTAATGAACTTATCACTTTCAAGTATAATTAAAGCTGCAATGTCATAATTCATTTAAGTTATCTCTAAACATTTATTTATGAGGAAAGCCTTTAACTTCCATTTAAACTGCTGTTTTGAGATGCTTGCTATTGATTTAATATCAGATGGCAGTTTATTGTACAGCTTAATTCCTAGTATATGGACATCCTTTTGAGAGACAGTTTTAATTACACTATCTCTATAGTAATTCATATTGGTTCTGGTGTTATGTTCATGTACCTGATTGTTTTTAACTGGATTACACTTGTCCACAATAAACATTATAGCTGTATAAGCATACAGAGAGTAGATGGTAATTATTTTTTTATTTATAAAGGTATCCCTGCAAGATTCTCTTGCTTTTAGACTATACATGACACTAACGCACTTTTTTTGGTAAATAAGCAGTTTATCCATGTGTGTTTTGGCTGCTGAACCGCATATTTCTATTCCATAGATTAGATATGGATAGATACATCCATAGTATATTAATTTTAGGATATTTGTATTGTTGTACTTGCTAAAATATCTTAAGAGACATAATGATTTACTAATTTTTCCGCATGTTTTCAATATGATCAGCCCAAGTTAGTCGATTATCTAACATGTAGTTACATTGAATCTAAAGAGAAAGGCTTGGAAGAAACATGACACAGAAAACACGTTACTGGGATTATTCAGTTCCGTAATTTGCACAAATAAAGGTTTTCACATACTATTACTTCACAAATGTTTACACAAACTTATATTAGAGTTACTAAAACAAATAATAAACCAACAATATACCGTGTAAGCACCTACCACTGGCGTCATTTTTCTCAATCTACAATGCCGCTGTCGTAGATAGCATGGTTAACAGCATTAGATCGCTGTAGAGGCGCAGATGGCTTCCTTCCTCCACATTTTCCCAACTATAAATTCCGTTTTCAAAGAGTTTCCGTTTCATAATAGGATGATTATTATGGGCAGCAAGCTGAGGAAGAATTACAAAGTAGATGTCCCAAGTGTGCCATTAGTCAACTGTTTGTTCCCTTAAAAACGTACTTAGCTGAACTTCTTAAAGGGCAGCCATCGCCTGTAAGCCTTGTACACAAACCTGTGTAGCTACTCAACTGTTCTTCAAAAGTTTGTCCATTTTAACGATTTCTTCAGCGATAAAAGATGAAAATTCTCGAAATACAGTCATGATATGAATTGCCGTGTTATTTAATAGAACATAGCTTGTGCTGCTTTAGTTCTATGTGAATTTTAGAGGTCTATCCTCTTTAAAACCGTGCTATGTTACCAACTTTAATGTCTAGCAATAAGCCCAGCTTCCGATAAAATTGTTGTACCCAAGGAATATCTCGTATATGCTTCACTCAAATAATACTTTGTCTATCTCTTACAGTTTACAAGTTAGAGGAAAGTCATACAGAATGAAGAGAACTTGTAAGTTGAAAATATACATTTCGTTTATTATAGAATATCGCAAACATGAATAGAATATATAGAATATATAGAATATCGCCAAAATTTACATTTAAAGTACAGCAAGCGGTGTTTATCGTTCTATCGCCTCAAGCACTTGAGCTTGGTATCACACTTACGCTATTCAAACTTACACGTACAAATATAAGCATATAGCAAAGATCTTATAGGAAAGTTTTCTTGCACTCAGGAGTCTCCAAATATATTAATATATTAAGTAAGCTTTGTAAGAAGGGTTTTATAACGTATAATGACTGATTTTAGCACATATGACATTCTCATTTCCTGCCTCCAAAAATGATAATACAAGGCACACACCTACATGTGCTGTTACATCTCTTTGATGTTCGAAATATCAAGAAGCCATATTAAGTACTTCATTAGCCACGGTACCTTGTAGTTTTGCGATGGAATCTTTATCAAGATGGCATATCCAGGTATCTGCTCTT